>OZ010795.1:425267611-425715111 GCA_963932465.1 Maratus speciosus
ACATCGCCCTGATTCCAAATTTTAATACCCATTGGAGGCCGATATAATTCACAAACCATTAATATAAAATAAATTATTCTACAAAGTTGATTTAAAAACCCATTGCATAAATAAAATGAGTCACTATGTATTGCAGTGAAAACAACATGTATTTTAATATTTAATAATTAACCCTACCTTCCTAATAGAAATAATATTTGTATTAAAATATCAATTTAATACATCCCCATCTTTTTGTTTTATTATCAATTATATTTTTGTGTCACTGTGACGAGTAAACAATGTATTCCGAATGACCACTTAGAAAATCATTGAGATAAAAAGCATCCGACACAATCCATTGCAGTGAAAACAGTTAAATATTCAATTGCTCACCGTACCGTCCGTAATATAAATATTGACGTAAAACTCATTTTAAGTACAACGCTTAGTGGAAATGACATTTCTACCAAATATCAATTAAAACTATTATTATTTTGTTTTGGATTATTCAGAACTATATTCTTGGGACATTGCGAGAAGTAAAAAAAGGTATTAATAAACTTAGAAATCAATTTCGATAATTTGTATGAGACGCTATGTGTTGCAGTGAAAACAACATATAGTTAAAAATCCGATTGAATATTTAAGTCTATCTTTATATTCCGTGTGGGATATTGAATATATAGCTGCATGTTGTTTGCACTGCAATACATAGCGTGGCATGATATTTACCGTAATGATTTTCCAACTTAGCATGTGTTGTATGGCCTAAATCACTTGTCACAGTGGCTCAAAAATATAATATCTGCGATGATAATCAATATAATAATAAACGTATCGAACACAAAACGTATTTCTTTAATCACTCATATAACAGTATCAATATAGTATTTCAATATTATTTTTTAAAGTAAAATCATACGTCCTCCTGAGGTATTTGGTTATACAGGGTGTCCGGTGTCAACGGTTTCCAATGGCTAATTCCTAAACTGTTAGTCATAGACATATAGTTCCAATTACAAAAATGTTTTAAATCAGGTAAAGAAATATTTTAAAAACGATTTGGGTCAATAAAAGCATTTCTTAAAAAAATACGAAATTTAAATTTTTGTACGGTCCCCCGGTCCTATAAGTTCTATTTAGTAAAATTTCCCTATTTCACTGACAAATAAGACAAAAAAAAAGTCCCATTCATATAACACCAAAATTGAGCGAGTTGTGAAATTCATGACTTATGCCACTTTTCTTCTCTGAAAACAAATGAGTTCGGCTTGGCTTTGAGAGGTCACATACCAAGTGCTTAAAGTATTCGAAGATCTTATTTCATGTGTATCTACGCTTTGAAAAACATCGTACAAGTATTACGATTAAGTTAACATTTATTAAAATTCAGATTGTTTAAATAACATATGTTTTATTTTGTCAGGATTTGAGACTGTTTTTATGTTAATTCAACGATCGTATGTATATTTTTCCAGTTCAAAATTTGTACTCGAACTTTAACTCACTTTTAAATATCCGATCGAGATTACATTTTACATACTGGCGCAAATAAACTAACAATCTAATATTATTATGTTTTTCGGTGGTTATAATTTATATTTATTTTACAGGATAACACAAAAACTTTCTGATAGATTACCGCCAAAAAGTTTAAGAATAAGTTTTAGATTAGATAATGCGAGACTGCGATTTTTTTTTTTTTTTTTTTAACTTTTATGTATTTTTTAGCACTGAATCCGAAAATTACATTAATTTATAACCATCATGTCAGGATATTTCGCAAATCATAAATTGTCAAATTTAAAGAATAAAAAAATCCGATACTATAAAGTAGAGGAGATGATTGTGTTTTTTAACTTTTGATAATTGATTTTTTACGTACTTTTTAGCACTAAATCTGAAAATGACCTACATTTTTAATCATCACGTTAGAATTTTTTTGCAAATCGTAAAAGTGTAAGTTATAATATAGCGAAAATCTCATACTATAAAACATATGTAAAACCTTTTTGTTTTATTTTATTTTATTTTATTCAATAATTCATTCGATATTTTTGCTTATCTTGGTATTGTTACCGATAAATAGCTGAGTGATCCGATGAGATGGAGGAGGAGATTCCATTTTAACTTTGAAATTTGCGAAAAATCCTGATGTGATGGTTAAAAATGAAGGTCAATTTCAGATTCAGCGTACAAAATACATAAGAATCAATTATCAAAAGCTAAAAAACATGACATAACCCAACTTTTGCAGGCTAGTGTAATCTAATAATATTTTAAAATACGTAAAATTTTGTAAAGAATTGAGGCTGTTAATTTAGCATCATTTTATTTTTTAAAAATCCTGTCTTTTCTTTCTTCTTAAATGTTTATTACCAATTGTATATTCTGCATTAATATGTCAGAATGATTAAAGATTTCAAATTTATATTGCAATGTTAATTTTACTCTCAACCATTTTTTAATATATCTGACGAAATTATATTTCGATTAAATTTGTGAATGACCCCCAATTTGCAGCAAAAAATATGCCCCAACTTTAAACAGCTATTATTCGGTCAACTTTAATCGTAGAATAACGGGACTGTTTATGTATTACTTGTCAGTGTAAAAGGAAAATTTTACTAAATATAACTTATAGGACGAGGGACCGTATAAAAAATTAAATTACGTATTTTTTTAAGAAATGTTTTTATTGACCGAAATCGCTTTTAAAATGTTTCTTTACCTGATTTTAAACATTTTTGTAATTAGAACTATATGTCTATGGCTAACGGTTTAGGAATTTGCCAGTGAACACCGTTGAGACCGGACACCCTGTATATTAATAAATTATTTATAGTGTTTCTTTGCGATGAAGTGATTTTATGTAGTATGTTCCATCATTTAGTGAATTGTTCCCGTTTAATACATTCTGTTTATATACTTGATTAAAAAACCTTAACATATATATAATACATTCAAAGTGAAATGAAAATATTAATTGCTCATATTATTTTTAAGCATTCAAAGTAATTAACAATAAATTTGACTTCGAAATCATATAACACAAAATTCTAGATTCAAAATGTTGAATTTCAATTCGAGTCATTGGCATATATATTTTTTTTTTCATTGCGTGCTAAAAATATAAATTCTGTTAATGGGAATTTTTCATGAACTTTTTTTAAAAATCAGTTCTTCTCTATATATTATATTTCGTTATTATACATACTGTGGGCAATAAAATGGTTTCTAGAAAAAGACTAGTTTAGGATCAATTTTCGAAAAGATAGAAAAAGACTATATCAGAATATAGGTTTAGATAAAACACTATTTAAAAAATCATTAAGATGAAATGCATTTCCTCATTTTAGAAATTATTGTAAGTTACATTATCTTTGAAAAAGTGGTTCCCAACTGTTTCTATATCGCTCTTTCTAGCCCAGTATATCTCTCAATGGCGCACATGCTACCATCTCGACAATACAATTATATGTTTGAAGTAAAACTATGAATTGTTATTCGCATTCTTTCTTTATAAATCATTGCTTTATGTACACATCGATGTTAATTGTTATTCATTATTTACGCTTTTTTGTGGTTTATAAAAATTATTTTTACTTTCAACCACAATCTAATTCACTACAGTTTATTTATTTATTTATTTTTTTTTTCAGCTTTGACTTTGGAATGCATTTTTCTCCCGAAATAATGTGCATTTTATAAAGAAATATTGCTTGTAAAACATTAATTAAATAATCTAAATGCTCTGTTTTCTGTTATTGCTTTGTTTAGCTATATTTACAGAAACTCTATCAGAATGAGCCTGATTGGTATTGACAATAGTCATTTTTAGGTGCGTTCGTAATTATATAAATACGTAGCACCTATAGTCGTCGTTCAATCCGTCTGCCTGCCCGCATATATTAGAGCAAAAACTACTCAACCGAATAGTCTGAGATTTTAAATATATAATTTTTGCAAAATTTTGTCGCGTCATTTCAAATTTTCTGAAAATCGGATGTATTGTTTAATTACAGAGACAGTAAAGAGTTTTCCGTTACATTAAAGCCAATGGGAAAAAATTATTTCATGTGGATTTTAATGATGCTACAGACTTTCGAACAGAATGATATTTATATGCACTTATGAAGTGCATTACATTATACATTCATTACAATATGCGGTGTAAAATATATTTATAAAACTAGATATAGTGCGAACGCACCTCATTTGCCCCGTTTGACGAACAATTTGAAACTTGTTTTTTTTTTTTAATTATTATTATTTTTAAAATTATTTTAAACATTTTACTCAAAAGAAAGTTGAGAGTTATCTCGATAACATAAAAAAAGTCATTATTTTTTTCAATCAATTTAAATTAGAAAGTATATTACATCAAATATAAATTAAATTAATTCAAATCTACTGTAAGTTGAAAAAAAAATTGTCTATTTTTATTTCATTTTTACAATTCTTTGACAATGTTGATTTCACCATTGTAAACTTTATATAATTGCATAAATTCATCTAATTGTTTGTAAACTAAATACAATAACAAAATTTATTTTTTGTTGAATAACTCATAAAAGTCATTGTTTAAGACCATAAATTAATATTTATTAGCTATGCCCTGAAATATCCTTTTGAAAGATTCTTAATTAATTGAACTATCTTAATGAAATTATAAAATTTCTCTTGTCGTTAATAAAAAAAAAAAAGTAAAAATATTTAATGACTTTTACTTTTATTAAAAATCGTTGCATTTTTGTAACTAATGGCATTTAAAAGTAAAGGAACAACCTGAATTTAACTTAATAGCTTCCACTTATGATTTGCAAAACTTGAAAAGTATCATTCAATTAAGGCTACTTGAATTAAGAAAATGCTTCCCTATTTAGACCACATTTTGAACAGTACTTAAACTAAACTTTCACGAAAAGTTAAACAGTCAAATTTTAAACAAATTTAAAGACGCTACTTTAATATGTAATGCTTTCTGTAACTAGTTACAGCACCTTTGTCCTTAGAATATTTAACAAACAAAAGTATCTTAGAACATGATAATTTATTAAAAATATACGGACAATAACGGATAATTTAAGAAGCTATACAGATACATAGATATATGTTTATCTTTATCTTAAACAAGGTAAAATATAGATGAGAAATCGCAGTGAAAGGAAAATTATTTAATTTATAGTAATATTAACATTTTTTTTAAGATATAATATAACAAATAAAAATGTAATATATCTTATACTCATATAATATGTACCTCATAATAAATAATGTTTTTTCGAAGGCTGTCTGCAAGAAACATTGTATAGATAACAGAGAAATTTTAGTTTGGTTCTAAATGCTTTTCGTTTCACTTAATCCCGACCCGGCGCAAACATAGAGGGATTATTTGTTTGAAATATAAAAATAACAAATAAAGCCTATGTGCAACAATTAAAAAAGCAGAAAAACCAATGTTTATATTGCACAAATAATGCATGAAAAGCAGCAAACAGCTGTTTAGAATCTACTAGCGAGATTCTTCTTCAGTGCTAGATAGGGGGAAAGGAACAGCGTGATAGAAAAATCAAGGCTGAGCTTTCATGCATTATTTGTGTAATTTTAAACGTTGGTTTTTCTGCTTTTAATATTTGTTTGAAAGTCACGTGACAGTCGCGTTCCCAAACAAAACGCACCTTGACGCACAGCTATCAAACAAAAGAATAATCTACTACCTTCTTTTACTATTGTGTTTGATAATAGGCTGTTCTTAAATAAATAAATTAAATCACCGAAGATTCCATTGCAGGAATATTATTAGAATTATGTATGGTCATCGAATATATATATATATATATATATATATATATATATATACATATATTTATATAGATAATATACATAATTACATAATTTCCAAAGCTTTAGTATAAAAATAAGAGTATTAAAAATAAATGTGGAAGAATTTAACAGTGGGTATAATATATTATTTTTCCAATATGTTTAAACAGTGTTCGTACGGGTCCTAGAATTTTCGAAATTAGAAGTTTTTCGGTACCAGTATTTTCTTATAGAAAATATCCTCTTAAAAAAAGGCAAATTTTCGCACGTTTAAACTAAATTTATTTTTCTATTAAAAAATACTGATATTTGATCTTTAAAATAACGATACCCGGAGGTGACATAGATGCTTTGAATTGATGGAGGCTTGCAGATTAGGATTGAAAGATTTTTGATAATTGACACGGAAAGAAAATTAACAGTTTGCTATTATTGGCAGGTGAAGGATATTGTTCAGATACTTTTGTTTCATGTTTTTGTATTTATCTTGTAGGTTTGGGAGGGTACACGTTGTTCTGCATTCATACATTTTAAGATAATTTAATTTGTTTATATTTAAGTTACAATTTCGAAGTAATATTCTAAAAGACATTTTATTAAAACTTTTTTGTTTTGTAATTTAATTATGCTTTGTTTATATTCGATTTGTTATTCTCATTCGATTTGTTAGTTTTTTCTATTTGGTCTTGACAGGTTGTTGGGGGAGCGTTGTGCACATAAAAACTGGTTTTAACACCGCAGATGTAGGTCGTAAGTGCATGCCGCCTGTCTCCATTGATTCAATTTCTTCTGGTTTTAGTTTGAATGATTTTAAAGTTTGCCGTTTTTAAAATATGTTGTTTTTGAAGTTAGTTTTTTTAGTTATTTAGTTGTAGTCATTTGGTTTAGATTATTTACCGTTGGATCAGTTCCGTGGTTTCGAATTTTGGTTTGGTTTTTGGATATATATATATATATATATATATATATATATATGCATATTGTGTTATGTTTCGAATTTAATTCCAGTAATTGCAATACATTTAAAACTCATTGGTCGGATGTTGCCAACGTAAATTTTTCGTCAGTGTTACTCAGGGACATATTTTTGTATTATAATAGAGATATCTGAGAGAAAAACAGTAAAAAGAGATAAAATTTCATAATAAGTTCTCTTAACAAAAGCCTACAAAAATATCTTGTGTTAAGATGGCAGATGTTTAATTTATAAAGATAATATGTATATATGCATACATAAAAGAGCAATTCTGGTAAGAATAGATGATGATTTTGAATGTGGGATGTATCCTTGTTTAAAATTCGATTACATCGAAGACGAGTCTATCTAGATTGACAAAATATTTTTACTTTATGCTTAAATTTGTATATAGGTACCAAAATAAAAGTTATTTGTATTAAGGATTTTTGGATTAAGGAAAAAAAATATATGAAATTAAGGCAGGCAATTAAACGAAGTATATACATTATGTGAACATTAATGATAGGACACTTTCAATTTCAGACATGTTGTCGAATATTCAAATTATAATATAGTTTTTCTGTGTAATAATTACTATTCTTTAATTAGAAAGAGCAACGCAATTCGAATTTTCTTTAGTACATTTTTTTGAAATGTAACTGTAATTTGTGTGAAAGCAATGCTTTATAATAGCTATGTAGTATTTTATTTTTGCTTACAGTATTTAAAAAAAAACACTCACGCATTTTTAGGATTAATAAAAATAATATTATACTAAGTTTTTAAATTTAATATGGAAGTAATAATTAACTGCTGATAATACTGATAAATTTTATGCAAACTGTTTTTCAATATATGTATATATATATATATATATATATATATATATATATATATATATATATTAGATAAATTTTCACAATTTCAAATCAGTTTGTGCCTTCAATAGTTTTATTTCTGAAAACAATCTTAAAAATTTTCATTTTGTCACTATACGTATGCTGTTATTGATTTCCTTTTGAATAGCTGTAAAAGTTTGAAAGTGGAATATAGAACATAAACCTGATTTTAGCATGATGATTTTATGGATATGAACATTTTACTGATTTTATAAAAACCTTAATTTCTCTTCGAGTATACATGCTATCCTCATAAAAATGAACACAGTATATTACAATAAGCCACTTATTAATTATCTCGGGTTTAAACGCTTTTGCTCCATTAGTTTTTATAGGGTTATCCAAAAGATATTCGTTCTTTTTCACTTTTTTGACGGTCCCCTATGAGGTTTCGGGAAAAAATCTTCGCGGAAATATATGATCTGTACTATACTGTTTACACATCTGCAGTTTCAGGTTATTTCCTCATGTATTTTTCTAGATATTTAACAAAACGTCAAAAATCGCAAGTGACCGGTCACCTTTGGCCATATAGTGTATACTAACATACAATGATGGCGATCACAAAACAAATCATTCTTAAAACCATACGTATATCTTTAGGTTACAAAATCAGTCTGCACTATAAAAAAAATAAATAAATAAATAAAAAAATTCTTAATCTAGGAATGTATAATTTAACCACAAACGAAAATATCCAAAAATCACATCCATGTTAAATACGACAGCGAAAAGCTTTTTTTATAATTAAATATCTTACAAAACAATATATATATATATTGTATATTTAAAGGAGCATTTAAAATTACCATATTTCTTTTTTGCCACCTTTTTCGGACATGTTTCCGAGTACTTTATAGCGTATTATAGAGTTTCTGAAACACATAATATCGGGTTTTCGGAAGCCAATAATTCTCAATTCAAAGTTTTCATGTTTAACAAACATGCTTAACAGATAAACATGTTAAATGAAAAATATGAGTAACAAGATTACACGTAACATTATTCTGTTAGTCATTCATGTATAAATTATTTTATGCACCATAAAATGTTTAACTGAGGATTAATGTAATTCTAAAAATAAATAAATAAATTTTCCACACTAAGAAAACCGAATAACTTAGTATAAAAACTAATTGGTAAAGTTTCTGTTCATCAGTATCAGTGGGCAAAAAAAAAAAAAAAAAAAAAGGTTTACTCTGGAAATTACTCTAACAAGGGGACCACCAAATATGGTGCGCACAGATTTTGTTGATTTTAAAATATATTGTATGGATCATGCCCCTATTTATTTTAGTGAATGGAAATTCAAATGGATTATAGGATCTTTTCAAATGGATTATAGATTTTGAGAAATTGGGGGTCAAAGTTCAGCATTGGTTTGAACTAACTATTAATTTGAGCAATTTACGTGTATTCGTAGAATGACGGTATACCACCTGAAGACCTCGGCCCTTTTTTTCGGAACGAAAATTTCCATCACTTATTTTCGAACCACAATAGAAAAAAATGTATATAATAATTGAAACTTGCGAAAAGTATAAATTAGGCGCACGTTTTGTAGCATATAAATGCATTTTTAACTACGAAATTTTGCATGTTTAAATATATGAAAAAAAGGAAAAAAAAAAAAAAGAGGCATACTTATACGTCTGTAGACAATTTTTTTTTTGCTGTTATTTAAAATTGTTTACAGTTTTTTTTTTAAATATCTACTGTTTTTAACAGACAAATAAAATACGTGGACAAATATATTATTTCCATTTTGTTTACTTACCCAAATACTTTAAATACTTCATGGTTTATTAAAAATATGTCTTTATATTTTTAATGGGATTTTATTATAGTCTGGGATTCTTAATTATTAATTAGAATAAGTCTCCTTGTAGTAATTTTTTTCAGCAAATAATTTTTTCCCGTTTAATATGTTTTTATATTGCAGCTTAATTATATAAATACAATTTGAACTGTGAATATTTGCATGTTTATATATTTAATGAAAAGTAAAAATAAAATAAACAAATAATAACAATAATAATCTAAACAAAAGAATCAATTGAAATTTTTATAGACGATAAAATTACACAAATTTTAAAATTTATTTACTGTTATTTACATAAATAAGCTGTTATTCTTAACATAATGAATTAAAATACGGTTAAATAAATTAAAATGTCTTACATAAAATTATAGCATGCAGCTTTATTTTTTTATTGTAATTTTTCGATTATCTCAATAATGTATAAATGTGTCGTTATAGTAAAAATATAATAAACAAATAATAACAATAATAAACTAAACTAAAGTATCAACTGAAACTTTTATAGACGATAAAATTAACACAAATTTTAAAATTTATATATTTTGAATTTTTTAAATCTTATATGCTTATGCTTATAGTTAAAATAACTGTCTATGTGCATAAAAATAATTTCTAAAAATATATTGAAGTGCTGAAAATAGTTATTAAGTAGGCAATAACTGCAAAATGAAGAATTCGAAAAAAAAAAAAATCCATTTTAAAATTCAAAACAATATTTTTACAAAATCATGAAATTTTGAAATATTTGCATAATGAAACAAAATAATAATAATATATTTATTCACCTATTAATATCACGTATTTTTATTTATTTTCCTGTGAAAAATAAGTAAATTATTTTTTGAAATAACTGTAAATAATTTTAAATAACAACAAAAAATTTCTGATTTATAGACATATAATTTTTTTTTTCATTAAATATTTAAACATGCAAAATTTAATAGTTAAAAATGCTATTATATGCTACAAAACCTACATTTAATTTATATTTTTCGTAAATTTTAATTTTTATACATATTTTTTCAATTGCAGTTCGAAAATAATTACTGGAAATTTTCGTTCGGATAAATAAGTCCGAGTGGAATTAGAAGTGGCAAAGAAAACTCTCAAATCCGGTATACTAGCGACCATGCTACTGAGCCGCTAGCCGTTGAAGGAAATTTATCCGATTATAAACTGCAGCGTAAACTTTGCGACTTATTTTATAGTGACACCCTGGTTGCTTCGCCTTATGGCTGTCATATATTTATATACTAACTATAATTTATCGATGCACAAACGTGTACCGTATTCGGTGATCCCAAACATCTCATAATCTCCTTGTAAGTACTTTTAAATTAAAACAACTTTTAATATATTTCAAAGATAGAAATGATAAATATTAAAAGTATTTCTTTAACAAAAAGAAATTACGTAGAAAAAAGAGAATATCAAAATACAAAATATAAATAAAAAATGAATAATAAAAAAATATATTTGTCTATGTTGTCTATGTGTCTATGTATATTAAAAAACATAAGTGCAGTACCTCTATGAAATGTGAATATATGGATAATTTTTTCATGACGCAACTATACAATCATGTGTGTATAACCCCACGTTCACAAAGCTTTGGATAAAATGAAACTATAAATTCAACAATTCTAGGAATAAAGCTTTCAAAATTCTTCAACAGATCTTTTGAAAGGAACAGTATGTACGGATAAAATCATGATAGAAAAGCAAAATTACTTTTTTGTTATATTAAAAAAATAAAAAAAAATCGTATAAAAGAGATTAAGGGGCACGAAAAAATGGATTATTATAAAACTGCTTTAACTAAAATAGATTCTCATATATATATGTGGAGCAAACATACAAACCATGCTTTCTCCTTTAGATACAAATTTTCAAAAAACACAAAAAACTGATAAATAAGAAAATAACTTGTATTTAATTCTAATTTTTATTGTGTATTTTTATTACTGTTTATTAGAAAGAATTGCAAGCATACCTAAGATATTAAACATAAAACAAATTAATAAAATGCATTTAATATTTGGAGAAATCACGTTTTGACCGAATTCAGAGGAGGAAACATGTTTTAATTGTTTGACAAGTGGATAAAACGCTTTTTGAATGAAATAAGTTCTAACTCACAAATAATACAATAGCATTATTTTATTTGAATAAATACCGATTTTCAATTGATTATTGTTAAAATAAAATGACAGAATATGGTACCTAGTAGTATTCATTAAATATTTACTAAATAAATACTCGTTTGCCAGAAATCCACTTCAAATTTTAAAACCAATATTTTCATCTAGACAGTTATACACAACCCCCTCTTCTTTATTGCAGGCTTATCAATCATGGATAATGTGGTTGTATCATTTGAATATATCATCAGGTTGATTTTGCCACTGTTCACTATACATTACCTTCAAAAGTTTTTTAACATCTTTGTTCTTTTCAACTGGTATGGCGTGGCTAAGAGGAAGATATTCTAAAACAACCCTTTGAACAAGGCAACAGTAACTTCCTTTTTAAGAAGATTTACATCATATTCTTCATTTAGATCTTGAAATCTATAATTCTGGAAGCCTTTAACTTTAACAGTTCTCTTATTTTTTTCTAAAACAATCCGTTTCAATTGTGATATGTATGGTAGGTTTCGAAAGTACACATTAAGCGACAACTGTGATTGGCAGACTGGAGAAATCACTGCTTGATTGAATGCAGGCTTTGGAGGAAACACTCTTTGATTGAAACGTCAAGTTTTAAAATTGATTTATAATCGGAGAAAAAAAATTTTTAGTAAAAAATACCATTTATTTCTGTGCAATTTAACACAGAGTTCATAAAAATAACATTAACTCTTTTTTTTATTTTTTTGTGAGAAAACACGGTTTGAATGTTTGTTCCACATATATATATATATATGTGTGTGTGTGTGTGTGTATTTCATATTAAAATTCTATTCTTAGACGAAATTTTTTTCCATTGTAATTCGATAAAAAATGAACAATTAATAATTTAATTTTTTACCGTTTTTTTATGTCCTATATCTAATAATATCTTAAAATTTCATGAAGATACTGTAAAACCTTACTGTATGTTAGAAACATATAATATATCCTATCTGAGTGATAAAATACATTAAGAACTCTTAAAGAGAAATCCAAATAAGAAAGCAGTTATAAATGTACTTTTATATCTCTATTTGAGAAAATTAAATAGTGACGAAATTTCTCACGATGATTTAGATCGCACTTTAGTGCTTTAAGTAAAATTTGCATAAAGTGTTACCGTTGGCTGTACATATAAAAATTGCCAATTTTATAAATATATACAGTAGTGAGTCGTACACATTAACGCATAGTTCGCTGTGAAACAGAGACTTTTTTATAAAGTGCTATGTGATTGTATCGGTTGGTATTAGGATGTTTAGCGGTACCAACTATATACCAAGTGCTGATTTGCTCGGTGTTTTAAAAAGGCATAAAATTGAAGTACCGTATGTACCCCTGTATAGCAGTGGGGTTTTATATCAAAGTTTTTTTTTAGAAAATCGAGGATACACACCATGTACGATGATTTACTATTCGGAGCTACCAAATGTGATGTTACCAAACGCGGAGCTTCCAATCCTAAACTTAAAAGAAAAAAAAAATGTTTCTAAATCTACAAAAATGTAATATAACTACAAACAAAAATTACAACAATTTTCTCCTAGTTACCCATGGTCTCGAAAAACGTTCTTTGTCTTTAATAAACATAATAAACCAAAAAAATAACATTTTAAAAAGTATCTATGCAAAAAAAAAGGTCAACATTGAATTTTGTAAATGTTTCCAGTTAGTGTTTATACTTTATTAAACAATTTTATTAATCCGGAACATTGGTTTTTATAATTCTATGTGTTCTTATCTAAACATTTTAGCTGTTTAATTCAATTTATACAGGGCGATTCAAA
Source organism: Maratus speciosus (assembly GCA_963932465.1). Classification (NCBI taxonomy): domain Eukaryota; kingdom Metazoa; phylum Arthropoda; class Arachnida; order Araneae; family Salticidae; genus Maratus; species Maratus speciosus. The sequence goes on from OZ010795.1 coordinate 425,281,057, forward strand.
GCTTGACGAACAAACTTTTAGGAGAGGTGGAGTACACCTACACTGTAAAAAAATCCGAGCAGTATTCCTGTAGAAATCGGAAAAATAGTTGCCCTTATCGTATGGGAAAATGTTCCGACCCAGCTCGGAATAAAATCCGTAAAAAAGGGAAACATTCATAAAAACGGTACTTTACGGATTTTATTCCAATTTTACGGATTTTATTACGATTTTACTGATTTTATTCCGAGCTGGGTCGGAAAATTTTCCGGTACGATAAGGGCAACTATTTTTCCGATTCCTACAGGTAATCTGGTCCTATTTTTTTTACAGTGTAGACGAATGTGAATTTCATAGCAATGCGGTGTAGGAAATACAATCCTATCGAAATAGTGGGGGTTGCTAGGGGCTGAATCATTGTGATAGAAAATTGATACTTAAATACCACAAGCTTAATCCTTTTATGCCCCAATTTTTGTTTTCTCAAATTTGTTGGTAAAATTGCTTTAAAATGTTGCAAAATGAGCTGGGAAATTACAAAAAAAATACGCAAAAATATTTTTGTATTTATTTTATAAAATGTAAACGTACTAAATATGGGAATATCCATATGTGGAAAAATGCATAATTATATGTTTAAATGCATATAAATTAAGCTTTTAAATTGTATATCATATACTATAATCAGTATTTTTATGAACTATTATATATATATATATTTGTTTCTTTAGAGAGACATTATAAGTATTATTAATAATAAATTAAAAATAATCGTATTTGATGCTATACAACAATTTATTTCAAATTCATCTTGTAAAGGACTTTACATGAATAACCGTTCCCCAACTGGCTAATAGAAACATGTACCCATTTGCGCCTACCGCACTAAATTTTGCACGTTGCAATCATGCATAAAAATAGGTTTGAACATGTATTTTCGCAAATTAAAAAAAATAAGTATTTCAAAGAAGTCTAGAAGCTAAGATAATGACTTATTTATTTGGATCCTTGATACAAAAAATACAAATAAACTTACTTTTTACTTTTCGCTATCTTGAAAAATGAAAAACGTATAAACACCGAATAAAAGCCTTCATTTAAGCAAATAAATATCTATCTTATACTTTCACCTCTGGGTAATAGATAAAGACATTTATAGACATTTACTTCATACAATTTACATGTTGTAAAAAAGAAAAAAATATATAAAAATTTGTTAAAATTCGAGTCGTCCCAATAATGGGACGCTAGGCATAGATGGGTTAATATGAGTGATGATTTTCCTGATAATGAATTTCCCCATCGTTTTTTGCGTGCATGAGTTGTTCTTAAAATCTACAGTTTTGCACTTCAGAGGTAGTAGGGGCAATTTGAAATGGCGCATCTTCTTTGCTACAGCGAACTTTTCAAAACATCCGAGATTCCATGTTATGAATGTTTCATTCCCGCGTTCCGAAACATCGGACAACTTCATTATGAAGAATGTCATTATTTATTTTAAGCTTATGGTCTTTAAATGTCAAATTTAAATCACGACGATTCAGACCCTAACAACCCCCTCTCACGTTAGAATTAAATTTTCTACCATGCATTGCTATGTGATTCCGCGTCGTCTTACCCCACACCTCCTAAGAAGTTTGTTCTTCTAGTTTTGAATTACCCTGTACATGTTACATTAATATATATATATTACTAAATTTACTGTTATTGCATTTAGTTATAGTACATTGTAAAAAAAAAAAAAAAAAAAAAAAAAAAAAAAATCATCTCGCGCACAAACTCGATCAGAGTTGAATGTACCGTATCTTTCTTTGGTTTCCTGACAATTTAAACATGGAAAATACAGTAGTTGCGTAAAATTAACAGCACAATGTACTGGCAATTTGGACGCCAGTAGTTTGTGCTGTGGTCCAAATGCGCCCAAAATTGCCAGTACATTGTACTGTTAATTTTACGCAACTACTGTATTTTCCATGTTTAAATAGTCAGGAAACCAAAGAAAGATACAGTACATTCAACTGTGATCGAGTTTTGCTGGCAAATTTACAGTGGTTTGTTTTACAATGTATTTTTCTCTAGAACATGAAAATGCTTTCTGGAAAAGTGATAGCATCCGAAAAACTGACTTTCTGGATTGAGAAAACTCATTAACTACAAATAATATCATAAGACGAAACGCAATTTTTCACCTTCATTCAACATGAAATATATAATGTGAAGATTTGAAAGCTCCACAATCTTACTTCAAAGGCAACTAATGTAATGAAAAAGCTGTTACATGTTTAAAATATACTTTTTTATTTAAAACTTCTTAGTACTTTCAAGCCTTCCAGGCTGTTCATCAAAGAATATCTTAATAACTGAATTTCGTTTATTTATACAAATACGTCAAATAATTATATAAAAATACGTAGCACCTATAGTCGTCGTTAAGTCCGTCTGTATGTGTCTCCGTGCGTCCTCAACTACAGCAGAGCAAAAACTACCTAAACGAATGGTCTGGAATTTTAAATATACAATTGTTTCAAAATTCTGTCGCGTCATTTCACAATTTATGAAAATCGGATGTATTACAGGGACAGTCAAAAGTTTTCCGTCATATTATGGTCAATGAAAAAAAAAAATATTTCAAGTGCATTTTAATGATGTTACTACCTTTCGAGCAGAATGTAACTATGGAGTGCACTGAAATAATCATCCAATACAATATGCGGTTTAAAAAAAAAAAAAAAAAAAAATATATATATATATATATATATATATATATATATAAACTAGTTACAGTACGAAAGTACCTCTTTTTTTGACGTGCAATTTCCAACTTTTTTATTTAAATAAACGTCAATCAATCATTAAATATTTTTTTAATATACAAATATGTACAAAATTAATAATAGATCTTAAATTTTAATAACTAAGATCTGTTATATCCCATTTAAGCAGTCTTTCAAGAAAGATAAATCAAGAAAGGCATCAATTTTATATAAAAAGTTATATTTAAACAAGCAAATCAGCAAATCAGCAAAGAAAAAAGAAAAATATATATCGTATGGGTGCACGGAAACCTATGCACTTTTACTGACACTCTTTAGATAACAAATGCCATATTTAAATTGATACTTAAAAACAAGTAATATAAAAATTTTGTTTTTAAAGTCAATTCCTACTTAGGCCATCAAAGAAAAATTTAATATAATCAAGCTAATATGACTTTTTGTTGCTTTAAAATATCTCAATTTGTTGATTTTCTATAAGCAAGTAGGTTTACAATGGAACTCTATGGGATTTTGGCGAAATATTACAGATATCGCCAAGTTGGCGTCACTTTTGGCGACTCATTTTGGCCGCCAAATTTGGCGATATATCGCCAAGTTGGCGACAAACTTGGCGGTATTTGGCAACAGAACAGTGTCTCCCCCCCCCTATGGTAACCCTTATTGAAAATACTTTCATTGAAATTCAATAACCAATGGCGGCCATTTTGTTTCCCATGCAAAAGTAAAATTTAATTAATTAATTAATATTTGAAGAAACTTTATTAACATCAATTGTCATCCAGTACAAGTTTAAAAAAATTACTTCAACCTGATAGGATGAATAATGAGTATTTTATTAACGATTGAAAATTTGTACAAGATAAATATATAAATATATAAATAAATATAGGAAGAGTGTGAGCTAATAGTAGGAATTGAATAATAATGTGTGTCTTTTCAATACCTGTCACTGTCGATTTACATTTTTATTTAGTAAATTACTACGGATGATGCTAACATCGGGATTAGAGAATAGGGTAAAAATTAGTGATAAAAAATAAATATCTAATAAAGTGTTAAATGAATAAAATTTCATATAAAAAAAGTTTCATATTATCAATTATTCTTATGCATTTTTTTAATAAAACCGGTATTGTTTAAAAAACTATGATTTAAACTAAATACTGGCATATTTATATTTATTTGGATTGAAAAAGCTGTGATTAAACCATTATTTTACAAAAAAAAAAAAAAAAATAAATAAACTTAAACGTATAACCACAATTGTTTTTTGACCGTTCAGTGGCATTTGCGTTTTTATTTTAAATTAAATTATTTAAAAACTAACATCTATTTAAAACATCTCCTAAATTCTATTACTCAGATAGAAAATCTTAAAATAATGAATGCTATGTTAATTTACGTATCAAATTAATATTATAATTTAATAATATTTTTCAATAACAAATATAAACTAGTATGTTGTGGCCATCACAAAACTTTCTTCTATATAAATCACATCAATTAAATCATTTAAATAGTACAAGAAATAACAACGATTTAGCGCCAATTCATATAAAAGTACTATATCTGAATTTGAAATTGGATGAAAATTCGTGCATTAGTTCTTGAGATAGAGCTATAGCAGAAATTCTGAAAAATGTAGCATAGCAGCGCCACCTGTTGAGCGATTTACACCCAAAATAAACAGCACTAAATGATATCAAGGTATATCTGAATCTGAAGTTTATTGAAAATCCATGCATTAGTTCTTGAGATAAAGCTATTGCGAAAATCGCAAAAAATACAGCATAGCAGCACCACATGTTGAGCGAGTACACAAAAATTAAACAGCACTAATTTATATGTCAATTTATGTCAAGGACTAACTAAATATGAAGTATGATGAAAATCCGTGTAATAGTTCTTCAGATACAGCTCTTGAGGAAATCGTGAAAAATGCAGCACAGCAGCGCCACCTGTTGGGCGATTTACACCAAAAACTAAACGGCAATAATTTATATCAGGGACTAACTGAATCTGAATTTTGGTGAAAATTCGAGCATTTTTTCTTGAGTTAGAGCTATAGAGATAATCATGAATAATGCCGCATAGCAGCGCCACCTGTTGGGCGATTTTCACAAAAAAGTAACCAGCACCAAACTATACCTTGGACTAACGGAATCTGAAGTTTTATGAATATCCGTGCAGTAGTTCTTGAGATATAGCTATTGCAGAAATCGTGAAAATTGCCGCATAGCAGCGCCACCTGTTGAGCGATTTTCACCAAAAACTAATCAGGTCTAGTTTATATCAAGTTTATATCAGTTTATTTATTTATTTATATCAGTATCTAGTTTATATCAAGGTCTAACTAAATATAAAGTTTTGTAAAATCCAGTGCATTAGTTCTTGAGATAGAGCGCCCACAAAATTTTTGTCTCATACAGACTCACAGAGTGACAGAGTGACAGACAGACTCACAGACAGACATTTTCTAAAAACCATCAAATCGTGTTCTGGGCATCCTAAAACGTATAAATCCGTCGAAAACCGGAAGTCTAAATTTTTCACGAATCCAATAATTTCTTCTTGTAAAGACAGAACAAAGTAAAAACAAACTCATAAATCACAAAATGTTTCAAATAAATTGCAAGCAATAATTTCTTAAATAGAATAGAAAATAATTTAATAGGTACATATCTTTTAAATAAATAAATAAATAAATAAATAAATATATATATATATATATATATATATATATAATAGCAGTCGAAGTTTGAGCTAAAGTCAAAATAATTAAATATATATATATATATATATATTTTATATTGATGATCAATTTATTTTGTACTCATTTATAATTGGGATGATACATTTATCAAGTTAAAAAGGGGTACCTCACTATAAATGGGAAATCTGAGTTTAATGTGCCTTTAAGGTGCAAAGAAAGTGAAATTTCTCTTACGTTGCATCAATTCAAATTACGGTTGTCGCTGACATCTGCATCGGGTAAAGAGATGAAAATTAACAATGAAATAAAATGCTTAGTAAGGTGTAAAATGAATGAAATTTTACCTTAGAAAATAAATTTTGTGACAGAATGTGTTGTTGTTTATAAAATAATGCTGAGTTGAAAAGAGATTGTTAGAATTTACAGAGTTGGAATAAAAGATGTTTTTGAAATTCCATATATACGAAAAATAAGTCTTAAAATAAAAATGGCGTCTTAAAAACCTATAACATTATTCGTGTTTCACTAGTCAAAGATACATTTATTTATCTATACTAATATTATAAAAAAGTAAGGTTTGTTTGTTATTTATAGAGGGTAATCTTTGGAACTACCGAACCTATTTGAAAAGTAATGGCATCAAAATGATTGTGTTAGCCCCGATCGAACATAGGCTATATGTTATCTCCATATCACTAACCCAAAGGGCCTGCAGGAGCAAAGAAACGTTCTAAACTGCGATTTTTGTGTTATCCAAGGGCCCAGAAATATGAAATTTAGCATGGTAGTTACTTATAAGAAATAAAGGTCTAAGAGCATTTCTTAAAACATTCGAAATATAAAAGGGGTGAAAATGTGCGAAAAGCTTTCTAAAAACGTTCTAAATGGCGATTTTTAAGCTATCTCATGCAGTACCGACATAATTTAAAAATAATGGCGTCAAAATTATGATTATCCTTGCTCCAACTTGTGCTCTATTTGATGTCGATGCCTCAAAGGCGGTGCAGGAGCAAAAAACGTTCTAAAAATGAGATTTGTGTGCTACTGAAGGGCCTAAAGACATGAAATTTGGCATGCTAGTTACCTATTAACGTAAAGCGAGGAGAGTTCGCGCGATAGGAGAGATTGCCCACAAAGAGATTCGACGGAAAGGAGTAGAGCGAGCGCGCAGCGACTCCTGGTAGTTGTACAGCAGCATTAGTGCAGTGTCTACATGAATGTGCATATTGATTGTTCCAAGCGTCTTGGATAAAGCAGTGCTAATTTGTTTTGTTTTTCCATAGTAAGTGCTTGAATTTTCATAACTGTTCGTCAGAATTTTTATAGAACGTCAGTAATACAAAATATTTTGAACTTAAACGATTTCTTATAAACTACTAACCTGGACTAAGTATGCGAACACCAACAATTCATTTTAGAAGTGGCCATATTTAAATAAACGGTCGCGCAATCTCTCCTACCAAAATAGGATAGTTTGCGCATCTGCTACTTAGGAGAGATGGCGCATTTCCCCATAAGTTTAAGTGCTAGGAGAGATTACACAGCTTATTGATAAATTTGTATGCATTGCAAATTATGTGTAAAACGTATGAATGAATCAATTTTGAAATAATTTCGGAAAAACACATAATTATCAAGACTAAATTTGGCAAGAAATTAATTTGCCAAAAAAAAAAAAAAAAAAAAAAAAAAAAAAATTATTAAATTAATAATACAGTTGTTATTAAATTAATTTTATGTAATTATTTTTCTTAATAATTTAATAATATGTTTGTTAATAATTTAATAATATATTTGTTAATAATTTAATTAAATATTTATATATTTTTATTACACTGGTGAAAACAATTAAAGGGACAAATGTTCTTTATGCAATTAAACAAAAACTAACAAAGCAAATAACCAAACTTGGCCAAAATATCATTCGATATATGATCAATATATGGTAATAGAAAAATGGGCACAACCTGCACCCTAAATAAGGAAACTGGTCACGTGTCCAGCACAGCAGATGACCGACACCCTGTTAGTCAGAAAAAAACATGTCTAATAGCGTGTATGATGGCCTGTAACAGCTACACAACTCTCGCATCGGCATTTCATACTGTTTACCAGGGTCCTTATCAATCCCTGTTGCAACTGCACCCACTCTTGCACTAAGGCACCATAGGGCTTGATGGCCATTGGAGCTGGTGTTCGATCTGCAATTGATCGTCCAAGGGAGTCCCATACGTGTTTGATAGGATTAAAGTCATTGGACATCGCAGGACACTCCATTCGTTGAACATCCTCCGATTAGAGATATTCGCTCACCAACTGTTCCCTATATGGACGGCCGTTATCGTCCATAACGACGAAATTTGGTTCACATGCCCGTGAAAAAGTCTCACATAGGGTACAAGGATCTCGTTCCTGTACCGCTGATCTGTCAGAGTACCTCTATCAAACCCATGAAGGTCGGTATGCCCTTTTGCCATGATACCTACCCAGACCACCAGGCCACTTGTAACATAGTGATCCTTTTCGACAGTCTTAGAGGGTCGATATCGATTCCCGGGTTCTCTCCAGATGAGAACACGTCTCGAGTCATTGTCCAGACAGAATAGCGACTCATCACTGAAGAGAACCCGCCCCCAACTATCCTCTGTCCAAGACAGGTATTCTCGTCACCATGTTATACGGCGTTTTTTGTGGTTCACAGTCAAAGGAATGCAGACTACAGGGCACCTGGTATACAGGCCACCTGCATTAAGTTTCTGGGTGACTGTTATTCGTGAAATGGAAGTTCCTGTTGCATTATACAGGTGAAGAGACAGTTGTGTCGCTGTCGCGGACCAATCCCTTTTGGCTAGAAGTCTCAAATAACGACCTTCAGCCGGCGTTGTTGCCCTTTTGTGGCCTTGACCAGGTCAGCGTACCACTGTTCTTGTCTCACTGAACTGTTTCCACAGAGTGGACACCACATTTCTCGAAACACCGAGGTCATTACAACAGGTAGCCTGTGATTGGCCGGCCTCGAGTCTTCCAACAATTCGCCATCTTGTGGCATCATCTAGACGATGACAACTAATACTAAAAATGGGTAAACAAAGAAATTCAAAAAACAAGGATTGGGTTATGCTACGATGTTTCAAAACGTCCTTACGTTACAAGCTTCGGCGGTCAAATGAGGTACCTCTGCACAAACGCGATCACAGCGCCACTGCCTTATGACGACACAGACCACTGCGTGGCAGGTGTGTCCGCGAGGAGCTTATCTATCATCTGATACCTTATTTGCGTATGGGGATAACTTATTTTATTTTTTTTTTTTTTTTAACCGTTCGTCCCTTTAATTGTTTTTACCAGTGTAATTTATGAACAATTAATTTGCTAATAAATTAATTTTGTTAACTAAAATAAATTTTCTAATACAATGTTTTGGAAAAGCTTTCTCTCATTCCAAGTAGTGTAGTTCCATCGAAATCAAAAGGAAACAGAGTTCAACAAATGTTACTGATCCACAAAATATACATGAAAAAAAGACTTAAGAACGATGCCGCTACAGAAAAAAAAAAACTGCTGAAGATAAGGTGCTTCCACAAATGTGGGATAAAAAAACTAAACGAAAAAACCGAAGGACAATGAAGATGAGTGCACTGAATGTCTGGAACTGTACCAGGAGACAACTTCGACAACTGACTGGATTCAATGTATTGCTTGTTGCAGGTGATTGCACGAAAGATGCACGATTTACAAAAATAAGTGCATCGATTGTGGACGACGACAACTTCGTTTAGCAAACAAAATACAATAAAACTGTGGATGTGGAAATGAAGTAATTTTCAAGTTAAACATATTATCAACTAGATTAATGTTATTTGATAATCTTAGTGGGGCCTTCTTTTTCTGATGTTTTAATCTTCTTAAATTAAAAATTTTAACTGTTGTTAAAATTATTTCTTTTATTTATTATTTAAACATTTGTATGAAATATTCACTCCTAATACAATAATATTTACGCACACATCACTTTAAACAATGTCGATTGAGTGTAATTATTATTGTTAACAATTTAATTCTATTTATTATTAAAAACAATATCTTCTACCTATGTGCGCAATCTCTCTTACACTTGTGCGCATTTTCTCGTACCCATGTGCGCATTCTCTCCTACCCTGTAAAGAGAGATTACGCAAAATATTTTTCTTGGTTTTATTACAGCTGTTCTATTAAATTAAAGTATAACAACAAAATAACAATGGAAATGCATAAAAATCAAATGAAGTCAAAATTATCCATGCATAGATTTAGCAAAATATTAATATTTAGATTTTTTATTATTATTCTTTTGAAATGTGCGCAAACTCTCCTTGCTTTACGTTACTTATAAATGAAATCTAAGAACATTTATTAAAAAATTCGAAATTTAAAAGGAAATATAATGCGCGAAAAGCATTTTCAAAAGCGTTATAAATGGCGATTACTACGCAATCTCAGGAAATATCAAACCGGTTTCAAAAGTAATCGTTGGAAATTGATGATGACACCACTTCCTCTAACATAGGCTCTATTTTATGTCGGTGTCACTACCACCTTGGGGTTGTAGGAGCAAAAAACGTTCCAAACTGCGCTTTTTATGATATTGAAGGGCCTGGAAACATGAAATATGTCATTATTTTAACTTATAACTTATAAATAAACTCTAAAACCGTTTCCTAAAAAAATCGAAATTTAAAAGTTGTGAAAATGCGTGAAAAGCTTTTTAAAAAAATTCTAAGTTGAGATTTCTACGCAATTTCAGGAAGTATCAAACCGATTTCAAAAATAATGGTTGGAAATTGATGGAGACAGCCCTTGCTCCAAGATAGGCTATATTTTATGTCTGTGTTACTACGCCGAAAGGAGTGTAGGAGCAAATAATGTTCTAAAATACATTTTTTTGTTATTGAAGGACCTATTTTCATTAAATTTGCCATAATAGTTACTTATTAGATGTAAATTATATCTAAGAATATTTCCTAAAAAATTCGAAATTAAAAAGACGTGAAAATACTCGTTCTAAAAACGCTCTAAATTGCGATTTCAACACAATCTCAGGAAATTTCAATCTCCGATTTTAAAAGTAATGATTGCAAATCAATGGTAAAAGAGCCTGCTACAACATTGGTCATATTTTATAATGTTTTCACTATCACCTGGGGGTTGCATGAAAAAAGAATATTAAATTTCGTTTTTGTAATACTGAGGGATCTAACATTTTGAAATTTATTATGTTAATTACTTAAAAGATGTAAATGTTGGTAGAAAATTCTAAATATAGAAGGATGAAGTGAGCGAAAAGCGTTCTAAAAATGTGTTAAATTACGATTTTCTTGCAGTCTTATGTAATACGAAACCTTTGTCAAAAATAATGTTTGCATTTTTTTTTTCTTTTTTTGATAGACTTGCTGAAATATGAGCTATTGTTTATTATAGTGTAACTACACAAGAGGGTTGCAGGAGCAAAAAACTTTTTAAACTGCGATTTCTGTGATACGGGAGAGGCTAGAAACTTAAAATATGGTATGGTGGTTGCTTATAAATATAAATGCCCTCTAAGAACATTCGAAAATAAATTGGAAATGTAAAAGGGGTTAAGAGAAGTGAAGTAGCGAAAAGCGTTCGAAAAAAGTCCTAAAATACGTTTTGTGCGCAATCTCAATGAAATAATAAACCGATTACAAAAGTAATGGTTGCGAATCAATGGTGACAGTCTTTAATCCTACACAGCTATTTTTTATGCAAGTGCAACTACCACCTGGGATTGGCAGAAACAATAAACTTTCGAAAAAAGATCTTAAAAACTTTTTAAGTTAAGTTTTCTATGGAATATTAGGAAATACCAAAAAAATTTTAAAATTAATTTTGGAAAATTAATGGTGATAGTCCCTTTTTCAACATAGGTAATTTATGTTAATGCCGCTCTAAACAGAGATAGGGTAAACCTTTATTCAAGAATCTTCGTATTTTACTTGGTGGTTAATTTTAAGATGTAAATGCGTAATAAGAACGCTTTCTAAAAAAATTAAAAACTTCACATGAATACTGAAATGAGCATAAAATGTTCAAAATACTTATACTCTAAATTATTATTTATTTAGAATTAGTTTGAGTTACTCTTATTAATTTAAGTCTGTTTTCTGCCTAAAGCAGTGTAATAATGAAGTTTATTCAATTTGTATCTTAATTAGTAATATTTAAATTATTCCTAAAAGTATAATACCTTCTAATAAAATTTGGACGTACAAATATCACGTAGCATATTTCAACTATTACGCGAGTAAAGGCGCAGGTTTTGATAGTAGTTATATAGTTAGATCGGCATTGGATTGGTAGACAGAGAAAATGAGATTAATCCTTTATCTACTGACGGTACTTATACGTACCACTCACTTTAAACTATCATCCCATAGTGAATATTACTAATATTTTAATGTTAATTTGCAAAAACAATAATTTTACTCCACTTTATCCAGATTCATGGTAGCAGTAGTTCTAGGTTTGTTAGTTTAGCGAAGAAGGAGGCGATCTTTGACACAGGCGATGAGTTTAGCGCCGACATTTTGTACATATTGTCACGCTCGTCTTTTTATTGCTGCAAACACAGTAAATGATATAAGATAAGTGTTTTTTATGTGTTGAGGAATGTTTTATGTGTTCACTATGATCTTAGAATATAGTTTGACTAGCTATTTTAGTTGAACGGTGTACATATTTGATTTAACAGTTGAATTACTCGGTGGTATTTATAAGTACCGTCGGTACACTAGGTGTTGGAGGAAACTTCTTGTTTATTTGTCGTCTATGTAGTTATTTATCGTTTTCATCTGCTTTAAAATGTAATTACTAAAATATAGTGTAGTAATGATCCCTGGTGCATGATCCCTGGTATTTCTTTTCAGTTTCATTGTTATTTTTTATAGAAAATCGAAAAAGTTGTGGCACCGGCTCGTTTTTGCTATGCTAGAAATGGCATATGTAAATTTATATATTGCATATGTGGAGATGCGAGAAAAGATGTTGTCCCTGGAACATAGACGTCGCTTATCAAAAGACCGATAACAAGATGGACACCTAAAAGAAAAAAAAATTGTTAATTTTTAACCCTTTCAGGGGCAAAGCATTTTAAATTCAAAAGTGTTGAAATAAATGATTGGCATCGGATTTTACTGAAAGATTTATTTGTAAGTTAGAAAAATGCTATATTTCACATACTTATTAAATCGAAAACATTTTCTGGTGTCGTTTGAAATATCTTGTAGTGTATCTGTTTCGATATTTTAGTCAAAGTGTACTGACTAAGGTAATTTAAAGTACCACTTTAATTAATTACCTGTAAATTAGGGGTGCACAACCTTTTTTAGAGAAGAGCCACTTACAAAAATATATGTGTTCTCGAGGGCTACATCAGTGACATGGAGAGACTTCTATTTCGGGGAGGCGATCTGTGCCCTATAATCAGATTTAAAAAAAACAAAAAAAAAACATGGTTTCAGTGTGTGTGTGGGGGGGGGAGAGGGGAAATTACGCCTCTAGGTTCCAATACCCAGTCAACATATCCAGTTCAGTTGGCAAGGATATATCAAAAGTTTACGTTTGTATGTATATAACACATATATAGCAAGAATTGTTTGCAAGGGGGATAATATTCCTTGACTTTATTCGACGGAGTAAATTTTCTTTTATTATAAGTGCTAAAAAACTAACATAGGCATGAAACTGGCTAGTGCCGAACAAAAAAAATGTAAACTTTATGAACGAGGAGGAGAGAAGAATCCAAACAACGAGATTCGATATTTTTCCACACCCGATCAATGAAATTTGCGATTTTTCGGCGCCTAATAAAAAAAATTGCGATTTTTAGACGCCTGATCTATAAAACGTTTGACAAAATTCTCGATTTTTCCGCATCCGATCGACATGATTCGCTATTTTTCGACACCCGATCGACAAAATTCGCTTTTTTCCGCGACTGATAGATGAAATTTTTGGTTTTTCCGGCGTGATAGACGAAATTTTCGATTTTTCCGCCCCTGATTGACAAAACTGGCGATTTTGTCGTTCTGGATTAACGGGATTTACGATTTTTCTGCACCTGATCGTCGAAATTCGCAATTTTTCCGCCACTGATCGACAAAATTCCGCACTTTTCCTGCACATGATCCACAAAATTCGCTATTTTTTCTCGCCTGATCGAGGAAATTCGCTATATTTCCGCACTCGATAGACGAAATTTTCGATTTTTCAGCATCTTATCGACAAAATTACCGATTTTTTCCAAAGAAATCCGCCATTTTCTTTAGTTCCAAATTACAATTAGTACAAAATTTCCGATTTTTCCACGGCTGATCGACAAAATTCGCGATTTTTTCGTGCCCAACCAACGAAATCCACGTTTTTTCTGAACCCGATCGGGAAAACTCGCAATTTTCACGACCCTGATCGACAAAATTTATGATTTTTCTTCTCGTGATCAACAAAATACGCAATTCTTAACTGTTCGACGAAGTTTGCGATTTTTGTACGCGGCAAATTGACAAAATACGGTTTTTTTCTGACGACAAACTGACGAACATCACGATTTTTTCGCTTCCGATCAACGAATTTTGCAATTTTTTCGCTCATCAACGACAAAATTCGTGATTTTCGGCGCATGATATATAGAATTCGCGATTTTTTCGTGGCCGGTAACGAAATTTGAGATTTTTCTGATCCCGATCGACAAAACTTGCGAATTGTTTCGTGTCCGATCGGCGAATTTTCCGAGACTGATCAATGAAATTCTTGATTTTTCCACGCCCTATCAGCAAAATTCGTGATTCTTAACTGACTGAAGAAATTTGCAACTTTTTCCGCGGACAATTGAGGAAATTCGCTGCTGTTTCTCGCGATTGACAAAACTCACGATTTTTCCGCGGCCGATCAAAAATTTTTCAAATTTTCCGCCCATCATCAATACGATTCACGATTTTTCCGTGCACGATTAATGAAATTTACGATTTTTCTGAGCCTGACCAAAAAATTCGCGTGTTTTCATTACCCGAACAACGAAATTCGCGATTTTTCGGAGGCCGATCGACGCAAAAACTCGCATTTTTTTCCGTGTCCGATACGCGATTTTTGCGAGACTGATCGACGAAATTCGTGATTTTTCCGCGCACGATCAGCAAAATTCGCAGTTCTTAGCTGGCTCTCTGATTTGTAATTTTTGATGAAATTTGTAATTTTTCTTTCGCGGCAAATTGACGAAATGCGCGATTTTTTTTTCTCGTTTAACAGATGAATATACGATTTATTTCGCGGCCGATAAAATTTGAGGTTATTCCTCTTCTAACCGAAAATAATTACGATTTTTCCTCACCCAATAGACAAAATTCGTGATTTTTAACTGACTGGAGAAATATGCAATTTTTTTGAGCTGACATTCGTCGAAATTCGCGGTCTTTTCTCGCGACGGACAAAACTCACTGTTTTTCCGCAGCCGATCAAAAAAATTTTTAATTTTTCCTCGCATCATTAACAAAATTGACGATTTTTCATGCCCGACTACCCAAAATTGCGATTTTTCCGAGGCCGATAGACGCAAAATTTGCGATTTTTTTCGCACCTCATTAACATAATTCACAATTTTTCCACTCCTCATTGCCTGATCGACAAAATTCGCGATTCTTAACTGGCTGACGAAATTTTCAATTTTTCTCGCGGCAAATTGACGAAATTCCCTTAATTATTTTTTTCTATGACCTATAGACAAAAAATGCAAATTTTTCCAGTTATAAATTGACGAAGTTCGCGGGCCATACGTTAACCCATCGCCGGCCACAGGTTCTGCATCCCTACTCTAAATAATTAGATTTCTCTCGGATGAGTATTTTTTTGTTGTTGTTGCTGTTGTTTATCCTTTAATTTCCATTAAAATAACTGAAAAATAAAATACTACATGAAAAAAATTTCAGTAGATCACAATGCAGTATAAAAGGTTAAGGGGAGAGATCACATTAAAACATTTTAAAAAGTCAAAACAATTTGTGTTGTCTATTACGAAATAATAGCATGTTACTTAACTTAAAAAAAATATATATATAACTACGCACCAATTTAAACCGGGTTTTGTCATGAAATATGTGAGCGATATCTAAGCAAATCAAGGTAAATTTGATCTTTTAATTCATTTTTCTCTAATCTTTTTTTTTCTTTTTTACATTGCTTGTAACCTATTTCCAAAACTAAGAAACATAGAGACTTAAAATTTAGTATTATTTTGTATTTTATTTATCTTTATAACCTCTACCTATTTTTAAGTAACTATAACATCTTAATTTCAATTTTAATTTTTATTAGAATTGTGTCATAGATTTTGCGTTTTGCAGTTTAATTGCCCAAAACATTATTTTCATCTATAATCTTTATTATTATTTTAGGTTGAAGTTAAAGCAAGGTATTGTAGGAATATAATATGTAATATTAAGTGGATACATCGAATATATTTTTTTATAATCCTGCGTGCAACGCATGTACGCATTTAATATCCTTAATTAGTATGTATTAACTGTACTAAATTCTAAATATGTGTCATTAAAATTATATAAAGAATTACGTAAACAAACATCCGCACAATTTATTCTAAAGACAATGTTTAATTTAAAGAAATATTTACAGCTCCAAAGACTTTTTAGGTTCGTTCGTAATTATATAAATACGTAGCACCTATAGTCATTGTTCGGTCCGTCTGTCTGTCCTTCCGCATATAACGGAACAAAAACTACTCAACCGAATGGTCTGAAATTTTAAATACTTAATTGATGCAAAATTTTATCGAGTCATTTCTAATTTTATGAAAATGGGATGTATAGTTTAATTACAGGGACATTCAAAAATTTTCCTTTAAAATACGGCAAATGGGAAAAATTCTTGCAAGTGCATACTAATGATATTATAGCCTTCCGAATGGTCTGAAATTTTAAATATATAATTTTGGCGCGTCATTTCCAATTTTATGAAAATCGGTTAATTACAGGGAGAGTCAATTTTCCGTTATATTACGGCCAATGGGAAATAAAAACTATTTCAAGTGCATTTTAATGATGTAACAGCCTTTCAAACAGAATGAAATTGATATACACTTATGAAGTTCACTAAAATATACATTCAAGTATAATATGCGGTGTAAAATATTTATGAAACTAGTTATAGTTCGAACGTTTTGCCACGTCATTTTCCACGTTTGACTAGCAATTTCCAAATTTTTGAATATTGTGTAAAATCAAGCAGTATTGAGCTGCTGATGGTGATCTACCCCCCTTAACACTTTGTATCCATCAATATTTATAAATTTAATACACAGCTAATTCTTTTGTTTAAATGACTGAATACGGTTCAAGACATATACTTCATAGCAGACCGGTAGCCGGTAGCACAGACACAAAGTTCGTACGGATACCTTTAATTCCCCAGGAAAACTACCAGTATCTTTTTATAGAAAAACTAGGGGGCTCTGCCCCCTGCAAGCTACGCTCGCCATCCCCTATTCAGACACCGCAGAATCTAAAAGCACGCTAATTTGATCGGTTTTAAAAAAATTATAGAAGATTGAATTATAATTGAAAAAACCTATAGCGATCTCCCTGTAAACGGATTTCCATTCAATTCCCTTTGATTGCAAAAATTTAAGGCCGAATCATTTGCTATTAAGACATCCAACGGTTGTTTTCGTGTTTGATTAAAGAAGACCAGTTAAACATTTGAAAGGAAGCTAAAATAAAATGAATTAAGTAAACAGAGTCTTTGCCTCCTGGTACTTTTTAACAGCGTTATAAAACGATTGACATAATACAATTTACTACATTTACTACAATTTACCGATTTAACCCCTTCAAGGGCGGACCACTTAATTTTAATTCTTAAATGCACCAGAATATCGGAATGAAAATTTTCCTTTTATTATTAAGTGAACAAAAGCATTTTCATATTTCGAAATTTGTTTGTAAATTCTGGTGCCATTTACTGATTTCAACATTTTATGAATAGAAGTACCTTGCCCCTGAAAGAGTTAAACGCATATTAATGTATTTATTATTTTAAAGTTTCCTTTCTCTTTTAATATTCACGTGTAAATACAATTTTCAAGACATAATTTTCAATATTTTCCTGCTTGTAACACGTACTCATTTAATAGTAATTTTAAATGTTTTTTTCTGTTTTTAATAGTCACGTGTAAATAAAGTTTTAATCGTTAGGAAATATTATTCTTTGCGCTGTTTTTAGAATTGAAAATAATCTCTATAATAATATCCTAAGTCATGTGACTATTATCAATAATTCTGGGCGGATTCCTTCGCTATTTATATTCCAGGCGGTCATTTTCGTACTTTAATGTTAGCCAGACACAGGCGATAAGTCGCTTAATATTATTCTATCGCAATGATTTCACTTATATTACAATAGTCCAAGTCATGTAACTGCCATAAACAATTACAACACTTCGCTTTTCCTAAGAAAGGTTTCCATTTTGATTAAGAATCAAAGTTATTTTTTCGAATAAAACTACATAAAAGATGCCATGATCACAAAGAATTCTTGATACTTTTATATTAGCCGGGTGAAAATCTCGCCAATAGCTTTTTTTAACTCGCCAGTTAGCATTTTTTTATTTTTCGAGTGGTAAATTAAAACGGTACTACTTGGTTATCCCATCGACCAAAAATCTATCGCCAGAATATAAGATTAAATGCCGATAATGGTTGATCGTAAATGTCACATTCACTTGACTGTAAGGAAGTTACACGTATTTACGCCACCAATGGATTTTTATTTCGACGTTTTATTTTTATTTTTATCAATGCTAGGCACAGATGTCATATTGGCGCGACTTTTTTCGACGGCAATTTGGCGAAAACATCAACAGCATGAACATCAACGTCCGGGTTACCATATGAAGCAAAATAACGACTCTTTGGTGCCAGTTAAGTACCCATTGCATATATGACATTGGCGTCAGAAAAAATCGCTCCAATATGGGGCGTATATGACATCTGTACCCAATGCTATACTAATTTATTTCGGCACAGATGTCATATACTCCCCATATTGGCGCGGTTTTTTTCCGACGCCATTTTAGCGAAAACATCACCACCATAAAAAACAACATCCGGATTTCCCTATCAAGCAAAATAACTGTACTTTGGCGTCAGTTAACCTTTAACCGGAATCGCTAAATTGTTCCACATTAGTGGAATCTTATGTCCAAAAGGACCCTTTAATTAAAATCCAAGTTATTTTCTAATATATATGAAATTACCACTTAGATGGGTTATAAGCGCATTGAAAAAAGTTTCATGTACTATATAAATCAACTTTTATTCATATATATCTTGAAATTATACTTTTTTTTTAATTTTTTTTTCTTATTTAGTTCTTTAAGCGTTGATGCGCACGTTTCAAAATTAAACGTTTTTTTTTTTTTTTTTTTTTTTTTTTTTGTCGTTGTCCGGTCAAAATGGACCCACGATTCCGGTTAAGGGTTAAGTACCTTTGCGTATACGACATTGGCGTTAGAAAAAACCGCGCCAATATGTGTATATGACATCTGTGCCTTTATTTGTTCTTTCGTTTTTTAAAATAAGAATTACGTCAATTTCTATAATTTGGTGAGTGCTTTGGCGATTTATATAATTTGGCGAAATTCGTCTACTGGATAACTAAGAGTACATTTAAAACATTGCTTTGAATATGAAATTAAATGTCATGATTTCTTGCAATATTTAATCGGGTTTAGCGTGGGGTTTTTTTACGACAATTTGGCGAAAACCTCGTTTTCGAATACCAGTTACATATGTATATGTATATTTAAATTATTTTCTATTGTTTTTAAAATGAACTAATAATCAATAAAAATAATTAATTAATAACTATAGAACAAAGCAATTTATAACTTTTTTTTTGTTTTAAATAAAAAGAAAATAAAGGTAAATAAACCTTTATTAATAAATATATAACAGTAGCCGGGTTACCATGTCAGGCAAAACAACGCCCTTTGAAGCTATTTAGGTAACCCGGTGCGTATATGACATATTTTTCTTTTCGTTTCGTTTAAAAAAAAAAGAAAGAAGTTAAAGCCATTGATTTTTAAATTTTCAGTTTGAAATGAAATCTTTGTATTAAATAAAATGATAATGAAATAATAATAAAAAAACATTGTTCTTAGCATAGATTCAAGTGAGGCCAAATTAATTTAAAATAATAACCCTTTCTGAAATACGAAAAGAAATATCAGTTATGATTAAAATTTGAGTTGCCATCATTAGAAAAATGTATATAAAATTAGAAAAAAAATAATATTTCGAAAACTAATTCGAATTTAAAAATTCTAATAACAGTTTTGAAATCTGCGGATCAATATTAATTTTTGGTGTTAATTTCATCGCAAAGTATTCCATATTTTAGGAGAAATCGACGTGAAACATAATCAGTTGTTTAACCAGTCGATTCATACTTGCGTTTCATACTTCCGTTACATATTTCCGTTTCATAAAATGCGTTTCATTAGGATTTTTGCCGAAACGTCAGTGAAGGCTTACTGTGGAGACACGAAAAGTTTTGGTTTCCGTTAGTCTGTCTGTCTGTTAGTCTGTCTGTCTGTTCCGCGATAACTGCCGCAAAAAGCATCCGATCGGCTTGAAATTCCCTGGGCATGTTGATGAGCTCCCCGGATTTAGCTGTATAGTTTTGGGTTAAATTTGGTTCATTCGTTCGGAATATACAGAACATTTTATTTTGTGATATAATGCTTTTCTATGGGAAGTCAGACGATTTTCAAATTTTCTTTTGTTGAAATAAATCGCTCATATGAATAATAGATTTAAATGGTAAATTTTGGATGCTGAAATTTTTAAATAAGAGTATTAAATTATTCTTATTAGTTTGCAATTTTGTCAAAACATTTGTCAGAGCTTTTAAATTAGGTGTATAACTTATGATAGAATTTTATACATGTGTTCGAATAATATAAAACATTTTATTTTATGAATTTACTTATATTTCATTTTTTCTTTTAACCGTTGCGTAGCAACAGCATCTCATCTAAAAATATCATAAATGTGAAAGTATGTATGGTTTTTTGAAGTCAAATCAAAGCATAAGGAATGAATTAATGAATGCCTTTGTATAGATATTTGCATATAGATTTATTTAAACGCAGAAATGAAAATAGTATTTATATACTATATAGAATAATATTTTCATTTATTTATTCAACTATTTGATTATAAATGAAAAAGTTCGTTATTTTCATACAGAATAAACTGACATTATTCTGTTAAATTTTATAAACTTTATTGTTGCCAAAAAAAAATGAATAACAATTTCTCCCAAAGAGTTAATTTTAATTTGTAAGATTTTCACGTGCAAAAGAAAAATGGAATAAGCAAATAAAAATAAAAAAAAGGATATATAGGACAGGAATGAATACATATAAACATTTCACACCAAATACCACCTAAAATAGTTTTTGTAGCAGTATTTTCCCAGCACAACGAAGAAAGATTCCTCGATTTACACGATTTTACTTGGCCTTTCTTTTCTCATTCTTTGCGATTTCATTTTCGCAATTGCGTGCATTAATTGGCACAAAATTTTACATTTTTATGACTGAGATATATGTAAGGCCATACAAATAAGAAATTCCGTATTGTCTCCTATAAAATGTGATAAAGTGTTGGTTAATCATATATGTTTTTATTAAGAGGAGCAGAGCTGCCAAGCCTCCGGCGTTCTGGATACCAGTATTTTAATACAGAAAATGTTACTTTATTTAATTGAAACATTTGCGCGATTTAAAAGAACATTTTCTCTAAGATAATAGTGATGTGCAAAAAGCTTGAGACTTCGCATGTCTGGTGGGGAGTGAAATGTTTTACTTAATGCATTTATCTCTATTTTAATGCTACGTGAACAACGTCCGTGTAACAGCTTGTAGAGTGTAAAATAAATTAAATTATTAAAATAATCCTTATTACGAAAAATGAAACAGAAAGTCCGGCTAAGGGAAATGAAATGTTAGTTAACCTTTCGTAATTTGACCTGAACATAGGTTTGCGTCAAATTTCAACGGTATTTGTAACATCACGATTTTAAATTAAATGTAGATACTATTAAAAGAAAATCACAAAAAATACTTAAAGGCGCCAAATCATGTTTATCTATTTAACGATGATGAATTATTAACTGTTAGGTTTAGAAGCCCCCCTACTTTAGGGTGATTTTAGTAAGTTAATGCTATCGAGTACATTTTTTGATATTTAGATTAGATCTTAGATATAAATATTGCAGAATGGTAATCAAAATTATTTTTTTATAAACAAAATTTATAAAGGTATTAGATTTCTAAATTAGATGTTTCAGTTTACATTTCCAAAAGTTCTTTATCCATTAGATACAGGTATTTGTGGTTAGCAGGCAAGTAAATACGCTGTATGGATATTAGGATAACGTAAAATGCTTGACCGAATTGCTGCTTATCCTTATAAATCGCAGTGTAAAAAGAAATCTAAGATATAGGGTAATCATTAACTCAATCAGTAGAAAATTACAAATGCAAAATAAATTACACAACGGGGGGTTCAGGGGGGCAGAGCCCCCCTGAAGAAATTTGCTTTATTATATAAAAATTACTAGAATAAGTAGCTCGTGAGAATTTCAGAATATCCTTACATAACAACGTGTTTAATTTAACGCTTTTAATGTCTGAAACCATCGAAATATTTTTTTCCTTTTATAAATGTTTGTGTAATTTAAATAGTTTAAATTTTGTTTTTGTAGAAAGATTAATATTACGCAAAGTTTGATAAAAACAATGAGTTGCAGAGATGACGTTGAGGCTCTTGATCTGCAGATTTACTAGTATATATATAGGGTAGATACATGTAGGTTAAACACGCAATATTTCGCCTTCTTTTCAGAATATATCCTTCTGTATATAAAAAAAAGTTTTGATTTGGAAATGGACGAATGAAAATCTGCGTAGATATTCCGGGTAGATCGGCATCCAATTTGAATGCTTAAGCATGGCCTTTCATCGTTAATATTATAAAAGTGTTGCATACAAAAATATGAAAATCGGTGGTATTATAGAGAAATGTTTGATAAATACGCTGATGCAGACAGTTTTCAAATCAAAGAAGTTTTATTGGAGCAAAAACTATACATGAGAATTTAATCATTTTTAGATTATTTTATACGTTATAAGTTCCCGATATGCAGATTGCATTTATTTTTCTTACTTGACTCATTTTTTGTGGTTTTATTTCATTTTTAAATTCAAATCTTCAGCATTTCGAGATATATTTTTTACAAACTTTAGAAAATGTTATTAATTTAAACTGTTGCCAGTTGCATAAACAGCGCAAACAATAATTTTTACTTCAAATTAAAAATTTATTTACACGTGACTATTACAAACGGAAAAAAAAACTTTAAAATTAGAATTAAATGATTACATGTTAAAAGCTGGAAAATTACGTCATAAGAACCATAGGAACAGATGTCATATACGCCCCATATATTGGCGCAATTTTTTTCCGATTCGCCGATATTTTTTCGCCAATTTGGCGAAAACATCAATAGCATAAACAACAACATCCGGGTTACCATATCAAGCATAATAACGACACTTTAGCACCAGTTAAGTACCCGTTGCGTATATGAAATTGGCGTCAGAAAAAAATTGCGTATATGACATCTGTGCCGAACCATCTTTACACTTGAATTTTAAAAGAGAAACAAAATCTTAAAATAAAAAAAAAAATCATTATTATGCATTAAAACTTGTAATTTGAGGAAATTACGTCATATTTAAAATGGCAAAAAATATAGCAAAACAATTTAAATTGAAAAATATATTTGCGCGAGATATTTTGAGGTAATATTTTCAACTATTATCGTGAATTCGAAGACAGCGCAAATAGTATTTCCTTCTAACTGCAAAAGTATTTTCACGTGAATATTAATAAGAGAAATAAAACTTTGGTGTAAATAACGTCAGATTTGAAACGATGCATTTAAAATGAATTATTTAAAAGAACTATCTTATAGCGCTGTTAAAAAATACCGGGAGACAATGACACTGTTTACTTAATTAATTTTACATTAGCTTATTTTCAAATGTTTAACTAATTTTTTAATTAAATACGAAAACAGCCATTGTATCTCTTAGCAGCAGCAGATTTGGCCTTAAAAATCTCCAATCCAAGAAAGACGAATGGAAACCCTTTTACAGAGAGATCGCTACTGTGTTTTTTTTTTTTTTGTTTGTTTGTTTTGTTTTAAATTTTAATTCAATATTTTTAAAGCCGATTAAATTAGCGTGCTTTTTGGATTTTCGTGTGCCTGAACGGGGGTTGGCGAGCGTAGCTCGTAGGGGGCAGAGCCCCCTAGTTTTCTATAAGATAATACTGATGCCGAAAAAATTTCTGTTCTGCAAAATTCGAGAAGGCGTACGAGCCATGAGACAACCACCTCATCGAGTTGTAGGCTGAAATTCCAGAATTAGCTAAATCTCTTTTCCCATATTAAAACGCAAACGGTCTGCCAAGTCACATCCGTGTGGAAAACACCTAAAAACACGATTTTACCGGATGACTCGTAAGTTTACCTTTGTGTTTTCCTTCTCCGAGTCCGCCATGTTTTCACACCTTTGGATGCAGGAAAATGCAATGTTAAACCTACGAGTCGACCGCTAAAATTGAGTTTTTAGGTTTTTTCCACCACGATATGACTTGGCAGATCGATTGCGTTTTAATATGGGAATCGAGTTTTAGCTAATTCTGGAATTTCAGCCTCCAACTCGATGAGGTGGTTGTCTGTGCTGCCACCTCCCGATCTATAGTGAACTACTTTTTTTCTGTAGATTCTGCTACGACTGAAATTAAAAATTTGACACTATATTAGCTCCGTAATTGAAGCGTTGATACAAAACAATTTAAGTTAAAGATTTCCGATATTCTAAAATATTGTTTTAATATGTCGCTTCATCTGATCTCTCCAAACAAGAAATACCATGGAAACCTTAACAATGATTTAATCTCAGTAGTATCGTAGGTTTGATTCGTTACCAATTATGAATCTTTTATATTTATTTTACACGGATATACCACAAACGCAAAAAAGAAAAAAAAATAACATATAAAATTTGTAATGATGATAACATCCAAAATGCTGAACCAATTCTAATCTTTTGCATGTATCTTGTATTAATCTAACAAGGGAACCACTTTGGTGCTGCTCGGACATAGCATCGAGACCTGGTGCATTTTGTAGCCCTATACAAAAAAGTTAGCGAACCGATAAAATTTCTCTGTTAAAATCATATTTTATATACTTTTTTATACTTTTATTTTTTTATAATTACATTTTTATTTGTTTATTTCACGCCAAAAGTGAATTAAGTCGTCAAATATGGTGCTACATTTTATCTGCCGCTTTATCCGGGGAGTAAATGCACAGTACAGAACATATTAGAATTATCAGATTACGATTAGTTTGTAAATTGATAGGAAACAAAAATTATGTTTTTTCTTTTATTTTCTATGCAGATGATAAATATATAAATAGTAGATATATTTCTGCTAGCAGATCTACCCGGCTTCGCTCTTGTCAATAATAAGGGTCCTCCCGGGTAAAATACATTAAAATGAAATAATACGGCAATAACAATAACTGAGATTGGTGCATTCCCGTCCCCGAATCGTTATAAAGACAAATAAGAAATATAAGTAAAATAGTCTTAATTGCGTCTACTATTAACTATACTACAATAATATATATTCCAAACAAATGTCAAAACATATATTAAAGTGCAATTATTTGCTTAAAAGGCGTCATTTCCGTAAAAAACACATTAAAAATATAAAAATTTACATGTTTCGAATCTTTCATTGAGTGAAAAAAATATACAAAAAAACTACAAACACAATGTCAATTGTGACATTATACTGATCATGGCAACGACCTAACCCATAAATTTTGCATTTATTGAAATTTTTCTTAACTTATGAACATCAAACTATTTCGTTTTTCACACTGTCCAATAGAAAAAAGTTCTTTCAAATGAAATTTTTTTGAAAATTGTATCTCAAATTTTTCATTTGAATGGATTTTAAAGTAATTTACAATCATCGATATTTTTTAATTTGCATGCAGCCATGGATAAGATTTCCGCGTTCTTGTACACCAGTATTTTGTTAGAGAAAATGAAATCTCATTTAATCGGAACACTCTTGCGAATTAACAGAACAACATTTTCTCTAAGAATATACCGGTATGCAAAAACGCTGAAATCTCATCTCTACATGCAGCCCAATTACGAAAGATATGCCTGTTTGCTCTTAATGCAGTATTATAAAGTTAAGGCATTGATATAAGTAACTCTAGCATCATATTGTTGGTGGCAACAACCTAACCAACCATAAATTTAACTTTTACTGTAATTTGACCTTTAAATATCGCAAATTTGATTATTCCAACGTCTAATAGAATACAAAAAGTACTTTTAGTAATATTTGTTTGAAAAGCTTACCTAAATTTACAGATCTTTTATCCATTTTAAATTAATTTTCAATCACGGAGATATTTTTAAATATACCTGCAACCCAATTAAGAAAGATATATTTGTTTGCTACTAATGCAATATTATGAAGAAAAGACATATCTATGAGTAAGGCCTAGCATCATATTATTGGTGGCAAAAACCTAGCAATACCATAAATTACGCTTTTACTGCAATTTGATCTCTAAACATCATGCATCCGATTATTTCAGCATCTAACAGAAAACAAAAATCACTCCGTAATTTGATAGAAAAGTTTATCTCAAATTACAGATTTTTTATTTTTTAAAGTAATTTTCAAGCTTGAATTTTTGTTTAAATATGCCTGAAACCCAGTTAAAAAAGATTATGTTAATTGCTCAAAAACATTGTAAATAATTCAGTATTTGTTTGTTTTCGTGTGGGAATCTCATTCCTGCTGCTTATATCTTGGGTTCTACTGAAAAAATTTTAATTCAACTTGCACTATTAGTTTTTCAGTTAAGGTTTTGGTCCGTAACAGTGTTATACGCTGATTAGTCATAGAATTATAGGGGGAAATTCTATAATAATGGGGAACCCGATTATGAAAGATTAGTCTTTTTAAAAATTCTGAATGGATTTCATTGGAACTTGTATTGTTCGTTAGATAATTTTACACGGATGTTTTTAAAATATTGCATATAGTTTTACGTCCCTTTGTTTTAAAATTATAGAAGAAAGTTCAATAGTCAGGTGAGCCCGATTATACAAGATTACCCTTTTTTAAAGTTCTACTTGACATATTTTGATGAAATTTGCACTATTAAATTGTACCCAAATTTCTGGAATAGTTTTAGTATATAACATTTTGTTGAACATTCTTTGTTATAGAATTAGCGAAACTTTCTATAATCAGGCGAAACTATTTCTGAATGATTAGCCTTTATAAAAATTTAGATATTTTTTGAGGAATAGTTTTGATATATTTTATATCCGTCTATCATTCATAGACCAAATCCTACTGAAAATGATGAACTAAAAAATTAGGCCCTTAACAGCCGAAATTATGTCTTACGCATTATAAAATATAATAGCGTAGTGAGTATTGTATCGTTTTCAGCCATACAGAAGGACTTTTGATACAAAGATAGATATTGCTTTAAAATGGAAGATCAAATTCACCCATATATTTCCTTTAATTCATAATTTGTTTGGAGAATTTATCCGCAGCGGGAGAAATGTGCTACTCACATAAATAAGTGCTCGCTAAAACGAAAATTCCAAAATACCAAAAATACATTTCTCTGTTGTTGTTGAGAAGTCTAACAAATATACTAAGTGTTAAAAATATATTCGTGTTTCAAATTAAAAACGATTTTTATTTATGTTCTGTTAACGGGCAGTATATCAGGCATCTTTAACACTTGTATACAAAGATTCATTGCCGATAATTTTTAATTGGAAACTCATATTTCCATTCATACAATCTAAATCCGCAGCCGTGTTCAAACGCAATGTCACTCATGAAAATTTGTTTAAAAAAGGAAAATCTTACCCTAAAAAATAGTAGGTATGTTATAATTTCTATTTAATATAAATCGTAAAAAAATCGTGTTTTATATAACCGTATTCGATAGCATTAGAAAGAAATAGGAAATAAATTGTAGCAGCCGGTTTTTAGAACAAGATTGAAATCATATTGACGAAATTGACGCCATATCTAGCAAATGATTTTTTTTTATCATTATCTTTTTCCTAAATTGTATTCTTGATATTGAAACGACTTCATTAAAATAGATTTTTTAACTTCAGAAATCTTCAACTAAGGTACTACGTCATTTTAACACATGCTTATTTAATGTTTTTACATATATATATATGAGAAATGTGCATTTTCTTTTTTGATTCAAGTCAATTTCAAAAACAGCAAAAATATAGTGAGACAATCTGAAATTTTATTGGCTTATAAAACAACGTACTCCAGTTATAATTTTTTGAGCAGTTTTTTAGATGTGTGGCAACATCAAAGAAACGATTGAATTATAAAATAAAAATATGAAATATTTCTATAATGTTAAGTTATGAAAGGTTGTAGAAAAAAGGGGTAAATAGTCCTCTGATAATTTTTTTTTAAGTAGAAAGTGATCTTTTCCACGTTCTAAAACGTATGTACAGGAAGTTTCGTGCAAATCGTTCTAAAATTGAAGGTTTGTATAAGGGACATACATACAGAGACCGGCGTTTATATATATACATAAAAGCTTTCAAAAACATTGAAAACTATTTTGTAATGAAACACGAAATAAGCAAACATTTTCCGTTGAAATCGAATGGAGTAAAGTTTCGAATGTTGAAAATAAAATGTTGCTGCATTAAATGGTTCTTTGGTAAAAGCAAAGTAAACTCCCAACTATCCGGCGTATTCGTCCATTCTTCCTACCTAATGTACTTCAGTGCTGAATCTATCGTCTTGAACCCTTGCGAATGTGGGATGAGATCTTTTCTGCAACCATTTGAATCTTTTTCGTCTGATATTTCTCCCTCTGTTAATACTTCTACAATATCACTTTCAATTAATTCTTGAATTCCGTCGTTTGACATCCATTCTGTAATGTCTTCTGGATTCACATCGTCAGAAACTGGTGTATTTTTCAGCAACGTAAGAAGCTTATCGTTCACATCTACCATTGCAGTTTCCCACACGGATTTATGCTTATCTCTTTGGTCCAAAAGGATGTTCCAAGAGCTTGCAATTACTATGTTTGGAATTTCTCCCATACATTTGGCACCCACCAGGGCGGGAACCTGCCTGCCTTGGCCGTTTGCAACATTTCTGATTTTTTTTAATAGGCCGGATAGTACGGAGGGCCGGATAGTCGAGAGTTTTCTGTAATAATAAATTTAATTAATAATTTTACACAATTTAGAAAAATTACTGTAGCTAATTAGATCGGGGATTACAATTTCTACTGAAGTCCACTCACACAAGACAAATAAATATGACATTTGAACAGGGTTGCCGAAAAGATGTACTTTTGAAAATGATCGCAAACTTTTTCCCTGCCAAAAATCTGAATATAATGTTGCAATTTTTCAAAATCAAGTTTATGGGTTTTTGAAGAAATTTTTAAACTTTTTTTTTCAATACTAGGGGGCTCTGCCCCCTACGAGCTACGTTCGCCAATCCCCGTTCAGGCACACCAAAATCCAAAAAGCACGCTAATTGCACGCATTTGATCGGCTTTAAAAATATTGAATTAAAAGAAAAAAAAGTAGCGATCTCTCTGTAAACGGGTTTCCATTCGTTTTTCTTGGATTGGGGATTTTTAAGACCAAATCTGTTGCTGTTAAGAGATACAATGTCTGTTTTCGTATTTAATTAAACACATTAGTTATTTGAAAATAAGCTAATGTAAAATGAATTAAGTAAACAGTGTCATTGTCTCCCGGTATTTTTTAGCAGCGCTATAAGATAGTTCTTTTAAATAATTCATTTTAAATGTATCTTTTCAAATCTGACGTAATTTACACCAAACTTTTATTTCTCTTATTAATATTCACGTAAAAATACTTTTGTTGTTAGAAGGAAATATTATTTGCGCTGTCTTCGAATTCACAATAATAGTTGAAAAGATTATCTCAAAATATCTCGCGCAAATATATTTTTCAATTTAAATTGTTTTACCATATTTTTTGGGCATTTTAAATATGACGTAAAATTCAAGTGTAAATATGGTTCTTATGACGTAATTTTCCTGCTTTTAACATGTAATCATTTAATTCTAATTAAAAAAAAATTTTTTTCTGTTTGTAATAGTCACGTGTAAATAAATTTTTAATTTGAAGAAATATTTGATACGATAATTTGTTTCGCTATTTATACAATTGGCAACAGTTTAAATTAATGACATTTTCTAAAATTTGTAAAAAACATCTCTCGAAATGCTGAAAATTTGAATTAAAAATAGAAATAAAACCTCAAAAAATGCGTCAAATAAGGAAAATAAATACAATCTGCGCATTGGGAACTTATAACGTATAAAATGATCTAAAAATGATTAAATTCTCATGCATAGTTTTTGCTCAAATAAAACTTTTTTAATGGAACGACTTTGTCCAACTTTAGCATTAAATATCTCTTAAAATAATTCTTCGATTTGAAAACTGTCTGCATCAGCGTGTTTATCAAACATTTTTCTATAATACCACCGATTTTCATATTTTTGTATGCAACAGTTTTCTTAATATTAACGATGAAAGGCCATGCTTAAGCATTTAAATTGGATGCGGATCAACCCGGAATATCTACGCAGATGTTCATTGGTCCATTTCCAAATCAAAACTTTTTTTTATATATAGAAGGATTTTATACTTATTATTAACTAATTTTGATTTTTAAATGCTTTTCTTTAAAATATTCAATGTTAATAGTCCGATAATGGGTCTCGAAATTTGCATTTTCAGAAAGTTATGCATCTGTTAAATCAAAAAATATTATTTTAACAGAAAAGTTTTATCGAATCTCAAACTTCTGAATATAGGGCTGTGAAATGCACCAAATCTCAGTGATAGGTGCGAACAGCACCGACTGTGTTTCCCTTGTAAGTAATACTGGGTTTCGCTAGTATCTAATTTATTTAAAGACGCGGGAAGGTTTGTAGTAACATAAAGTACACGGGTGGAGGGCTCCATGAGTTTTTAAAGTCTGAATAAAACAAGTAAGAAAACAAGTAAGAAAACAGCATAGATTATGAAACACTTTCGAACACATTCAGAATAATGTAACAAAACTGCACTGTTTAAAAAATTAAAATATTACGTCTAATTCAACCATATGGATACGCATAATACATTTCAGAACTCAATTTTAGCTGTTCTCACCCACAATTGGAAAATTAAGCGAATTGCAGCCATGTATATGATTTATAGATTTGATTCTATTAGCTACATGCAAGCCAAAATTTAGTTCACATATGAGCTACATATACTTCAGTTGAAAATTTACCTTCAGCAATTTCCTCTAATAAGGAGAACGGTGCATGAATACTTTTATGCAGCCCTGTATTTCAGGTATAGAATTTATATATAACGGGTATGATGCAAAAAATTAATTAAATTTAAAAGTGCATACCGAATTTTAAACCGTACACTCCAGCAATTATTACTAAAAGACAGTACTGTTACCGATTTCTTTTGTGTGTCCCTGTAAATGTGTAAATGAATAAAAAATGCTATAAATGTCTTGTTCTAACATGATCGTAGTGAAATTCAGTGATTTATATCAGTTTCAATACATTTGAAATAGCATAATATCATTAAAATACTCTGCAAACGATTTGTCCCCATATACAATAATGTAAGGGAATACTTTTGAGTGCCCCTGTAAATGAACGATTAATCCTACATACTTAATATACAATAAAGACTAAGGTGATGTTCAATTCATTTGCATAAAAAAAAAAATCGTCTACAACAACACTGAAATTAAAGAAGTGCAAAGTTATTTGTACCTTGGGCAAGAAATATCATCTGATAATAGTATCATGAATGAAATCAATAGAAGAATAAGAAATGGATGGAGTGCTTTTGGGAAGAACAATATTATTCTGAAGAGTAGCATGCCCCTGTGTCTGAAAAGAAAGGTATTTAACCAATGTGTTTTGCCTGTCCTAACTTATGGAGCAGAAACATGGACGCTAACAAAACGGATGGTACAAAGATTACAAACAACACAGAGAAGTATGGAAAGATGTATGCTAGGTATAACTAGAAGAGACAGAAAAAGAATAACCTGGATAAGAAGTCAGTTAGTTTTTGGCATCATTGAAAGAATTAAACGGCTAAAATGGAAATGGGCTGGGCACATCGCAAGAAAACAAGACAATAGATGGAGCACAAACACCCTACAGTGGTATCCCAGAAATGTAAAACGGCCAAGAAGACGACCTCAAGTAAGATGGAGTGATGAAATCAGAAAAGTAGCCGGTGTAAATTGGATGACTAAAGCACTAGACAGGAAACATTGGGAAAATCTGGGGGAGACCTACATCCAGCAGTGGATTGAAAAAGGTTGATGATGATGATGATGATGATGATGATGACACAACATACTTTGGTGACCCTAAATAACCTTTATCAATTTCATGAGAATCCGAGTATATTTACGGGAGTTATTCCCCATATACCATAATGTAATGGAATAATTTTGAGTGCCGCTGTAAATGAACGATTAATCCTACATACTTCATATACAGTACCAAACATGCTTTTGTGATCCTAAATAAGGTTTATCAATTTCATGAAAATCCGAGTATATTTACGGGAGTTATTCTCCATATACCATAATGTAATGGAATACTTTTGAGTGCCCCTGTAAATGAACGATTAATCCTACATACTTCATATACAATACCCAACATGCTTTGGTGACCCTAAATAACCTTTATCAATTTCATGAAAATCCGAGTATATTTACGGGAGTTATTCCCCATATACTATAATGTAATGGAATAATTTTGAGTGCCCCGTAAATGAACGATTAATCCTACATACTTCATATGCAATACCCAACATGCTTTGGTGACCCTAAATAACCTTTATCAATTTCATGAAAATCCGAGTATATTTACGGGAGTTATTCCCAATATACCATAATGTAATGGAATACTTTTGAGTGCCACTGTAAATGAACGATTAATCCTACATACTTCATATACAATACCAAACATGCTTTGATGACCCTAAATAACCTTTATCAATTTCATGAAAATCCGAGTATATTTACGGGAGTTTGAACGTGGACCGACGGCCAGACGGACAGACGGACTGACGGACAGACAAACTGAATGCATAAACACTTTTCAACTTTGTTCGAAAGTGTTAAAAAATGAATGATATCCATATTTAATGATATATCCATTGGTACTCTTAAAGTAATAAACATAAATTGTTACAGATATTAATTTAATCAGAATTAATATAACAAGACAGTTTGTAGTAAAAAAAAAGGAGGGAGGGGTACTCCAAGCGACAATGCATTTTAAATCCCACATATCAACTTTTGATGCTAAAAAAAATAGTGTGTAATTTCTAGTAATAATATATAAGTAATAAATATAACATTTATAAAAACGTTTAATTAAGAAAGAAAACAGGATATATTGCACTTATAAAGTGTCAGTACATGTCGCGCACAAGTAGTGACAAATCAATAAAAATTGTTAAACAGAGTAGACAAAATTCTGAATTTGAACTTTAAACGGTGGTTTAACATTGAAGCGACTTTGGGAAGACGTTAAATTAAACGCAAATATTAAACAAGTAATTATTTCAAAACTGTTAAGTCAAAACTGCTTTTTTTTTCTTGAGTGGGGTGCTCAGTATGCAACTATTGTCTTCCAATGCTAATCAAGTATGTTGCGCTTTAATTTCTATTATAGGAACACGCAAATTAAAATATGCAAAATGTGTCTGTCACGATTAAGTTTCAAGCACAATTCAACCCTAATTGGTACAGTGTATTTATCGAACAACTATCTTACATGAATTCGTTAATCATTATTTCTTATAGTTAGGTTACAGTGATAAACAAAAGTTTTTGATGTTATTTAATGATTGGTATGCATTATATTACTGTATACGAAAGGTTATGAAACTATGATTTTAAGAATTTCTTTATATATTTTTTATGTAAATGCCTCATATCTATTAAATTACGTTTGTTATGAATAATTTTAAAGCAGAATTTTTCATCGTGACAACTTCAAAAATACTGAGATAGTGCATTGATTTTGCAAGAATCTTGAATTAATTCGTTAATAAATTATGTAGTTCATACAATTCTGTTACAGGGAAACCCACACACACACACAAATAAATAAATAAAAACATGTAAAATTTGTCATAACGATAATTTCGTTAATATCGACTGAAATATGAAACCAATTAAAGCCTACTTGTGTCAGTTTGATTTTACAAGTATCTCAAACGAAATGGCTAATAAAGTATATTGCCCTTAGAGTTAATTTTCAGTAAACACAAAATTTTAATTTACAGGTATACACAAATTTTTCGATTGGAATTCATTGAATAGTTTGGGTTATATTACAGACTACGTGCGATTTTAAACACTCTTTTACCATTTTCATATTATTGTAAATTTATCTCAATTTTGTTTGATAAAATTAATATAAATTTTTCTTACAAATTTTCTTTCGCGCCAAAACAGCGAAGCTGGAAGATTTATATTTTTATAAATATATTTTATTAAACGTGATGTAATGTATTAAAAATTTGTAAGCACAATGAATACTCAAATTATTTAAAGGTGTTTTTATTTACAATACCATACGCTTAAAACCTATTACTTTCGAGCATATCATGCTCATCATCAGGGTTAAAAACAATAGAAGTCTGAGGCTGAGTCCTTATATCAGACTGGCAGATCCAAACTTCAAATTGAAAAGGGGGGGGGGGACTATGCTGTCACCAATTGTACATTTCTACAGAAGCCCATGTGTCCACCAACTCTTCCGACAAATCCACAATATATATATATATATATATATATATATAGTCCCGACGTTGGTTTTGATATTTAATATTTCAGAAAAGTAACTTTTTAAAAATTTTATAATAATAAAATGAATAACTGTTGTTGATAAATAAGTTTGTCGGAAATATTATAAGTTATTAAAAGTACTTCTAAAAAAATCGTATGAAATGATGAATTGTATTTTTCAAAAGAGCAAATTTTATATTTCATAAGTATTTATAGTATTTACGTACCAAATGTAAGGCTGAAATTTTAAACTATATTCTAAGTCTCAACTTGTTCACAAAGTAGTAATGTCTAAAACTGTATATTTTTCAAAGGTATTATTTGTATATATAGGTTTATACTTTTTTATCATAATAAATTTATCCTATTGGCACCTGGTGCATGACTGTGTTATTCTCTCTTAGCTTATTTTTTTATTGATTATTTACCTATAACTTGACGCCATCCTCTTTTTTATCTTAATTAATACTGATTTCAAAGATTACTCAATTTTCCTTGTAATTAACAGTTTATGTTTTTCATTCCATTTTTCAATAGGATATTGCATAGGATATTGTTTATTACTGCATTTTCACTCTGTCTTGAAATCTACACTAGTGTCCAAAACTTAAGCAACGAACACAAAATGTTAATTTCTAAACACGTGAGTACTCAAAAGAAAATTCTGTAAACAGCAAGTGTAAAAAATAGGTGTTATCCTAACAGCATAGCCAGCCTATAGGAAGTCTCCATAACATCACAAAGGGTCACAAGTTTCACAGTCACTACAATGACCTGAAATGTGATATCTTTCATTCGTCCCATTCATAATCTCATTTGATCACTCCACCGCGAAATCAACATGATTACTGCTTTGTGACGAGTCACCAGATGACTTTATAATAAAGTCACTTTGTGACCCCATGTGAACGTCATTTGGAGACTCCATTGTAAAATCATCATTATAGCTGCTTTGTGACAAGTTTCCAAGTGATGGAAAATGAAATCATCTGGTGACTTTTCACAAAGGAATGAAATGGTGACTTCAAAGTAGAGTTTCGGTCACCTGAAAGTCAAGTCATCATGTGACTTCATTGGAAGATTGTTTGGAGAGTCAGCACGATGCAAAGCTCACGACGACTTTAAAACTGAGTCTTCAAATGACAGTCACATGATAATCACTAGGTGACCTAGTTGTAACGTCACCTAGTGACTCATCACAAGCAACAGTCACAGTGACTTCTCAGAGGAGTAAACATATCACAATCATTTTACAGTAATAATGAGAAGAATGAAATATCTCAAATTTTGTTTCTCCGTAGTGACTGTGACACTTGTGGCCGTGTGTGACATGAAGGAGATGTCGCATCAACTAGGTGTGTTGTAGATATAATACCTATTTGCTACACCTGATGTTTATATAAATTTACTTTTGAGTACTCACGTGTTTAAAAATTAGAATTTTATGCTTGTTGTTTAAGATTTGCACATCAGCGTATGTATATATCTCTATTTTTACTTAACATATTTTAATGGTACTGCCTTCTTCCTCTTGCTTATTGATGGTAGCAGAAAAATTTATTTTTCTCTCTTGCACCCTGTGTGTACTGAATTATGAATTCATGAAAATTTTATCTTCTAAAGTAATTTTCGTGAATTTTTGAAACTACAGTATAAGGTTTACATAACAATTTAATAAATTTGAGAAGGATTGAATGATTTATTAAATTTCAATTTATAGGGATTTTGTGCAATATTTATAACGTCACACAAACCTTTTATTTAAAATATTTATCTTGGCGTTTTTTTAGAATTAGGAAATGTATAAATATAATGTTCTTACAATAGAAACATAGAAACATTTCCGAATTGAAAAATTCACACACCCTACTCCCCAGCGCCAAGAAAGCTGCAAAAGCAAAAGAAATCATCCTTTTAAAAATATTTTTATTTTGTGTAACCAATAATGCTTTTTTGGAACAAGATAAAGTAATGCATCCATAACTCTGTATTACAACTAATCGATTTAATAAATGAATTTTATAACAAGTTATTTTAACTGTACTTATAAGTACCGCCGTAAGTAAAGGGTTAACGCTAGATGGGTATTAATTATTTATTTTTTGCTGAGTCATGGTTTTAATCTAGGGATTTCACTTGACGCATGGCCAAGGATATATAATTCTGCATCTTTGCATTGTTTTCTTTTTCTGGTAAATTCTGTTTCTTACTTTTTGGAGGTTTATTCATCTCATTTATAAATAAATTTATTTTTTATTATCTCTTATGTATAATAGTTTTTTTTATTATTATTTTTTTTTTAAAACTCATTACTTCATTCATTTTTTTTTTCGATATGTTATAAGGAGATAAATAGACATTTTAAGCATACTGCCGACAATATTCGAAGATATACCATATCTTTACTATGAATTAATCTTTATAGCTCCTCTAACGAATCTGTAAGCTATTCATAGTTTCATGGTTTTTGTATTTCTGTTTTGTTTATTGTATTTAAATTTTATTTATATATTTGTGATTTCCTTTTTATTATATATATATATAGATAGATACATTTATAGATGCATAACATTTATGATACCTTTAATTGAATGGGTAACTGAACGTTAAGGTTTTATCTGCCTCATTTGTCCCGTCTGTTATTACAACAATTTCCCATCCTTGAATTTGCTACATTTAAAAAAAAATGCGTAAAATAATACACGAAATACTGTATAATAAAGTTTTCTTTAATAATAATAATTATTATATGGGTAACTGTTTTTATAATTACTTTGAAATACATTTCTTTTTTTAATTAAAACATGCAATAAAGATACATAATTACGCTTCTACGTCGATTATTTAAATTAAAATGCTTTATTTTGCAATCAACACCATACCTTTTCACATTATGTTCTTGTAGAACAACATTTTAATGTTTTTGAGATAATCGGTTTTCTTATATTAAATTAAGATTTTGTCTTGAAAGCAAGTATTCTCTTTATCTAATTTCGATAGTTTATTTTCCGGTATTAGTAAAATAGTCTGAAATCTAAGCCTTTTAATCCTGCACAACATAAATGCATCCAAAAAGAAGTAAACCATTTTTTTGCTAAATGAAAATCATTATGCTTTATCAGAACTTTTGTAAAAATAGAAACTTAATAATTATTACTAAAATAAAAGGATTTATAATTTTCAATAAAAACGAGATTTATAAATTATGCATCAGACTCTTTAAATGTATGCGCTTTAAATTTCCTTCAAAATGTAAGATAAAAATATCAGAGGAAATATAAAAATATATAAAAGAAAATCCATTAGCATAAGGCAAAAATATCACATTAAATATTCTCTCAAAGGGTTGCTGTTTAATATCCCTACTTTAGGTTAATTTTTTTTTTTTTTTTTTTTTTTTTTTTTTTTTTTTTTTAACATTTTTTTAACATTTTTTTTTTTTTTTTTTTTTTTTTTTTTTTTTTTTGCAAAGATATATTAGAGAGATGTGTGTACGTAGATTAAGGAGTTAAATTTACATGATCTATAGATTAATTCGAAAATCATTAAGTTAAATCATATGCATCCCTTTGATGCTTCAAGTTTCAAAGCAAGGAATATGATGTGAAGTTAATTACCAGAAAAAATTATGGAATTTCCAAATTCGAAGTAAGTGGCAAGGCTGAATTTTTTAACATATTTTTAACATATTGATATCATTAGAGTATAAAAGTTTCGAAAATTCAGTTATTTCTTAATTATGAAAAAGTTAGAAAATATGGATAGAAGGAAATTGAGTGAATGTACATAATTAGTTATCTGCACTAAAAGTAAAACTAATGAAAAAAATCATTGTAATTAATCGAGTAACATACGGCGATGATTTATCACGCTAATTTGTTTTTGTTTTTGTTTTTTCGTTAAAAATAGATTGTACAGGAAATATAAGAAAATTTAATCTATAAATGGGATTTTAAAATAATCTTACCACATTTGACCTGGCATTAATTATTTTTAACTATGTTATTTTTTTCCTCAGAAGCAAATTCTGTATTTTTATTTTCTTTTTCTTTTCAGATTGTATAAGAACATTTTGTACTCTCGGCTACGTATTTCTGTGTCTACATTTAGTTAATTTCCCACTTCCTAGCTTGGTTTCACGCAGGTCGGTGTGGTCTATACCTTTATGAAGTTTTGCTTTCGGCTTCGTTTATTAATTAGTAATAACATTTATTTTATATTTCAATAAGCAATATTTAATTATTTCATATAGAGCATGGATATACTGAATTTTTTTCAGTTTAAATTCCTTCTGATTAAATTTCATATCAGTTCTATTGCTGTTATACTTAATATGATAAATAAGTTTTATTACTGATAATAGCATGGAAACACCTGCAGCTGGATGAAACTATTAGAGATTACATTATACAAGTTGTACTTATAGCACAAACGATAACAAGAAAGAAAACTTGGATTATACTGGCATGACAAGGCGAAAATTCAAGTTATGTCTTTTTATGTAAAATTTGACCGCCCGCGTACCGCAAAATTAAATCAAATATATGATATTAATATACATTTTAACAAGTCCAATATAATCAAGAATATGATTGGTATTACGGTTTATCTATAAGTAAATCTTTAGGAATTATATGCAGGAATAATAACACTTGTTATGGTACTTTAACCTACATTAACCCCAAAATGTTCATATATTTACTAAGTTAAAATAACAGTCCGCACCCTTCAGCCCATCTACCCTAAACATCATTTTGGAAAAATTCCAAAGGATAATTGATACGAAGGGATTCAGTGTTCCGGTTTCGCATTTTTATTTTCAACTATGATGACGAGTATGATCGTATTTGAAAGTACTAGGTTATATATATATATATATATATATATATATATATATATATATATTGTATTTTATATATTTAACAATGCATCGAACACCTTTTAGCAAAAATGTTGACTGAATTAGTTCTAAAATTTTTCATGTAACCTGTTCTATCTAAGGTGAATAAAGGATTCTTCAATGATATTTTGATTTATATTACAAATTAGTTTAGATAAGTAATATGTTAATAAATATACCAAGAGTTAAAAATTAATATTTTGCTTATAGAATAAATACAGCATTCATAAAAATTCTCTAACAAATTATGAAAATTAATTGTAATATATAAAATAACATTAAAATATTTATGAATACATGAAAAAAAAGACACTTCCGTCGTTTTCTCTATAAGCAAACAAAACATAATAGTGCCCCTTTTATTACTTCTGAGAAAAGAAAAACGTAAGCAACTTTATTTTTATTCACAGGCGAATTTTTATTTGTGCTATTATTGTGCTAAATGCTATTATTGAGACAATTACGAATCTTTAGAACTCTTATTCTTTTGCTTTTATCTGAGAGAAGAAAAAAATAATACATGGAATTTCATAAAAAAGTGCATCAAAAATTTGTATACGTAGAACTATCGCATAAATACCTGTTATTAAAATACTAAAAAAATATTTTTTATAAACAAATTTATATTGAATATTTATGCAATGTGACATAAAATCGATTTTCAAATATCATAAAATGTTGTATCTTAAAAGTATATTTATATCTCTATTTTTATCTTTTTTCTTATATATATATATATATACTGGTGCATTAGCCCAGATATGTCGCCATTAGTGACGCCAACTTGGCAATATCTCTAATATTTCGACAAATTCCCATAGACTTCCATTGTAAACCAATAGGGTTTACTGGCTTATAGAAAATTAACAAATTTTAAAGCAACAAAAACTAATATTAGCTTAAGGGATTATATTAAGTTTTTTTTTATGACATAAGTAGGAATTGACTTTAAAAACACAATTTTTATATTACTTGTTCAATCTAACTTTAACATTTTTAGAATTTTTTTCTTGTTCTGTTTCTCTCCACACACATATATATGTATAGTCGTTGAAAAAAAAGTAAACACCCCCTACTAACACCTCAAAAAATCATCGTAGAAGAAAGTTACTGGTACCGAACGATTGGAAATAAAATCTACTTTTAAATGATGTACATAAAATATCCAAAGTCATCCACATATTAAAATTAATCCAAACTTCATTTGTTTCAATGGCAATACCCAATTTTAACGAGTTATTTCAAATCTTCGGTTCAAACTATGCCTAGACACCAAATTTCAAGTCATTTGAATGATACATTTTTGAATTATAAACATTCAAAATTTAGTGCTTTTTATGTTAAATTACATTTCCATATTTTTATTTATATCTGCAGAAATTATGCTCCTAATGTGCTAATTTGTTGTGTAGCAACAATACTAATACACCCAAACATAAATACGCTGAATTTGATTTTTTTTTTATGATATGAATTATGAATTATTAAATTAACATTCGAAAAAATTATGAATTGCAACCTACAATTTTTTTGATGGATTTAGATTTATTAAGTCCTGCTTTATGGAAATCCAAAATTTCACATTTTTCTTCGAAATAGTTTTCAAATTATGCTTAAAAAATGGCAAAATGATGGTTTAAGGGGCCGTCTATAGTAATAGAAGTGACTAGATATTTTGAAATTCCTTCTGCTGTGTTGTAATCTAGCAGGCTTCATTGGCTTCTTGAGGTGTCTTGATCAAGATCTCTCTGGGTTAACAATAGAATTCCGAACTTCAATTTGGATACAGCTCTTAAAATACGCTCGTTTTAAAATAAGTAATTTCTCAGAAACTTATAGTACGAATTGCATAAAAATTTGATTTTAGGCTAATTGAAGGTTGTAGAGTTCATTTATGCTGTCAAGATTGTCTACTGCTATTGAAAAAAATAAAGTTATGGTTCGTTTTAATATGTAGATGGCCCCCTAAGCAAATTTTATGTATATCATTTATAAGTAGACTTTATTTCCAAACGTTCGGAACCAGTAACTTTCTTCAGCGATAATTTGTTGAGGAGTTAGTGGGGGCTGTTTACTTTTTTTTTTTTTCCACGACTGTACGTGTTTTAAAGAATTTTGGTATCACAAAGCCTACGAAGAAATTCGCCCTTATAAATCAAACATTTGGGTATAGATTTGTTCTTCTAAATTTTTAACATTGATGTCGAAAAGGACAGAACAGCTCAGCAAAATATCCAAAGTCAGAAATGAGCGACATTCGGAATTCAGATGAGTTTTTATTACATGTCTGTATCACTTGAGATATTTGTAGAAGTATTTGAGTGATACGTGGCATCTGGTAAATCTGTACATACAACAAGATTTATTGATTTGACTTTATTTACTTCACTGCCACCATTCGTACTGTCATTGATGCAAAACTTTTCCAAAACCAGAGAAAAATTAGTTTAAATGTAACATATAATTTTATTTTTTTCATGTGCATAAAAATACTTTAATTTTTATTGCAGAGTGCATATAATCTAGTTTTAAGCATTTCCGGGTAAATGTCAAAAGTAAAGTTGTTCAATATTATAAAAATATTAAATTATGTTATAAATGTTTTTCAGGCAAACGCATATGGCACTGACATAATTTTAATGTTTTCAAGCAAAATTCGTAACGTTTTTAATGACCGGACAGAACAATACACAACATGGGTCAATATCCATGCATGTAATATCTACATTTGCCATCGTGATCTTATAGTTCGCTGCTATTTTTCAAAAAATAAAAACATGTTACCTTCCGCTTTGAAATGTTTGTCATGTATACCATTAATTGTAATAAATTTAATATTTATATATTTCATATTGATGTGATAAATTACTTTGATTTCATTTCTTTTTCATCAACATTATTATATAACATATAACATATAATATATAACATTATAATATAACACAATACACAACATGGGTCAATATCCATGCATGTAATATCTACATTTGCCATCGTGATCTTATAGTTCGCTGCTATTTTTCAAAAAATAAAAACATGTTACCTTCCGCTTTGAAATGTTTGTCATGTATACCATTAATTGTAATAAATTTAATATTTATATATTTCATATTGATATGATAAATTACTTTGATTTCATTTCTTTTTCATCAACATTATGTTTAACGTTGCG
Source organism: Maratus speciosus (assembly GCA_963932465.1). Taxonomy (NCBI): domain Eukaryota; kingdom Metazoa; phylum Arthropoda; class Arachnida; order Araneae; family Salticidae; genus Maratus; species Maratus speciosus. The sequence goes on from OZ010795.1 coordinate 425,323,739, forward strand.
TTAAAACTTTTAAAATAAATATAATTATTTGCTTTACTAAGCTCTTAAAGTTTTAACTGACCATTATTTTTGCAAAGCCTGTAACAATCTTTTCTTTACTGAAAGACAGAAATCGTCTTCATTTAAAATTTTATGAATTTACCTTTACTAGTTATAAGTATACCTTTCTATATATTGTTATTTTTTTTTAAATACTTGATGGCATAGCAAGCCGGTGTATTGTATTTAAATTACATTAGATCTAACGATTTTTTGTTAGAAATGTAAATCTAGTTTTATTATAAATTTAGATAATACTAAAATAGTAATTTGTTTGAATACTGAAGCTCAAGTAATAAATCATATTATAATGTAGAATAAATTTTTATTAAATAAAAATACACCTTTTCAAATTTAATTTGCAAAAGATATTGCTTTCTTTTAAGATTTGGCTTTATATTTTGAAACTGCTAAAATGCAAATTAAATTAATTTGAGGAAATTGAACAAATATGACGTCATTTGGTGAACCTAGCATTTCAGAAACATTTCAGATGCATGAAAAGAATCACCATCATCAAAGAAATATTTTAGTTTTGTGAATTTTGCTTTTTAGTGGTTATGTGAAAATTGTTAAGCTCGTCATTTTTAAGAAAAAATTACATGAAAATTGGTGATACTTCTATAAATTTATTTGGTCTTAATATTCTATAATAATTCTATAATAATTCTGTAAATATCTGCAAAAACCTTCCACTTTTTTTTTTTTCACCATCTGTGTTAAACATTGAAAAATTAAAAAAAAAAATTATGATCTAATATATGAAGATGACAATTTGTTGGAAAACGAATTTTTCTAGTTTACAGTAAGTTGCTTCGTGAAGATCAATGCGTAAATTTATGAATTATTTCATTTTTTAGCGCTTTGTTATATTTTATGCTATGAAACATCAAAGGGTAAAATAGACAGAAAGCAAGACAGAAAATCTAAAGTTGAGTGGAGAATTATTCACTTACTTTTTTTTCTCATTTAACTATTTTCCTTCTGTAATCCGTATCTTATTACATTTCTTAATTTATTTCAAGAAAATATATTTCAAGAAATTCTCTTTTTTTTCTATTTTGATTTTGATAACAGTTTTTTTAAGGCTTTTGCAGCTAATTTTAAAAGTGCATAAAACTCCTAATATGCAGTTTTCAAAGAAATTACGTTTGAAGTATATTCAACCTCCCCCCCCCCCCCCACTCGACGGTGTAAATGCTGAAATTTTTCGAATACATATATATTAGATTTTTGTTTTATGTATATTATTTATTTTATTACTAATTTTATAATTTCGTTATGGAATATTAGCCGGAGACGTTTATGTTGTTGAAACTATTATTGTTTTAAGTGATAATGTGTTATTCTTCTTTCGTATTAGAGCATGCACACGATAAAATTATATTTTAAAAAATCATGCTTGAAAATTAATTTAAAAAGCTGTAAAAAATGAGTTAATTGAGATACAGTTTACAAACAATTGTATTTAAAGGTAATTTCTTTCCTGTATCACAACGTAAAAAATTTAAATGTTCAACGTTTAGAAGTTCAAAAAACTTCAATAGCCAAAAATTGCAAAACTGAAATTTCGTCATCAAGTGTTATCATACGCAAAATAACTCCAGCGTTACACAAAGCGTTACAGACACACCTTTGTCCTTTATAATATAGATTTTTCATTCAACTTTTATTGTTATCCTACCGAGTGGCTTGATTTCGAAAAATTCCTGTTCTGAAATATGGTACGAATTTTTATATATCCGTCTACGTATATTACCATTAACACACTTATAAAATATTCAATATAATTAAAAAAAAAGTTGTTTTTCCATTTACAAAATATATTTAATACGATTTTTTTTTTTTTTTAAATCATGTATGATATGTGAAATCCTTCTGTGCTACTCTCTATAAAAACTTTAAACTGGACTCATTTTTCATCGATGCAGAGATTTATAATGATCCAAATTTAAGTTAAAACTCATCATTTCTAGATGATACAGCATTAGAATTTTTTTTGAATTATTTCTTTTCTTCCTTCCTTTTTAGACCCGGCTGCATTTTTTTGAACTTCTAAACATCGCACATATTCAATTTTTACACTGTCGTACAAGAAAAGATATTAATTTTAAATGCAATTTGTTTTAAAACTGCAGCTCAATTTATTTTGAGATATTAATTATATTATATTATACTTCGTTTATTATGTATGATATAAAATATACGAATGTCTATATCTGATTGTCTGACTCTCCCATTTCAAGCGAAGTGACGAATTTGAATGAACGGAACAGCAATTAATAATAAAAACATTCCCTGATGATGGCCGCGAAAATTGTCAGCGGGAAGTACTAAGATATTTTAAATAAAATGTATTTTTTTAATTTGTAACATCCACATTATATTTTTGTCGTATTTTAAGAGTCATACGGTAAACACCTATCTGACCCTGATTTTAAGTAAATCAGTAAGTTTCTTAAGTTTATATTGTGTATTTTGTAATTGAATTGATGTGGAATATTGCACTTCGACATATAAAATTATAAGTGTTAAAAGTATTATTATATTTATAAAATACATTTTGCGCAAATAGATGTATTCAGGATAATCGCTAGTATATGTTTTTATTTATAATTAAGTTATTTTTTTCCTTAGCATATAAATTGTTCTACTTGTGAATATTTTTTCTAGAAATATTTGAAGCCAGAAAGTTTTTATATACAATGGTTTAAAGCATATCGATTGATGTAATGTTTACGATATATATCATATATCTTAATTCATTCCATAGAATTGATTAGAAAAAAATTGATGTGAAGAATATGTTTACTACATTAACGAAAAGAAAATCAGAAAAAAGTAGGTTTTCTCGTAAGTCACTTAAGCACGAACGACACTTACATTTTACGAGTTCTGGTAATTACATGATTTGTACAAGGTTGTGTCATACGGCACATAAAAGAGTGTAAAATTTCTGATCGTGACGATACATATGTAACGCAAAAAGTAGTTGTGTTTAAAAAGAACATTCTTTCATTCATGTTTGGTGATTAAATGGAAATAATTAATCATTAATTTAAATAATTAAAACATAAAAGTGCTCTGCACTACATCATAAATCAATAAGAAATTAGTATCACACGTTGATTATGAAAAAATGTATACAGACTTTAATTGTTTAGTAGTCAGTTATACAAATAGTTTATTCCTTTAGTTATAGAATATATTACTTTATTACTTAAAAAATATCAATGCATTCATTTAAAACATCAGGAGCAGCATTTCGTAGAATAATCCGCACTTGATGTCAAAATCATTTTATCTATCCTTTTACTAGTTAAATGAATATATGTATTCCAAATAACATTGCATAAAGTAAAAAGATAAAACTATATATTTTAACTGACTGCTCTACTGAAAGATATGGAGGATTTTTAAAATTTAAATGTGAAAAAAGTAAACTTAAAAAAGCTCAATTACTGCAATAAAAATCTTTTTTTTTATTTTATTTATTTTTTTCTTTAAATTAATAGAACTTAATTTACTTAAATATAAGTTTCTGTTAACTGTAATATAATAAAATCGTACTTTTTTTGGAGTTGAAAAATAAGATTAATGAAATAATGATAATAAAATTATTATAGTCAGTAAAATGTATTGCATATGTTCCGTTATTACCCAATATTAATTACTAAAATTATAATACGGTAACAAAGTACAAATATTTTGTTTTGATACAAAGAGAAGGAAATGTCAATTAGCAGTGCTACAATTAGATTCAAACTAACAATTTAAGCTTGAATTAAAATAACGCTTTTTTTTTTTTTTTTTTTTTTTTTTTTTGTAAAATATGTGCTCAAAACAAATGAAACAAATTTAAAATTATTTGATGGTGGATTGTTCAAAATTTTAGACATACATAAATCTGCTTTTCAAAACAATTTATAATATATACGAAGCTTCTTTGAGCGCAGTGAGAACTATATGGGAATTAATCAAAGATTTTTACTTTGCCACGGAGATACGTCACTAGCTTTCTTCCGCAACGTTTTAAGTCTGACTCTAATCGTTTTTAGCAATACGAAGGAAATTGTTCCTACTATCTATGTATAGCCTGCTATGGAAACTATCCCGCAATGCCTCTTGGTGTTTGGATATATCAATAGAGTTCGCATCTCAAACTAACTCGACCAATAAACGTTTAGAACTTCATAAGAAACAATCAGATTTTAAAACGAATTAATATGAGTTCGTAAAAGCACTAAGTAACTCTCCAATTTATCAAGTTCAAGAACACAAATAGTTGTAGAGTTCAGTGTGAAAAATTTGTCGGTCAGGCACATTTTGATAGTTAAGAAAGCTAAACATCCGCATACGGAACGAGCATTTGAAAGTCAGCGCATTTACACTCAGAGTAGTGAAAGTTTCTGTAAAATTAAAAATATTATTGTTATGTTCTTTTTTATATTTTAAGTACAATTCTTTACTTTTCCAAATAAAACGAAGTATACTTTAAAATAATTTATATATTGTTTTTATAATGTCACTAGATTCCACTTAAGAAACATATAGAAAAAGACGGGAAAGAAATAATGATTACATATATATGATAAAGCTTGCGAATATTTACCCTTGTTATAAATTTATGTAAATAATATTGTGTTAATTATGAACTTATATACGTAATTACTTATAATTTATGATTTACTAAAATTCTGAATTTATGTAATATTCTATACTTCCAAATAATGTCCATAAGACTAGTGAATATATACACACCTTGCCGGTAATCCATCAGTAAGACGTCTGTAAGATTTGAACTCTGGTTGTGAAGTTCTAAAAGGGCAGATTAACTTTGAAATAAATACAAATGTCAGATTTTTCATAAACTGTCGTCCTGGAATTTAAATAAATGCGGTAGTTAAAGTGTGTCCCATTGGATATTTGAAGATTATTTTGAGTGATAGGTAAATCCAACAAATTATGGCATCGATCAGCTATCATGACTTGAGTTCTAGTAATTTATGTGTTTTATTTTTGAAGGCTTTGTCATAATATTGATTGAAATGGTTTGAAAAACATGATACATTGATTCAAATTATAAAATTTTATTCTTTTTTTTCATTAAATTTGAATAAGATGTTCTACTCTTAATTAAAGTTCTGTAGCAGAAAGTATTTAATCTGTTTTTTTTTGTTTTTTTTTTTCGTTTTTATATGTGAAGAGCATATGAATCTTTTTATAATAAAGATTTTTTTATATCACTGGGTGCATACTCACTGGGTGCTAATACACTTTTTAGTTCTTTTAAACTAAATATATAACTTTTGTGAATGGATGACCAGTATTTGAAACTGATACTGTAGTTTATTGACTTGAACCACAAAGCAAATTTTTAAAAAATGAATTTCACTCGATTCTTGTACCAGTTGAATATTTAAAACATATATTATTTGACTGTTGTTGATTGTAGTTCTTTCAAATAATGAAATAAATAAAAAATAAAGTATACATGTTTAAATGACATAAACACTATCTAGTTATAATGCACCTATGTACAAAGTTTAAAAACAATTAATTAATCTATTTTCACGAATTTGAATTTGTAGATTCGGAGATGTATGACGTCAATTAATAAAATCGATATTATTGGCTTTCCAAAACACATTACATTATTTTAAAGCTTTAAGAATATCATATATCGCACTACAAAAGTTTTTTTTATATATTGCTTTTAATATATTATACTTTAGATTTTGCATAAAAACACACTTTTAAAGACAGATGTTAAAATACAAAAACAAAATTATTAGTGTAGAATTAATATTCGAAATTTTTTTATTTTGTAACAATCTAAAACTTTCAAAATTTAATATAATGGAGTCTAATATTTAGAAAATAATATCATCTTGGAACTAGAAATGTTATTTTTATATATTATTTTTAATACATTCGATTTTAGATTCAGTTAAAAACGCCCTTTTATGAGCAAATATTAAAATGAAGAAACTAAATTGATATTGTAGAATTAACATTCAGAAACTATATAATTTGCGTCAATCTGAAGCATTCAAAATTTAACGTAATGAAGTCTTATATTTGGAAAATGTGGAATAGCGTCAATTGTAAAATTTGAAATTTATTAAGCATCTCTCTATTCTAAAAAAAGGTAACTTACGCTGTCACCGCCGCCGCCACAGCGCCGGTTTTGAATTTTTTTGTGACCGGAGGTCTTTCCCCTTTAATATTAAGAAAAATATTGCATACACAAATATGAAAATATGCGGTATTATAGGGAAATGTTTGATAAACGCGCTGATGCAGACAGTTTTCAAATCGAAAATTATTTTAAGAGATATTTAATGCTAAATTTGGACAAAGTCCTTCCATTCAGTCCAAAAGTTTTATAGGAGCAAAAACTATACATCGGAATTTAATCATTTTTAGATAATTTTATACGTTATAATTTCCCGGTGTGCATAATGCATTTATTTTTTAAATTTGACTCATTTTTTGAACTTTTATTTCTATTTTCAATTCAAATTTTCAGCATTTCGAGAGATATTTTTTACTTATTTTAGAAAATTATACTAATTTAACCTGTTGCCAACTGTATAAACAGCGCAAACAATAATGTTTGCTTCAAATTAAAAACATGTGACTATTATACGTGACTATTTACACTATTTACACCTGACTATTATAAACAGAAAAAAAAACTTTCCAATTAGAATTAAATTATTACGTATAAAAAGCAGGAACTTATTGAAAATTACTTCATAAAAACTATATTTACACGTGAATTTTAACAGAGAAAGGATATTGTAAAATAATAAATTCTTCAACATGCGTTAGAGGTCTTAAATATGAGAAATTACATCACATTTACGTCACATTACACTTATTACGTAAATGAACAAAAAATAATATTGCAAAACAATTTAAATTTAAAAATTGCGCGAGACATTTGTTTAATATTTCGAGATGAACTTTTCAACTATTTTTGTTGGGACAGCGCAAATAATATTTCATTTCTAACAAAAGTATTTTCACGTGAATATTAAAAAGGGAAATAAAAGTTTGGTGAAAATTACGTGAGATTAAAAATGATACATTTAAAATGTCTTTCATTTATTTATTTATTTATTGAACAACAAACATACGACTTGTGTGCTTGACATGAGAGCCCGCTTAAAATGTCTTATTTAAAAGAACTTTCTTTTCGCTTTGTTGAAAAATACTGGGACACATAGACTCTGTTTACTTAATTCATTTTATATTAGATTATTTTGAAATGTTTAACTGGTTTCATTTAATCAAAGAGGAAAACAGCCATAGTATATTTTAACAACAGCTGATTTTTACTTAAAATTCCCCATTCAAAGAGAAATGAATAGAAACCTGTTTATAGGGAGATCGCCACTGTTTTTTAAATGATAATTCAATCTTTCAAAATCTTTTTAAAGCCTATCAAATTAGGGTGCTTTTAGAAACTCCGGTGTCTGAACGGGGGTTGGCGAGCATAGCTCGTAGGGGGCCGAGCCCCCTAGTTATCATAGAAAATTCAGACGGTTTTCATGCTCTATAACTAAAAATAATTCAGAAAAAATAATAATCACATAAACATAAGTAGAAACAGTAAAATTTGAAAGACTTGAGGTTATTATCGTATCAAACATCTTTAGAAATATAAAATTATTTATATTTTCTACAGCGTTTCGTGCTATATTGTATTTCATGCTTCATGCTAAACTGCAGTTTTTGAATCTGCTACGTAGTATTTTAAGCATATCCTCGTGTTGATTTTCTTCTTCCTATTGTCTAACCAAAGTATTCTCTAAGTTTAAAAAATGCTATTTGTAAACTCGTACATAGAGACATGAATTACACTTGAAAATATGTATTATTCTGTATTATGCATATTTATCTTGTAATATATCGAATATATTCATATACATCTCTTATTTAAACATTTCTTATATAAAATCCCTTATATGAACTCAAAATGCAAACAGAATATCTAAAATTTTCTTAATAACTGGAATTGTTTCTTCTGAACATTCGAAATTACGAGCAACTCATTAAAGACGAGTTATGTTGTTAGGCTTATGTTTTTTTTTTTTTTTTTTTTTTTTTCTAGATATCGACTTTACATAAAGTATATGAAGTGTTCTTTTACAGCTAAATTAAATACTTTAATCATTCTAATATAAATGGTGTTCTCTTTTTGGTAATACAAGAAATTGAGACAGTATTTAATTAATAGCTTTTGGTATTTTAGTTTTTTGCATGAAATTTTTTTACTATTATTTTGATTTGCTTATAGAGGATTGAATAAAATATGTTTGACCTCGACATAATCTGTGTAATGTTGTTTTCAAGAGAACAAATCTAATTACTACTTTCAGTTCAATTGGCATTCTCATTTCGTTCAATTAATCATTTTTCTTTGCGAAAACACTCTGTTGGAATATAAATCAAGTGGTTTCCATGTCATACAATTTCACTTGTTTTTCCTTTCTAAACAGATTTTTTTTCACTAAAGATTCAAATATTTTCTATTTTAGTATATCAAGAAATATCTTTCTACTTTTGAGCATGTATGTTCTGGAAGGATGTGTATATGCTTTTAAAAAAGTATAAATGTTAAGTATTTTCATGAAAATTTCAGTGGAATATATGTAATAAAAAACAAACAAATTAAATCAAATACGAGTTAAATAAAAATTCATTTAAGAAAGATTTTAAAATATCTATAACTACTTTTTTTAATTATAGTTCCTTTTTTACACTTTATACTTTTATGAAATTATATGAATTACATATTATATAAGTATTAAATACATAATTATTATCAAATTATATTATTGTATTATTAAATTATATAATTATTAAAATATAAAACCATGGAACAAGTATACTTTTTTAGTAAATGGAGCTAATTTTATTCCGAGTCAATGAAACTGCATCACCTTTAACTTCATCTGATTTCGAAAGAAAAAAAAGCAATTATATGGCAAATATCCATGCGAATGCACCTAATGATTTCTACATGAAGCTGCACTATTCTACCGTAGTACAATCATTTGTTAGGCAGCATTGTCGTCAACTGATGACGAACCAAATTTTTCTTAATGTTTTGTTGCCAAAATAAAAATAAAAATAGACCCTTTCACTCTTTATGTCTGTTATAGAGAGTCATGCAGTCTGTCGACAAAAAACAGGTTGATTTTTGTACTCAGAAATACTATAACAGTTGAGAGGTAAAATACGACATGGTAACTGTTATTTATGAGAATATAAAATTGCATATAGAATTATCTATACCAAAAAGATATTGAAACTTCATCTTACTGAATCTAGAATGATGAGAAGTATAAACAGTGGAAGAAAAGTAACTAACTGTATGAGAATGTACTTTGAAATGTAATATTGTAGCATGTTCATCAATAAATAAGTCAATCATTTGTAATATTGATACTTTTACGTTATCAGGACGCAGAGGATAAATCGCAAAATATATTATTGTAATACAAAGTTTATTTTATATTCCTGATATTTAAAAAACATGATTTTTCATTATTTCATTTAAAATACATACATTTAAACATGTATTTTACTAATTCCATTTTAAATACTAAAAAAGAAAAATCCATAAACAAAAACTTTTATTTCAATAGTATTTCGGACTTACACATGCTAAATATTAACGCTGATACTAGAGAGATTTGCACAAAATCAATACTACTAGAGTTTTTTATTTATTTCCAATGTATAAAAACCCTGATTTATTTTTTCAGTCGGATAGTTTTAAATAGGTTTTATTTTACTCTGGAATAAGTACGTGCGTAATTTTTTTGCTTCATGTGTTTTAATTTTATTGCCTACGAATAGCTACTGCGGTAAAAATGAAGTTCCCACTTAACGTTTGCGAAATATGTTAAAATAATGCCCGTTTTAATAATTAAATGAGCCCTTTTTATCATTTTTTGAGTTTCCGATTTACCCGCGGTTTAAAATTTATTCTAAATAATATGTCGCAATAACTGAAACCCGAACTGCGAAAATCAAACGAGAAATGTGACAAATATCGTTTGAGTTATATTTGAAAAAAAGCTTTGATATCTAGCGCATGTATATATGTCTCCAAACTAATATTGTGGTGTGGATTAGTCATGCTTTGCTGAGAAAATTTACAATTTAACGCGCGTTTCCCGTTTCAAATATAGACTCATAAGGCAGTCACGTGACTAGCTTGCGTGAGCTTTGCCGAATGAGAAATGCTGTGAGTTCGAGAGAGTTCTGTTCTGTTTTGAGTTTGTGGAAACATGTAGAAAGTTATTCGCGCTATTATTTTTATGTGTACGTGTGATGTTCTATTTGTTATGTGTCGTTTTACCAAGAAAAAATAAAAAATATTTAAAAAAGCTACCCCGAGAAATTGTTATTTTGAAATTATGTGAAATTTCTGTGTGAAGTTAATTTGGGCTAGCCCGACAATTGGCTACCCAACGTTCGGCCACAAATTCGAAGAAAAATGTTCACATCCTATTTTTCCAAAAGTGTTCGCAATATTATTTCATCATTCTTCAAACCAAGTGATATAGTAATATATTTTTTAATTAAGAAGCATCTTGATAAAGTGTGGTTTTCAACTAGCATGCAGAAAAAAAAATGGCGCGACCGGTCGTCGTCTGCGTCTGAAATATGTTCCTAAAATTCTACAGATTAATTCGTCGTCGAACTGTGAAATATGTTCTGAAATATTCTACAGATTTGTTTCTTTGCGTTTGCCATTTTAATTCATAGTCTTTCCACCATATAATTTGTGTGTTCTTATTTTCTCAAGTTAAAGTTCTACAAAATATTTCGTTAATGTCCTAAGAAAGTTCTAGGATGTTTGTGTTTTTAAGGGACTTTCACTTCATTTTTTCTTACAACGATGCCTACAGTGTTTGTGCCTATAGTGGTTTATTCTACAAGATTTGTTTATTCTACAAAATATTATCAACAAGTAAGCGATTTTTAAACAGAATGGATCCCATTTGTTTAATAAAAAAAAATGCAGTCTTCGTAACATTATCGGTCTTCGTCATATACTTAACATTATTAATTTTAATTCATTCTATTATTTTCCTGTCATGTTTGTATTGCATACTTCCCTTCTCCCCTCCCTCACCCATTATTCTGAAATTTACTTTTGATTCGGTTCATGTATGTTTTATTTTTACTTTGCTTTAAGTAAGATATTTTTTGATTCATAAAAAAAAGAGAGAGAGAGTGAGATAGAAAGGGAAAGAAGTATTCATTTACGTTCGATGATTATTTTTTCTTTTCTTTTTAAAAGAAGAAAATAAACTGTCAGTCAAATGGAAGTTGTTAAAATGTTACTTATAATTTTATCGCAATTGTCATAAAGATACGTGTTTATTTATTTATTTTTTATTATCATTATTGGTTTCGTAAGAGAACTGATTACAATTTCTATTTTTAAGTATTTGTTGTTATTTAATGCTAAACGTAAGTATTTAATTCTGAGTTGAAATTTACTGATGAAAAAAAAACCTTGAATGTGATTTTGAAAAGGGAATGAGTAAGTTTTTACATAATTGTTTGTTTATAAAAGAAACTTTCTTTTATTTTAAAGTAATATTGGATGAAAATAAAGTTAAGCAGTCTTAGTGATATAATAATAATATTGGTTGAAATTTTAATTATTCAATTATGAGTTTGATATTATTTAGGATATTGTCTGTGTTAACTATTCAGTAAATGGTTTTATACTGTTTAAAATATTGTTTTGATTTAATGTCGTGTATGACCATACAGTTTTTATACCTGCAAGGATTTAAACTTTGTTTTGTTTTGTAGTCAAAGTTTTGGGAGTGCGGAAATTGGGATTTATAAAGAAGAAATGTCCAGATTGTTCTCCTAAGTTTAAAAAACAAACTGTTCAAGCACATCGTCTTGAGCTATATAGTAGGGCGGAGCGTAAAAATCGTTTTTTCGAAATTCTTTTTCCGCTAGCGCGGAAAAGTTGTGGAATGGTCTAAGAAATATATTCAAAAAAATTTAAAATAATCAATAAATATCTTCCGGTTCCAGTTTAGGGTCTGAGTATGCAATTTTAGCCAAAACCGTAGTAAATTTTAACATTTCAGTAAAATTTTTAACTTCCAACTTTTCCTTCGCGCTAGCGCGGAAAAGTTGAAAGAATATATAAGGAGCATAAGTCCAAAATTTTAGAGCAGTAAAATAAATATCTTCCAGTTTCAGTTTGGGGTCTAAATATGGTAAATTATCCGAAAATTATGTAAATTTTCATATTTTAGTGATTTTTTAAATTTTCGATTTTCTATTTCCGCTAGCATGGAAAAGTTGGGAAAATATACAAGAATAATAAGTGCAAAATTTTAGAATAATCAATAAATATCTTTCGTTTTTCCTTTGGGGTTCTAAATAGGAAAAATTATGCAAAAGAGAAGAAAATTTAGGGGTCGAAATATAAAAAAAAAACTGAAAACACTTGCATACAAATTTGTTTATGGAAGCTTTAAACCTTTCTTCATGTGTTCGTTCGACAAGTGAGTAGTAATCTGCTAGTTGGTAGAGTTGGTTAGTTGGTTATCTGGTTAGTGGAGGTTCTGTTAGTTGGTAATTCTGGCAGTCTATGAGATCCACGTAAGATTTAGCTTTAAAGTTAAAGACAGGAATTTGGAACACACGAATCCTACTCTTTTTTCCCCTTGTTTTCGAAATCCTACGCAGCGCAAGTTCTCACACATTCTGGTTTGGGTTGACAAGCATTGCAAAGATTATTGATTCAGGCTGACCAAAATAGCCATTTCTCTGGGTGACGCGATCCACAACTAGCTCCAGAACATCTGCAAGATAACGTGAAGCTTGGATTGTTTTCCAAATATTTCGTGCTTCATCTGTGCAATTGGCATGCGATTTGATTATGAGTTTATCATAAAAGTTTACGCACCTGCGTTGTTCGCAATGAAATCGCCAATTGCACAGATGGAGCACGAAATTTTTGGAAAACAATTTAAACATCACGTCATCTTACAGATGATCTGAAGCTAGTTGTGGATTGCGTCAGCCAGAGAAATGGTTATTTTGGTCACCCTGAAGAAATAATCCTTGCAAAGCTTGTTGACTCAAACCAGAATGTGTGAGAACTTAGGATTTTAAAAGCAAGGGGAAAATCGAGAGCAGGAGTTCGTATCTTCCAAATTCCTGCACTTAACTTTAAAGTTAAATGTTACGTGGATCTCATAAACTGGCAGAATTGACAACTACCGGAACCTCCATATACGACTCACTTGTCGAACGAACACATAAAGCAACTGATAAAATGTGGCGAATATCCGGTATCGCCATTGGGAAACAAACTTTACGTGCCACAATGTGTTGAAAGAGGAGTGAAACTGACAACAGAAGCTTCCCTTGCAGTCATCGGAGAGAAAAAGCGTGATGGCTACACCATATCCAGAATGGAGTCATCGTTTAAAACCAAAAGCCAGTATAAAGTGAAAAATATAGAAACAAGTGAATGAAATGCATTTAATGCATATTTGCAACTTTTATTCTGGAACTTCAAATACACTTAGCTATAAAAAGTTTGTGTATTTCGTGAATAATAAGATTTATTGTTTAATGTTCCTAATTATTACTTACGAATGTCTAATTTTATAAAAAGAAATGTTTAAAGCTTCCATAAATAAATTTTTATGCAAAAAGATTTTCCATTTTTTTCTATATTTCGACCCCTCAATTTTCTTCACTTTTGAATTATTTCTCATATTTAGACCCCTAAGGGGAACCGGAAGATATTTGTTGATTATTCTAAAATTTTGCACCTATCTTTCTTGTATATTTTTTTCAACTTTTCCGTGTTAGCGGGAATAGAAAATGGGAAATTAAAAAAATCACTAAAATGTGAAAATTTACATCATTTTCGGCTAATTTTCCATATTTTGACCCCAAACTGGAACCGGGAGATATTTATTAACTGCTCTAAAATTTTGGACTTATGTTCCTCATATATTCTTTCAACTTTTCCGCGCTTGCGCTAATAAAAATTTGGGAGTTAAAAATATTACTGAAATATGAAAATTTACAACATTTTTGGCTTAAATTGCATACTTAGACCCTAAACTGGAACCGGAAGATATTTATTGATTGTTTTAAAATTTTTTGAGTATATTTCTGAGACCATTCCACAACTTTTCCGCGCTAGTGTAAAATAATTTCGGAAAAAAACATTTTTACGCTCCGCCCTACTATATAGTTTAAATACCTCAGCAGTTTCAGCTCAAAATGTGCCTATCACGATCTGCAATAAGAAGGTATTGGTCTGCGCAGATACGGGAGCGAATCGTTCTAATGCGGGAGAACGTATGTATGAATTATTTTTAAAAAACTGGTGTTACCCTGAACCCTCATACTCATGATGTCACATTAGCTGACGGAATTACGATACTTAGAGACACTTTGTCTGCCACTGTGCCCGTAGAGATTGAAGGCCGAGTCTTAGAAACTGAGTTCATTGTATTACAAGATGCCAAGGGTAATAGAACTCTTTTATGTATAGATTTCTTGCATATTGCTAACATAGTGTTAGATACTGCCAACAAAACACGGTATTTCAGTGATAAAACTCAGGAAATTTTTGTAGATGAATATGAAGAAGAAAATAGTACGTTAGCTGGTGCGGTCGAAGTCAGTCCGTACTCTTTAAGTGAAGATGAAGGCAAAAATCTAAATTCCGATGAAAGGGACAAACTTAATGATCTTCTTAAAAGGTATGAGAAATGTTTTCAACCAGGGGGAGAGGCAACCCCGTTAGTGGAGCATAGTATCAATACAGGTGATAGTGCTCATGTTGCTGTACCACCTTATCGGATGACTCCTGCTAAGAAATAATTTCTCAAGAAGGAAATAGATAATCTTATAGCTCAAGAAATCGTAGAAGAATGTGAATCACCTTATGCTTCGCCGGTGGTTCCCGTAACAAAACCGGATGGCAGTATAAGATTATACATAGATTATAGAAAATTGAATGCAGTTACGGTAGCAGATAATCCATTACCTCGAATGGACGTCATTTTACGTGGAGCCAAGCATACTTCTAACATGTCAACTTTAGATCTTCGTTCTGGGTATCACCAAGTTCGAGTATACCCACCAGATCAAGATAAAACTGCATTTGTCTGCCCTTTTGGAACTTATCGTTTTTTAAAGATGCCTTTTGGACTCAAAAATGCTCCTGCCACGTTTCAAAGCTTGATAGATCAATTTAGAAGTGGTCTTAAGGATGTCCTTGCTTTATCGTAACTGGACGACATCATCGTTTTAGCAGAAACGTTTGAGAAACATATCTCAGATCTTACAGCTGTGTTCGAGAGACTCATTGAACTTAAGTTAGATGTCAAACGTGAAAAATGTCATTTCTCTTGTGCGAAAGTCAAATACCTAGGACACTGGTTAACCCCAAATGGTCTAGAAGTAGATCCAGACAAGGTATCTGTAATTACAGCGATACCTGCACCAAAAAATATTAAAGAGATCCAGTCTTTCCTACAAACCTGTTCTTGGTACCGAAGATTTATATCAAATTCTGCTGATATCTCAAGACAACTTACGAGCATCTTACGAAAAAGAAAGCAACTTGGAAATTGAGAAAAGAAGAGCAAGTAGCCTTTGAAACTCTAAAACAGTGTCTCATGGCATCTCCAATCTCCAGTGTTGAAGCAAGCTGATGGTGCCAAACCATTTATTCTGCGAACTGATGCTAGTAACTATGCTCTTGGTGCTGTACTTTTACAGGGTACTGACAAGGCCTCTGAGCACCCAATAGAATACGCTAGCGGTCTTCTTATAACTGCAGAAAGAAATTATTCCACTACAGAGCGCGAGGCTTTGGCTGTTGTCTGGGCGTTAGAAAAATTTCGTGACTATGTGGAGGGCCAAGAAGTGGTTGTAGCAACGGATCACCAACCTTTAAAATGGCTGTTGAGCCTTAAGTCACCATCGGGGAGATTATCCTGTTGGGCACTACAGTTACAGTCATTCTTATTGAAAATAGAATATGAACCTGGAAAATCTAATGTTGTGGCTGACATGCTGTCACGCCCTGTCTGTAATCATCAATCTGCTTTCTGCGAAACATGAAATTTTGTCAGCGTAGACATGCCAACAATAAGTCCAAAAGATATCAGAGAAGCGCAGTTGCAAGATGAAAACTTTAAAAAGATCATAGTTTCTTTTGAAGACGAACAGAAAAGCGAAGACTTCGCCAATATGACTGATAGAGGATTCCTGATAAATAAAGGTGTGCTTTATAGGTATGCTCCCGAATCAGATGCCGCAGAAGCGCAACTGGTCATTCCAGTTTCAGAAAAACAAAATATTTTGAAACTCCATCATGACGACCCCTCAGCCAGGAACTTATGAAGCAGGAACTTATCAGAGAATTGCTAAAAGATATTATTGGACAGGAATGAGAGCATACATTTCTGAATATGTGAAGAAGTGCCCATAGTGCACCCGTTATACAGCAACAAATCAGAAACCAGCTGGTTTATTACGAACACCAGCTTATGCTCAGCGATTTGAGACCCTCAGCATTGATCTCTTTGGACTATTGCCTCCTAGTAAAGACGGGCACCGATGGATTTTTATAGTAGAAGATTGTGCCACTAAATGGGTAGAACTATTTCCCTTAACAACTGCCACTGCACAAGAATGTGCGACTAATCTGATTGAAGAGATCTTCCTTCGTTATGGTATTCCAAGAAGACTCATAAGTGATAACGGCCCTCAGTTTGTGAGCGCTCTTATACAACAAGTTTGTTACATTCTTGGGATAGACCAATCTTTGACACCTTTTTACCATCCTCAGGCCAATCCGGTAGAACACAAAAATAGATACTTGAAACCTCGAATAGCAATCCTTGTTGGGGATGAACACACTTCCTGGATTGATAAATTTTCTTTTATTAGATTTGCTATGAACTCTGTCAAATCTGATACAACAGGCCAAACTGTCGTTTATCTGCAATTTGGTCGAGAATTAAGAACAATCGATGATGTGGTGAACGATTTTAGAGCTGTTGTGGAAAATGACAATTTTGTTCCGGAAATAACCCCATATCTTAAACGTCTTGCAAATATTTCAAAAAGTGTGAAAGAGCGTGTTGAAATGAAACAAGGTCAGCGGAAGAAATATTACGATAAAATCGTAGACGAGTGTATTTCGCACCTGGTGATAAAGTATGGGTTACCCTACATCCTGTGAGCAAAGCAAGTAAAAATAAAACAGTCAAATTTATGCGTAAGAGAGATGGGCCATACATAGTTTTGACTCAAATGTCACTAGTGATATATGACATTGCTAGCCTGGACAATCCTACTGAGCGCATTGGGTCTTACCACGTTTCCGCCTTGTCACTTTTTCAAGAATCTGAAACTATTCCAGTTGCACCCTTAAAAAAAAAGAGGAAGACCAAGAAAGCATCCTGTTTCCTCTCCGGGACGTAAATCGAAACAGAGGGGAGGATGTAACGTGCGCCCTCCGTTTCAAAAATTGACTCATACGGCAATCACGTGACTAGCTTGCCTGAGCTTTGCCGAATGAGAAATGCTGTGAGTTCGAGAGAGTTCTGTTCTGTTTTGAGTTTGTGGAAACATGTAGAAAGTTATTCGCGCTATTATTTTTAGGTGTACGTGTGATGTCATATTTGTTTTGTGTCGTCTTACCAAAAAGAAATAAAAAATATTTAAAAAAGCTACCCCGAGAAATTGTTATTTTGAAATTATGTGAAATTTCTGTGTGAAGTTAATTTGAGCTAGCCCGACAACAATATATACATATATATATCTTTTATGTATTTTTTTTATTTCACCTAAAATAACACATTTCTACATAGGTTACGATAAAAAATGTTTTAAACATATGCTCAAAACAACCCTTAAGAAAAGCAAACAAAATTAAAGCTATTTATTCTAGAAAACATATCGCTTTAATCAGCGATAACTACCAGTAAAGAAAATTTTCAGTTAAATATGAAATACCTATTCCCCTATTACTAAATAAATAAAAAAAAAATCATTGAATTTAAACATGCTCATACAGGAGATACTATTGTGTTATTAAAATACCATTTAACAGTAATGGTAAAACATATTACACTTATTTAAATTACAAATATAAACAATTGTTGTAGAAATCGAATTATGCATATGAAAAATATTATTTTATAGTGTATCTCACAAAAATTGTTCATATATTTAACCCTTAAATGCCGGGTGTTGCTTTTCGGCAACATACCCAATTTAGGCTCTAAAATACTATAAGATTAATATAGAAGCTATAATGCCTAATGTTGCAAATAAAATACATTCTGAAAATATTATTAAATCGATTTTCCACACGTAGAGGGAAACACTTGTGCTGTTTAAGAATAAAGATAGATTTATTTTTTCAATTGCTGCTACTTGTTCTTTTTGTTTTGTTTGGAAACTTGCAAAATACCCTATTTTGTTCTGCAGTGAGTAAGTAAAATTTATTTCTTATTATAGTTCCTAAAATTCTTGTGTGTTTAATGATATAGAATTTTATCAAGGAAAATTATTTTTTGAATTAACGATCAGTATAGCCGATTAGTAACAAACTGTTTTTTAGCCGTAAACCATACTTCAACAAAATATGATTTTTTAAGTATTTTTCCCATGATTTATTTAAAAAATGCAAGCCGAAAAACATTATTAGAAGGATTTTTCAATAATCAGGTATTTAAAGGTTAATAAAATAAACACGGTCAAGGGCGTAGATTACTCGCGCTCAGAGGGTTCCGTACAAAAAATATATGAATTATTAACTGTATTATTACAAAAATCGTTGCTTAATGAATAATAACACTTTGTAAAAAAAAAAAAAAAAAAAAAACTATACAAGGTAGGTTTGGCTATAGCTATATATACTAGAAAAGTATGAATATGTATATCATAAAAGTTCAAAGAGATATGAAGCCTAAATAATATCAAATATTTCTATTCTGTATTACTCTTTAATTAATCTTATACTAATATGTTTATGAGGAACTTAATCCGGTACTGACAATAAAAGTAGAGCATATATAATATTCATTTGGTATTTCATGAATTACTTCATGAAATTAAATTAGGCGTAGTAATAATCTTTTCTTTAAACAGTGTAGCTAAAACAAAACCCTTCTTAAAGTTTAAACTTGGCATTGCGCTAATCGCGCTTCGAAAGGAGGTTGCAATGTTGCAAATGCCGCCTTTGTCCGTGCCGCATTTTTCCAGATAGGTTTTTAATTAAATTTAAAGACACGGAGGATGGCTTATTGATAGATTCTCTCAATGAAACAAGTCGGGAAACCCTTTTTTTAATATTTTGGCGCTTATCGGTTTTGTACTGCTACTGGGCATTGCATTACACAAACATATCATTAAAAGTTCTTATCTGTACTTTAAAAGTCGGTGGTACATAGAGTACGTCACCCATGTCAATATGCATGTCCAAACCGTCCGTGCCTTTAAGGGTTAGGCAGCCTAAGAGAGACTGCTCAGGGCCGGCTAGGCCTGCCCCTTAGAGCTTAACGTCTCTCCCGGTATGTTCCCCGACACGTTGGGGCTCGTTAGTGAGTACAGCCCTGTCCGGCCGTATGCAGACGGAGAAACACAAAATGCTCAAGGGGCGACGCTCACCCGCTAAGGGCGTCTATGCACCACCGACCACAGAACCCAGAATTTATTTTAAAAAGAACAAAGGCCTTTAAGGGTTAATATCTCGGCTAATTACCGACGATTTTTTTCAAAAATCATTATCAACAATTCTTTTATAAATCTACTGCGATAGGTACCTCCAGCGCTGCTCAATACAATTGTTGAAAGCTTGCAAATCGAAATTTGAACGTAACGGAAAAATGCGCTTTTCTCAAAAACTATGGGACCTAGAGTAATCACTATATTTTTCCTGCAAGGTTTCAATCAAAGTCTACAATCCCTAATTCTTTCACAATTCTAGTTTCAGTAGATTCAAAAACAGATGGGGGGGGGGGACATACTTTTGTGCTACATTTTGAACGATATCTCCGAAAATATAATACCTAAATTAAAAGAAATATACATTTGAAATCAACGTTACGGAAGCTTTCACACGATTCCCCACACGATATACAAAGATAATATTTTTTAATTCTAGTACGTTAGTACTCTACATTTTTCCTAAATATATTTGTGAATGTTTTAGAATCTGGTAATATGTGGGTAAATAGTCTTTATTACTTCCCCCAATTTGTACATTCCACGTTCCATAGTTTACGAGTAAAATGGCTGTGACAGACAGACAGACAGAGGATGGTCCCTTTATATGGTTCCTTTTTTTACTTTTTAAGTGCGGAACCCTAAAAATATATATAAATGTAGTACATACATTATAATTATATAAATAAGTATACATGCGTGTGTATTGGAGCTCCTGTAAAAGCTTTTTTTTTTAAGAAATTAAACACTATTTTGGGAGACAACGACATGATATGAGCAATGTAATGTTTGGAAGTTGTGTACTAATTTTTTTTTTTTAAATTCAAGTAGTAAAATAACTTTCTCTTAAAATAAAAATAATGATAATGATAATAACACTAGCACTTTAAAACTCCTTAGATGCATCTGACCCCTAGTGCTTTTTTATTAATGCTATTTGTTCAAATCTTGTGATCATAATAATTTGCATAATAATCAATTATGCAAAATCTGATTGTTACACTGAAAAAAAAAACCTATTATTCTTACTCGGTCAAAACATGCAATTTTCCTTTACCATAATTTTAATAAATTTTCAAAAT
This sequence comes from Maratus speciosus, assembly GCA_963932465.1. Classification (NCBI taxonomy): domain Eukaryota; kingdom Metazoa; phylum Arthropoda; class Arachnida; order Araneae; family Salticidae; genus Maratus; species Maratus speciosus. Next base: position 425,344,639 of record OZ010795.1, read on the forward strand.
TTTTATGCAGATCAATAAACTTTCGTAAAGGAATTCTATAGATTCTAAAATACTTTAGAAAATATTAAACATCCCTGAAAATTTTATTATAAATATTTATCGTCAGATTACTATATAAAACAAAACAAAAAAAAATATTTATTATGTCAGAAATGAAACTTTGCTATCGTAATCAATGTACATGCAGTAATAAAAATTTAGATGTAAAAATAAGAGATTTATTTCAAAATATGTGTACGATACAGGGGATTTAAAAATTTATACCTATACAGTACATATAATATATACCCTGATCTTCTTCGTGTTTTTTTTTTTTTATAACTAGCACAGAATTAAAGAAAGAAACTTTATCCCAATTAGTTACTGTAATTACAAAAACGTAGCTGGGGTAGTAAACTCAATTTCAGAAAGATTGGAATTGTTCACTCTACACCATTTATATTCGCTATAATTTGAGATATGATTGAAGCAGATGAATCGTCAGAATGATCAAGAGAAATATTTTGGAACACGGCAGTTATCTACGAACCAAACTTAAATAGTAATGTAACAACCTTTTTCCCGCCTATTCTGGACTAGAGTTTAAAGATTAAGAGTTTTAAATTCATTTATTTTTTTCAATAAGCAAAACTAAAATGTCATAGTAACTGAATTAATTGGAGATGTATGATTAACTGCATTTTAAAAAATCTGTATGGGAAGAAACATTTTGAAATATCTGTAAAATATCAAAAAGTTCTAATATTTTACCTGTAATAATTTAAAATATCTGTAACATTTATTCATCATATTCAAAGATTGAAAATTAATTATTAAACATGAAATTTTATGTGGCATTGGTAATAGATAAATTTACCTATGCATTTTGGAAGATAAAAACAAACGTCATATATAAAACGTCAATATATAAATTTAATTTTTATCATTCAGCTGCTGAAGATGGTACTTTACTTGCCATTTAATTTTTTTGTCATAAAGTGCATATTATTTCATTCCAAACATTCAATCAAGCTAATATTATGCTAAATTGCTTGGAATATTCTTTAGAATTTTTCTTTTCCTAAATCAATTTAATAGACATTTCATATTTGACTTACGTCTAAAGATAACAAGCAATTTACTTTTAAAAATATTATATCAAAAGTAAAATGATTGTTCGATGCAATCGGCAGATCTTGCCTGCCTAATTTACATTTTTGGAATTGCCAATGTGAATTTGTTGGTTAAGGGGACTCTTCACTCTCTTGAAAACAACTGTTCACTAATGTGGAACGTATGGGCAAGGTTGTTTTTGAATTTCACGTTTAAATGTGAATATTTAAAAAATATTTTGTATAGGATAGCTGAGGTTGATTTCTATATAAGGCCATTTTGTACTTTTTAGATTTCGGTAGCAGATTTCTTTAATACGGGTGCTTTCATTTTTGAAACCGGTTCCGAAAGTGAAAATACCATTATTTGAAAAATTTGCAACCGAAATTAAAAAAGATAAAAAAAAGACCATATTAAAGTTCGACCTCAGCTAATCTATGCAAAAAATCATTTATAAATATTCAAATATAAACTAGAAATTCGAAAACAACCTGAACATAGGTTTAACATTAGCGAACGGGTGTTTTAGGGGGTGTGGGGGGAAGTGCGTGAAGAGTCCTCTTAAGGTATAATAGAGGCTTAATAATTCTTAAACATACATTGTAATCGATGAAGTTCTTCTGAGAAGTATTTAGGCAAAACTAGCTTTAAACAACATTAGAATTCAGCAAAAAATAAATAAATAAATAAATAAATAAATAAATAATAAATAAGTAAATAAATAAAAAAAAATAATAAGTTACTGTTTTGTGCTGGATCTTTCACAGTCCAAGGAATGGTCCTGAGATACAAAAATATTGCACTGTCATCGAAAATGAATATTTTGTAAAATTTGATTTAGATCAGATTTGATTTAGATTAGATATGATTTTAATCTAACATATCAAAGAAAACACATACATTTACTACTAAAATTTAGGAATACTTTGTATAGTAACAGAAAAAAAGAAAAATCAAGAGATAAACAAAGAAAAAAGAAGAAAGAAAAAAAGAGAAGTAAAAATTACTTGTTATTATTTAGAAAAGTAGCTTGCAATACTTTGCAAATCCTGTGACATATTTTATTAATATGTGTTTTATCAAAAGCAAAAGTTACATACTTTTCTGAAGAATTATATATTTTTACATTTCAAGATAATATTTTGAAAATATTTTACTTAAATTTTTGCATTATGCTTCAAAATATTAATATATATTTTTTCACACAGCTGTATGAAACTAAAGTCAGAAATGAAATATTACCTCCGAATGTGTTAGTAGAAAAATGTGTGATTCTAAGTTCGAATAAAGTTGTGAAGTATATGATAACAAATAGTTATAGAATGTATGCAGGTATAACCTGATTTTTTTTTAAATATACGAAATCTATTTTATTGCAGTAAATAAACAATAAAATTATATAGCCGATATCAACCAATAATTCATGTTAATTAAAGATATTCATTCCATTTTCTATGTATTTTTCTTTTGTTGTTATGATTCAGTAAAATGTTTTTAAATATTTTTTATAAACTATAAAATAATTTAAATCTTAAGGCATTAGATTATCTAAAAAAACTGTTACTTTTACAAATGCACCGAATTTAATTACATGAAAATGATTCTATCATGAACTATTTTTGGAATTTCTAAAATTAATTACTTTGACGTCGTATTGGGTTTGTAGAAAATAATAATTATTCATAATTATCTCATAACCAAATAGTTGAAAAAATGTACAATTTCCTAAGGTACTGTTAATTACGTTGATGCATATTTTCTCTTACCTCACCTTAAAAGAATATTCCTTTAATTCCATTACTAATTCCCACAACTGATGAAGTAAACCGCAATATTTAAGTTAGGAAATCACATCAACATTTCCATTAACTTTAATTAACTGGAAGCAATTCTCAAGTGAGTAAGAATGAATACATGAATGTTTTATGTAGGTAACAGTAATTAATATTTATTTAGATAATTTAGGAAAGTGTCAATTAATATGAATGCGTGTTAATTAGTTTAACATTGCCTTTATTTTTAATAAATCAAGGTATAATGGTAGTTATAAATGTTTCATATTGAGATTTACTAACAATATATTATGTGTTTTCTAATAAAATATATTGAATAAACATGCCGTCTCATTTTAGCAATAATTAATAGCTAATACCTAAATTTTTAATTTAGATCGTATAAATGTATATTTTCTTCAAAATATGTTTTTGTAAGTTATTAAATTTAGATTAATCAGGTACAAACACCTGGAAAACGTGTTTTTAGTCCCATAAAAACTGCAGTTGGATAAAATTTGTCACCTAATGGCGTGGTCAGTAAGCAGGAGCTGCTTTCACGCTGAATGTCAGAATCCCTAGGTAAAAAATGGATGTGATTGTGTTTTTAAAGTTTTTATATATATATATATATGTGTGTAATGTAAAGAATTTAAATTGTTATGTCTGGTTTTTGTAAGTATCTCTGTGCATACATAATGGTCATTCGAGACGACTGCCATTGTTGCAAATTTGACCCGAATAATCTGATAGGCCCCAAAGCAACCTCCACTACGGTGGGACTTAAATATTCAAATGGGTAAAATTTAAGATCATAATTTGATAAGTTTTGGTCCCACAATCTGACAGACTAAAATAAAATATGAAAAAAAAAAAAAAAAAAAAAAGATTCATTAAAAAGTATTACTGAAATCGGCGCTGATGAAACAGAAATGTTTTTTTTTAAATTGCAAATTAGATGTTAAAAGTATAAAAATCTATACGAACGCTTTTGGCTAAAGCTAAGACATTATCAAGGAGAAACGAGTGGGGAAAACTCGATGCTTACTGACAACAATCGACAGGAAACTGCTTCAAAATTTTTTTTTTTACTCTCGAGACCCCTAATGATGAGGGGTAACGAGGTAAAGAAAGCTCAACCCCACGATTAACTCAACAAGCCGAACTCTCCTGTAACTTGAAGAAGTTCGGACTAAATACGTGGTTTTTGGTATGACAAAACGTTGGTACAATATTTATTTGCTTGTGCTAAAATTTCTTCTTGAGGATCAACTTTCTTTACCTCTCTACCCCTTATTGAAAGTAGTTTCAACAGCTTACAACCTTTTTTTTTTTTTTTTTTTTTTAAGAGATTCGTGTCGCCTGGCGTCAGGCAGCATAAACATTTTCTTCACCGGTTTATTCTTGATAATGGCTTAACTTTAGCCGAAAGAGCTCGAAGTGCTTTATGTACTTTTAACAACTAGGGTTTTTAATTTTTGAAAACCATACTGTATATATTTCCTTTTTTCATCAAAACCTATTTTATTATTAAAATTTAATGAATACTTTTTATGGATTTTTATTTCTTCATATTTTACGTGCTAAAACAAAGGTGAATTTATCGTTTCTAGTAGAATGTACATACTTTATAATGTCAGTTCATTAGTGATATACTTGATACACTGATACAGTGATATACATGACAAATATATATATATATATATATATATATATTGTTAATAACTAAAAATTCCGATGGAATGTATAAATATATAAATGTCATACAGGAAAAATAGACTTTCGTATAATGAAGAATGAAGTTTGAATCTTTTTCTTCTTCAATTAGACGGATCAAGGTGGAATAATTAATAATTCTCGCTGGCTAAAAGTCGTCTTTTTAAACTTTATCCAAGTGCATTTTTTACGTGATATAGCTTAATAGATGGGGTGTCCTACACTGTTACATTTTTATATAACAAGGAGCAGACCCTCCCGACGTTGCCCGGTGCTTGTAAATAATAACCTTAAACAAAACCCAAGTGCGCATGATTTTATATATTTTGAAATTCTTTTAAATGAACCTAATTTCGGAGTCCCCATTGCCATCCGCAGCGTCTAATGTGTTTCCAATAAACTTATTTACGAACGAACCTGTAACCTGGGTCCCCAATACGTATGACAACATTCGCCGGAAATGCCCGGACGGGCCGGAGGCAATCGAAAACCAAGTTGACTGAGCCAAACCATGTAACAAATAAGCCGATATAATCCGAAAAAGAATGCACCGTTAATGTTAGAAAATGTTGGTAACTGAAGCCTAAGGATAAAATTTCATAATACAGGGAATAGCTAAATTGTAATCTAAGTTGAATGAGCTAAATTCCGTCGGGTCAATCCATTTAAAGTTGTCCAGCACTGGTTGCTCGACCATTTTTAAAAAAATTGAAATTTTTTAAACAACAACACTAACATGATGGAAGTTCAAAATAACTATTATTTTAATTTTATTAGTTTTCGGTTGTTCATGGCGACCATCTTAATTTCATCGTCTGAAGCAATTCTCTCATAAGAAAAGTTTACGGAATTGTAAACAATTCATTGTATATTTATCATATTCAAGTGCGGATTAAAGCAATTTGTACGGAATACATTGGGCTAAAAATTTGGTAATAGAGTAGTTTCTGAAACTAACTGCTTATTGGTGAAATTTAAGCATAAAGTTTCATTTTTTTTCCAAAATTTGTCCGTTTACAAGAGGAAATCTTTCCAGCAAGGAAACCTGTCAACATGACATATACAGGGTGATTCATAAAAGATGGGCAGAACTTTAAGGGGTTATAGTACACTTAAAGACAAATAATATTAAATAGGAGACTAAGGGTCCCAGACGTATTCCCAAGGAGATAGGGGGCATTAATGTTTAGGGTCCGAAATTTCAAATGATTATAAAACATGGAAAAATTGGTCGATTCGTTTGCGGTTTTTGCAAAAAAATTTCTTTATGCCAGTATTTTCTTGAAATAAAATTTTAAAGTTCAATTTCAAAAAATGCCGATAGGGGGCGCTTTAGACTTTGGAGTAACAAACAACTATTTTTTAACGTTATTTTTTGTATTTCTTTAAATGATTTCGAAAGCTTAGACTTAAACTTAAATTTTGATCTAAAAATCTGAGTCCTAACGAGTAGTTAAGTAGCGTAAACTAAAATTTGAAATTTGAAACCCTTCTCCCCCCAGAACAAAAATCAGTTATTCCCGATCTTTGTGTCGTAGATTAGGCTCTAACTACTGCCGCGTTTTGCTAAAATTATTCTTTATGTCAGTATTTTCTTGAAAATAAATTTTAAAGAAAATTTTCAAAAAATTCCGATAGAGGGCGCTTTAGACTTTGGAGTAACGAACAACTATTTTATACCGTTATTTTTTGTGTCTCATTAAATGCTTTCTAAAGCTTAGACTTAAATTTTCAGCCCAAAATCTGAATCGTTAGACGTGGTTAAGTTTCTGGGGAGAGGGGTTTGAAATTTCTACTCCTGAGCACAGTTCAGTTTACCATGTCCACACATTGTGTGCTGTGATACGAGGTAAAAAGACACAAATTAGGATTATGTTACCAAAGCATATTTATTAACATGTAATTACAATAAATGTTCAAAATTGTGACCACCAGAGGTTATGCACGCAGAACAACGGCGAAGAATGGAACGGCGAACATTCGCGAAAACATCAGGCTTTTCGAGCACTTCCCCTACAGCGGCGGAAAGTCTGGCGACCAGTTCCTCGGGGGATTCAATGGGTGTCTCATACATAAGAGCCTTCAATAGTCCCCAAAAAAAGAAATCGAGGGGTGAAAGATCTGGCGAGCGAGCAGGCCAAGCAACAGGACCACCTCGACCAATCCATCTGTTCGGAAATGTGATGTCCAGATAGTTGCGGACGTCTCGTACGTAATGGGCTGGCGCTCCATCGTGCTGGAACCACATGACCCGCCGGATGCGTGGAGGAACAACGTTTAACAGGTCTGGCAGCACATGTTGCAGAAATGTGAGGTATGTTTTACCGTTGAGGCGTTCAGGAAGAAGGTACGGTCCGATTAGGTGGTCTCCGAGGATTCCTGCCCAAACATTGATGGAAAAGCGTCTCTGATGAGCATGCGGATACGTAGCATGTGGATTGACATCCGCCCATACATGTGCATTGTGTGTGTTAAATGTACCTTCACGTGTGAAGGTACATTCATCGGTGAAAAGCACAGTTCGTCCAAAATGTGGATTTAGCGCGTTCTGCTGCAGAAACCAGCGGGCGAATTCAATACGATTTGGATAATCCCCTGGAGACAGTTTCTGGACTCGTTGCACATGAAACGGGAGCAAATGTTCATCCTTCAGTACCCTCCAAGTCATGGACTGTGAGGTATCCACCTGCCTAGCCACTGTTCGTATACTTGTACTTGGCTGCGCCGCTACTACATCCAGAATGGCTTCTGCAACAACTACTGATTCGTCCTTTTTTGCACGACCTGCATTCGACCGGGAAGCGAGAAATGATCCCGTCTCACACAACTGTCTGTGCAAGCGCTCGAAAGTTTTGCGGTTAGGCAACCGCCTGTTGGGAAATCGCTCTCCGTACATTTGTTGTGCCTCTGCACCATTTCCATCTGCCGCTCCGTAAATTAAATGCATCTCAGCCTTTTCCTTATTCGTGAAGGGCACCATCTTCCGATTCATTACTACAGCGACTTACACTTGACTCACCGTTCAGTGGTTTTTATGCCTGAATCGTGTCGAAATTTTGCATACGTGTTCTTCTTCTTCCCCATTTGACATTTGCTTACTTTCTGTTTCCTTCTTCACCCGGTGACTAGCGTCAGGAATGGAGCTTTAACGTTTGCATGAGCGACGTTTCCAACTGTGCCAGTGCCTTTATGAGTGAATTCCGACTATGCAGTCCTTGACAAAAGTTGTATTTTTGCCTCGTATCACAGCACAGAATCGTTGGGCATGGTTAAGTAGTGCAAACTGAACTACGTTCAGAAGTTGAAATTTGAACCCCCTCCCCTCGCTACTGAACCACGCTCAGCGATTCAGATTTTGAGCTGAAAATTTAAGTTTAAGTCTAAGCTTTAGAAAGCATTTAATGAGACACAAAAAATAACGGTATAAAATAGTTGTTCGTTACTCCAAAGTCTAAAGCGCCCTCTATCGGAATTTTTTGAAAATTTTCTTTAAAATTTATTTTCAAGAAAATACTGACATAAAGAATAATTTTAGCAAAACGCGGCAGTAGTTAGAGCCTAATCTACGACACAAAGATCGGGAATAACTGATTTTTGTTCTGGGGGGAGAAGGGTTTCAAATTTCAAATTTCAGTTTATGCTACTTAACTACTCGTTAGGACTCAGATTTTTAGATCAAAATTTAAGTTTAAGTCTAAGCTTTCGAAATCATTTAAAGAAATACAAAAAATAACGTTAAAAAATAGTTGTTTGTTACTCCAAAGTCTAAAGCGCCCCCTATCGGCATTTTTTGAAATTGAACTTTAAAATTTTATTTCAAGAAAATACTGGCATAAAGAAAATTTTTTGCAAAAACCGCAAACGAATCGACCAATTTTTCCATGTTTTATAATCATTTGAAATTTCGGACCCTAAACTTTAATGCCCCCTATCTCCTTGGGAATACGTCTGGGACCCTTAGTCTCCTATTTAATATTATTTGTCTTTAAGTGTACTATAACCCCTTAAAGTTCTGCCCATCTTTTATGAATCACCCTGTATATATATATATATATATTACAAATAGGCCGAAAGTACTTGTACTCACACGCAGTCACGCTCACAATGTTTAAAAATTTTGATATTTCTCAAAATTTAATTTTTAGGAACCAAGTCTTGTCATCTCTTGATAACTTGATTGAAGATATTGGCCCTGCTGGATCATAGAAATAAACTTTGAAATTACTTTGTGCAAGTCTCACTTCATTAATAATTCCTAGCATACTTCTTATGCAAAAATGTCATTTTTCTGCAGTATAACTTTTGAAAGAGATTTGGATTTCTTTACTTTCTGAAAATTACTTGAGGCTGATGCATCGTACATTGTTTCATTTATAGGAACATACTTATGGTAGGAACAGGTTTCAGGGACTGGCAAGCAGCATTAAAATTGTGCTTTTGAAACCAACAAGCAGGAATGTGTTTTGACACGTTTTATCATGTCTCAACAAGTATGACAATATTAACATCTTATTCCGCTTTTGTCTCGGGTCATGTATAAAAATATTTTTTTCTTTATGTAAAAGTCATGAGGTTTCTTCTGGTTACTAAAATTACAACAAAAGTTACTGAAACCATACAAAATGTAGGCCTTAGACATAATTATTTTTTAAATTAAATTTCAAAGCTTTACAAAAGGCTTTATTTTCAGTTACTATTATTTAAAGATAGGGTAACTCCGGGAGATTCGCCGCATACGGGATACATGCCGCACTCTTTGTATTTCTTGTAATTATCGATATATGGTCGTCAAACGCACAGTATAGGTGCGCAATGATATTACTTTAACCAGTGTATAGCGTGAAGCCCATTTCGATGTTTACTTGTAGAAGTACAATCCTTTATTTGACATAAGTGCATGATTTCGCTGTCCAAACTTTTAAACACGTTATGTTTAAATGCTTTTCATACACAAATTAATAAATGCATGCATAATTTCGAAGTCAAAACTAAGTGTAGCCTTTGTATAGAGTACTGTGGGTATGGTTACGACATTCACCTTAGCGATGACAGGTAACTGTGATGGCCGACGTCTGCACCATGCAAAATGGGATACATGCTGTAAAGACTTTCTAGTCTTTACTGGATATGTTTGAAACAGGTTAATAGGATTTTATTTTGCATCGATGATTCTTGGAGTATCATAACATTCACATTTTAGTATGCGAAATAGTATGACCAGGTTTGAGTTAAAACAAAGACACACAATCAGTAAATAGGAATCCCAGATGTAAACAGGAGGTTCTTTATTGTCCAGGTCCGCACAAATCGAGGTTTTCGGCGGCAACGGCAACATAGCCGGTCCTGGAGAGGGGACGATCTTCATTTTATGTTTACAGATGCACGATCAGGAAGAGAATGATATCATAACAACATTTTAGAGCGTTGAGTTATTGGCGACCAGTAATTTATAAAACTAGCAAGCCAGTAGAAATCTGGCGAGAATTCCATTGAAATGAGACATGTGTTCAAAACCGTTAATGTATTATCAATGAGGAGGGAAAAGGGCAACATATGGAATTTTAACGCCAATGGATAACGGAGAAAATGTGGGGAACCAAAAACCACAAAGCCCCATTTTACAGATTGTTTGCCAAATCATGGGAATAGGCGCGGCGAGCCGTTTGAAGTCATATGCAATTAAAACTAAGATATTGCAGACAAAATTTATGATAAGAATGTATACGTTGGAAAGAAAAGATGCAGATGTAGAGACACAGTAAAAATAAAGAAAGGAGACATGAGAAAGATCAGACATAGCAACCAAATTAAGCATGTAAATGTACTGGGTGAATAGTTTCAATGCGAGATAAAAATAGCATGCCTCATTTAGTCTACGACAGCCTTTTGTGGTTTTTTGAGAATTAAGAGAGAGAAACGAAAATGTATTTCTAAAGGAATAGAGGGTTGAAAATAAATGTAATTTATGATGTAAGACAGATATAAAATATAGGAATTTAGTAAAAATAATCTTATTTTAAAAAGGGCGGGTGGTAAAGGAAAAAAGGTATTAATAGAATATGGGAAGGAAAATTCCTTCACATATATCTCCCCCTTAGCCGACAATGACTAACGCGGACAGCGTTAGCAAAAGAAAAATAACGCATGTCTCATCTCAAATACATCACATATAAAAATACAGTAAATTATTTTCTGTAGGGACCTGGCGTAATAATATTTATGTTATAAATTGTAAAATGATTAAACAAAGCATATATATATATATATATATATATATATATCATGTCTCTATTTTGCATGCATGCAAGCATGCCTTAGAAAAATTGGTCATGCATCGAGTCATCATCCGTGTCCAAACAATCAAATTCTATCAGTAAGGCAAAATGTGTGTGAAAAGTAATGTACAACATACAAGTTATTTCATGTAACAAAATACTGAACGCATGTGGAAGCAATGTTTTAAAAATGTAAGAAATCAAGGAAAACAAATTACTTTTAAAAAGAAACATTTAGTTAGAAAAAAAATTGCCTAATAAAATAGAACTGCCATTTTATCTTAATGTCAATGTACACAAATCGTGAGCAAGTACGTAGAAAAAAAATACGAGAAGCACATAAAGTCATGATTAAATCTAACCATGGCGCGTGTTAACTTTGTACTCTAAGTCAAAATAATTCTTGTCAAACTGAAGTGTAAATATGTGTATGCATGTAAAGCCAGGTCGAATATAAAACTACAAGAAATATGTACAAGCGTTGTAAACAGTTTCTACAGTGAACTTATTATGAATTTATATGCGCATATAGAATTAATGAGAAATGCGCGAGGTAGTGTAGCTGTTTATTAATGTCATGTCTAAGTAAATAAAATAGTAGTGTCCAGCATTCGAACAACAACAAAAAAAAAAACGACAACTAGCAAAGCGTGGAATAATGATATACTTAAAAAAATATATGAATTTATGTAATCTGTAATTGAAATTTTTAAAAAAATTCCCCGTTTTTGCACAGACAAGTGGCCATCTTGCCAACGTACAAAAATGAAGAGAGAAAAAGAAAAAAATATGAAACCATGCTATCTCTAGAAAATAGCACAATGCAAGATAAACACAAAGAAACTAGAAAAAAAAATAACCCCATTTAATTATAAACCAAAAACTGTGATCTCACATCAAGAAATGTGTGAAGGTATGTAAAAACTCGGCAAACACTTGATTTTAAATGTTTACTGATACTGCCATCAATTTTAAAACGAAGAAAAAGAACTAAAAATTACTTTTTCTCATATTATAATCTGTATCTGGGATGACTCGATCATGCATTAAAACTATTAAGAGGATAACATGTGACAGTATGAGATAAAATATCAAGACAGGCTCTTAGATATTACGCATAAGATTTCCAAAATATATAAATGTAATATATTTACGAAAGTATTGTAAAATGTAAACTATGTACTGTCTTAAAAATTTAGTAAAAAAAAAAAATCAAGTAAAAAGTTTATCATACGTAAAGAGAAACTTAAGTTAATCGCCTCATATACTATTTCTCCAAATTGTACCAGTGCAACACATAAGTGTTTTTTTTTAATCTAATGGTACAACGTGATGTACCAATTATTGTATATTATATCTTATCAATTATTTAAAAAATATATATATAATGCATACACACAAATTATATAAAAATATATTTAAACTTTATTACCTGTATATATGTAAAAGAAAACACACAGTACAATTTATTTAGAAGTTTTTCTCTATTACTTTTTCTTTTCTTTTGAGAAAAAGCACAAATTATAATAATAAAAATATATGTAATTATAATGAAAGATGCCTGTAAGATCATGTTTTCTTCAAACCTCTGCATTCATTGTTGTGCAGACATCTATGCATAGCACTGATTTTCCATAATTTTAAGGTTAACTTTATAATCTAGCAACTCTATATATATGTATATTTTTTTAATGAGAAAAAAGAAACTGTCTTACTTAAAAATATTTAAAATATCGTAGTGCTGTATAATTACTCCCAAATATATACAAATTACCAAAATATTGCTTTTAAAGAAGTTTTAGATTAAATATAATGTGACAGACACAATCGATTAAAAATAAATGTGAAACGAAAAAGTAAACAATGAACTAGCATCATTATTACTTTCTCCATTTATATAATAGTCCCAATTTGGATGCAATTCACTGCCGTAAAACAATAAAATTATTTGTAACTTGCCTCGATGTGTGTGTCACATTTACAACGTTAAATCTATCTTAAACCAGAAACTAAATGAAATGAAGTTGGATGATTTTCATTTTTTTTATACCATACTACATCATTAAAATGAAATCTATACATATGAAATCTATACATATCATAGACAAATATTACCGCATTAATACTACTAACAAAAATAGAAGAAAATGTACAATAAACTAATAATCTTACCATTATAGTTTTGTTTTTTAAGTAATGAGGAATTAAATCTTATTTATGTCACCTCCTCATTATAGTAGATGATCCAAGCAATTATTTCCTCTGTTTCCTTTTTTTTACGCTAAACGGAACAGAAGAAAATGAAAAAAAAAATTGCAAAAAAAGGAAAAAAAAAACTTTTTTTCTTTTGTGAATACTTTCTTTCAAAAGAAGAAAATAATATTTTTACAACACATTTAAATACCGCAAAATATCTATTATACATATCCACAATAAAATTACTGCATATAGTATATATTTTTAAAATCAAACTGCTGACAAATCCTACAGCAGTATATTTAAGATTAAGAAATTTAGCATAAAAATGCACTTAAATGAAAAAAAGGAACACTATGTCAATTTTATTTTGAATATATATATTATGATTATATATATCCAGATAAATATTATAGATAGATCTTGTGTCCTTCCCAATAGCATAAGTCTTGATACGCAGCTATATGGAAAATAATTTTTTTGCAAGTTTCTTTCCAGATGCGTCCTTTTCACTTTATTTTAATTAAAGTGGAGTCTTTTTTTTTTTTTTTTTTTTTTTTTTTTTTTTTTTTACAAATTTAACGGAACTTTCACTTCTAAAGTTTTGATATAGGTAGGAAGTAGCAGGTCTTTTTTTGTTAGTGAAAAAAAAATATATTAACGAGTCACATATTTCGTCACATATTTCAGCATATTTCTGGCTGGCGAAAGAATATTGTTTATACGGACGCCAAAGTAGGAGCAATTTTAACCGGGTAGATAGAAGTCTCTCTAGAATGAGTCATCATATCGCTAAAATAAAAAAAAATATCTCCTCTTTTCTTGCCGGTACGGAAAGGAGTGCAATGGCAGTAGTGACATAAGAAGATCCACGGCCATGTCGCGGTGTGAGGCCCCTCGGTCAGACTCGAACCTTTCGCCGGTAGTACGCGAACCACATTTACGGGAAGATGGGTGGTCGATGAATCGCTTGTTCTGTAATCATAGTATAAAAATCTCCGAGATGTGTAGAATACTTGAGAGGAAAGAAGTTAAATCCCAAAATTCCGTACACAGTAAATATCCTGGCGTTAATGCAGTTTTACAAAGTTCGATATTGTATCCTTTTTTTTTTTTTTTTTTTTTTCACAGGAAGAGGAATTAAGCTCGTGTGACATAGGAAAGCGTATTATTGCAAGAGATTCGGTGCAAGTTTTTTGAAGATTCCGGCCAAAAGGGGTTCAGCTCCAGCAAATCAGGATCCAGGATTGCGAGATTTCTTCGCTTGAGTCTGGAATTGCAAGTTTTTTTTATATAAAAAAATTTTAGTCTATGAATATCTGTGTAATGCCAACACGCATAAAATATCATTGCCTCTCCCCAGCAACAACCTCGATAAGTCCGGGAAGCACCAATTCTTGTAAAGACTTTCTAGTCTTTAGTAATATATTTGAAACAGGTTAATAGGATTTTATTTGGCATCGACGATTCTTGGAGTATCATAACATTCACATTTTAGTATGCGAAATGGTGTGACAAGGTTTGAGTTAAAACAAAGATACAGAATCAGTAAATAGGAATCCCAGATGTAAACAGGAGGTTCTTTATTGTCCAGGTCTGCACAAATTGGGGTTTCCGGCGGCAACGGCAAAATAGCAGGTGCTGGAGAGGGGACGATCTTCATTTTATGTTTACAGATGCACGATCAGGAAGAGAATGATATCATAACCACATTTTAGAGCGTTGAGTTATTGGCGACCAGTAATTTATAAAACTAGCAAGCCAGTAGAAATCTGGCGAGAATTCCATTGAAATGAGACATGTGTTCAAAACCGTTAATGTATTGTCAATGAGGGCGGAAAAGGGCAACATATGAAATTTTAACGCCAACGGATAACCGAGAAAATGTGGGGAACCAAAAACCACAAAGCCGCATTTTACAGAGGGTTTGCCAAATCATGGGAATAGGCGCGGCGAGCCGTTTGAAGGCATATGCAATTAAAACTAAGATATTGCAGACAAAATTTATGATAAGAATTTATACGTTGGAAAGAAAAGATGCAGATGTAGAGACACAGTAAAAATAAAGAAAGGAGGCATGAGAAAGATCAGGCATAGCAACCAAATTAAGCATGTAAATGTACTGGGTGAATTGTTTCAATGCGAGATAAAAAAATAGCATGCCTCATTTAGTCTACGACTGCCTTTTGTGGGGTTTTTTGAGAAATAAGAGAGAGAAAATAAAATGTATTTTTAAAGGAACAGAGCGTTGAAAATAAATTTAATTTATGATTTAAGACAGATATAAAATATAGGAATTTAGTAAAAATTATCTTATTTTAAAAAGAGGGGGGGCGGGTAAAGGAAAAAAGATATTAATAGAATATGGGAACGAAATCTCCTTCACACATACCGCACTGCTATTCCGGTATACATGCCGCAGTTTCTTTTGTACGGGGTGATTAAGTGTTATTAACTTTTCGTTTTCTTTTGCACAGACTTACCATGGTAGGCATGTTATCAAGTTTACTAAAACCAAAGGAAAAAAAATGGGGAAAATAAAAAGTAAAAAGGGCAAGAAAGACGCAAGTCACGATGATAATAATGAAAAATTGGATTACGCGTAACGCAGACATTCTTTGCAAACTACTCCAAAAAATAATAATTTTATTTATAATTTCATTCTGTTCTTATTATAAGCGCGGCATAATTACCGCACAATTGCGGCATCTCAGCCTGAATGCACGGGTGACGCGCCGAAGTGTAATATTTTAGAAAAAAAAATGTTAAAAAATATTAATAATTTGTTTTGAATATTTTTGTCGCACTACACGTGTTATATATTTAGCATTGAATAGCACAGCATG
Source organism: Maratus speciosus (assembly GCA_963932465.1). Taxonomy (NCBI): domain Eukaryota; kingdom Metazoa; phylum Arthropoda; class Arachnida; order Araneae; family Salticidae; genus Maratus; species Maratus speciosus. The sequence continues at coordinate 425,360,536 of OZ010795.1, forward strand.
ATTTTTTTTTATTTATGTCCAACATGGTACTTTATGCACAAGTTAAAAAAAAAGTACGGCATAAATCGCGGAATTACCCTAATCAAAAACATAAATTTAAGTGACACTGAGATAAATACTTAGCTGTGACTACAAGAAAACAATAGTTTGACAGTATTGTTTTGACATGTTGCCCTTGTCACATCTCAGCTTGTAGTCAAATCTCCATTATGAAATTTCTTGTGCATAACACTATCATACAATACACTCAGAAACCAGAACTTCAGATTTTTATCTCGTGCCCCACCAGAGATATCAAAGCCTCAATAGTGCTATTTTTGAAATTTTTGAAAAATTTTGGATTTTTTTTACCGAAGAGAAAGCATGTCCCAGGACTGGAACTTTGCGTGTGAGTACAAGCACTTTCGACCTATTTGAAAAAAAAAAAATTATGTCATGTTGATAGTTTTGCTTGCTAGAAAAATTTCCTCTTGTAAACGGACAAATTTTGGAAAAAAAAAACTGTAACTTTATGCTTAAATTTCACCAATAAGCAGTTACTTTCGGAAACTAATCTATTACTAAATTTTTAGACTATTGTATTCTGTACAAATTGTTTTAATCCGCACTTGAATTGGAGAAATAGACGATGAATTATTTACAATTCCGTAAACCCTTCTTGTGAGAAAATTGCTGCAGACGATGAAACAAAGATGGCCGCCATGCACAAACAAAAATAAATAAAATTAAAATAATAGTCATTTTGAACTTCCGTCATGTTAGAGTTGTTGCACAAAAAATTTCTGATTTTTTAAAAATGGTCGAGCAACGAATATCTGATTTTCTGGACCACTTGAAATGGATTGACCCCGTTGTAATTTGTATCTTACAAACCGAGGAAAGAATGCGTCCCCAAGCGGTGAAAGATGCCCCCTTCCCTCGTAAATTTTATGAATTATTTTTAATATTAACACGATATTCAATAAACGGATTACATCCCTTATCTAAAGTTATGTTTAAAGTAATGCGATTTTTAATTTACGGCTGCATTGAGTAGACGCAAGTTGATGCTGAATAAGGAGATTAATGTTCGAAAAAGGTGGTAGCTGTGGTATAAAGGAAGACCGGGCCTTGGGGGCCAAGGTCTTAACTGGAATGTAATTGGGTATAAGAAAAATATTTAAAGGTTTTAAAATAGCTGGAAGACGCTAAATCTATGTTAAAGAAAATTGCAATAGAATCGGATAGTTTTTAAAGAAGCTGCAACAAAAGCCCCAAGAAGGCGATTAATATTCAAAATTGGTGGTAACTGAAATCTGATTTTTTTTGTTATTTATGTAGTAGTTGGGGAATCTAAGAAGTTGTTATAAAGAAAAGTTTGTGAATCGGATCATTATTAATGCATCTGTAACAGGGGCCCAAAAGGATCCGATAGTTGAGAGCTGGACCCTAAAATGAAAACGTGTTTAAATGTTTTAGTACTTACCGTTTTAGATCTTCAATTAGGCAAAATTAAGCATGGGTATGAATTAATCATTAGAATAATATTTTAAAGGAATGCGCAAAAAGTGGGGTAAATGCTTAAAAAAGGGTCCTAGGTCCGCATTAATAATATGAGAGTGTTGGTCTTGGGTGAAAAGTCCAAGACTCAATTTTAAAATTATGCAATGAGAAGCTGATAAAATTAGGGGGTATCATAGTGAATCGGACCGTTTTTAAGGAGGCAATAATAGAGGGCACGAAAAGGGGCAAGGTGATAGTTAAAAGCAGGGCCCTAACATGAAAACATGTTAAAATATTTTAGTACTTGGAGTTTTAGATCTTTAATTAGTCAAAATTAAGCATAGGGTATGAATTAATCTGTAGAATAATATTTTAATTAAATGCGTAATCAATTTGTAAATGCTTTGAAAAAAGTCCAATGGTTCCAATAAAAATATGAGGATGTTGGTTGGTTCTGGAAGATGAGTTCAAGACTCAACTTTAAAATTATGCACTGAGAATGTGAGAAAATTAGTTGGTGCAATAAGCATGGCGCACATAAATTTCAAGCCCCTAGACCGGGCCTTACGGGATCATAGACGCCCCAGGGTCTTAACTGGAATGTATAGACGTGAGAATAACTAAATGGAAAAAAGGTTCCAAATATAAAGATTGTATTAGAAAGGGACAATGTGTTAAAAATTTATGGTGCAAAAATTTCAAAGGGTCCGTTACCGAGCCCCAAACATCCAGGGGCTTAAGTGGCATATAGTTGGGCATAAAGATAGATTTTAGTAGTTTTTAAAGTAATCAGAGAACGCTAGAGATATGTCAAAGATTGGAAGCAATTCGGATCATTTTTAAAGAATATGCACCAAGGTCCCATGAAGGTGATTAATATTCAAAATTGGTGGTAGCTGAAGTCTAAAAAATTTTTCTGTCCTTCAAGTAGTACCTGGAGAACTTAAAAAAAAAAAAAAAAAAAAAAAAAAAAAAAAAAAAAAAAAAAAAGAGCTAGTGAACGGATTATTTTTAAGAGAGCTATAATATGGGGCCAAAAAGGGCGAACCAATAGTTGAGAGCAAGGCCCTAACATGAAAACATGGTAAAATGTTTTAGTACCTAGCGTTTTAGATCGTTGATTAGTCAAAATTAGGCATAGGGTATGAATTAATAATTAGAAAGTAATTTTAAAGGAATGCGCCAAAAATTGGGGAAATTCTCAAAAAAGGGCCGTAGGGTCCCCATAAAAATATGTGGGTATTTGTCAAGGGAGATGAGTCCAAAACTCAATTTTAAAATTACGTACAGAGAAGGTGAAAAAATAGGGGTGAAAAATGCATGCATCGCAAAAAGTTCAAGGTGCCCTTGACTGGGCTCTACTTGACCATTAACGGGCCCAGTGTGTTACTGGAATGTAGAAACGGGAGAATAACTAAATGGAAAAAGGTTCCCAACAATGAGTATCGGATTAAAAGGAATCCATTTATTAACAATATAGTGTACTAAAAGTTCAAGGGGCCCTGTACCTGGCACAAGTGTGCCAGGGTCTTAACTGAAATATAGAAATGGAGTAGAAAGTGAATGGATATTTCGCCCCCAAAATGGAGATGATCGGATATAAAAGAGGCATTTTATTAACAATTTAAGGCATAAAAACTTTAAAAAGCCCAGGCCCTTAAAAAATTAAAACTCAGAGCTCAGGTGCATCAGTACCTGACTTGGACTGATGAGACTTGGATTTCAGATTTCTACGCACAGTACTTTTCGCTAGCCATCGCAGATAGACAGACAGACGCACACACACACAGAACGATTTTTTTATTTTATTAGTACTGGGTGATCGTACCCGGAAAATAGGTGATTACAGAATCACAGAATATAGGTGAAACCCATTTTTTTTAATTGAAAAGTAATATATATATATTATATATATATATATATATTAGATTGCCCACTAAAGATTAAAAAAAAAAAAAAAAAAAAAAAAAAAAAAAAAAAAAAACATTTTTCATATGAAAAATATGAATTATAGAATCAAAGAAACTTTTAAAATTTATCAAAAGCATTTTTTTCGTATTAGCCGCACCCTAAGAGTTATTAGCCCAAGATTTTGCTGAATACGGCATCCTTTTATTTGCTAATAATTTCAGAGTTTTAAGCGCGTAGTTTAATCACATGTATGTTAAATTTGTCTTTATTTATATTGTTTTATTTATTTAATTATAGATGAGGTTTTATTTTTTGTTTACGGAATATTAGTCGTAAGAAAATGATAAACTCTTTGTTGTTTTAAGGGCAAACCGAATAATCTTTACTAATCGAGCTCCAGCCGGTAGATATAAATTTAAAAATTAACCTCTCATAACCGCAATTACCCTTTAAAAAAATTGGTATTTTAATTTGATCATTTTAAAATCATTTTAACTCAAAACGTGAAGTCACGATTGCCAGCAAAACCTTTTCATGTGAACAGTTGCACTCTTAACTCGAGATTCTAATCTCAGTACCGGACAGTAAAAATGCCGTAATTTATAGATATATTTTTGACGCATTTGTGTTAAAAAGTTTAGTTTTATCTATGAAAATCATCGTTTTCTTTTAAATATAACGTCATTTTCACTTACTTAAGCATTTCACCTAGTGTCTGAAACTTAGTATGCATACAGAAGGGGAAAAAAATATATGGAAACTTTATGTGGAAAATGCGTGTTTTGAAACGCATTACGTAATTTTCAGTTCAAAATATTATGTCACTAATGGGATTTCGAGCAATTAAATCCTATACAACAATTTTGATCAACAATTTTGAATTTTTATCGCATAATCACATGAATAAGGATAAATAAACCTCATTATTTCACTCTTCTCTACAATAATGAAAGCTATATCATTACCTGCAATACCTAAAGTTACTTAATATTTTAAATTAAAATATAATGTGATATTTAAAAGAAACATCTAGTGCGGGCACATCTACAAATGAACTGCTTTCAGTTAAAAAAATTATTAGTAAATTTGGTTCAGCAGAAAGCTCAGGGGTAATCTATCGTAAGGCAACCTGTCGTAAGGTAATCTACATTGTGTATCCGAAATGCTACAAAAGACTTAGGGGATAAGCGTACTTATCAAGACGAACAAAACATGCAATGTAACATAGAGTCGCAAATGACGTTTAAAGGGTGAAAATCGAAAAACTAAAAAAAATATTGAAATCTCACATGCTGCTTTTCAGCAGAACTGGCTCGTAGCACGAAGCTGGATTTTCTTTCACTTTGTCCATATTCGGTCAAAAAGAGATAAGAAATACTTGGTAGAAAGCCAAACAAATCTGTGAGCAGGAATTTCCGTATGCAAATTTTATATCTTGTTAGAAACAGACCAATAAAAGCAACTTTGCGGCAAGCACACGTTGTGAGTACATGAATTTCCAACTACGATAGGTAGTTAATTACGGAAATATTTTGTTTGTGCTTTAATAGGAATGGTTGCATATTCCAATAACGAAATGCCTGATATGCATATGATGTTCGGCGAAATTGCAGGAAATGTCCACTTATCGCAGAGGTGATTTCAAGAACGATTTTCTCGATTTTCAACCTTTAACATGTTCACGCCGGCGCGGTGTGTCACACTCCTCTATCCCAGGGCTGCCAAGTCTCCGGCTTTTCTGATACCAGTATTTTAATAGAGAAACTGTTGTTTTATTTAATTAGAACAATTGAGCGATTTAAAGGAACAACATTTTCTCTAAAATAACAGTGGTGTGCAAAAAGCCGGAGACTTGACAACTGTGAGACAGTCGAGTGTGACCCACCGCGTCGGCATGAACGTGTTAACCGTCATTTGCGACCTCATGTTTCATCATTTTTTGTTAGCCTTCATGAATACTATCATCCATCTAAGTCTGTTGAAGCATTTCAGATACATTATAAGCATTTTCCACAGCGGTGAATTTTGCTCTGCTGCCTGGTGTCAAAGAAATAACTTGTACCTTTAAACCAATCAAATTTTAGCATAAATGTTATGGTGGAGTTCTATAAACCTCAATTTTGTTCACGATATTTTCTTGATAAAGATATACATATTCAAACGAAACACGTGTAAAACGAAATATATATATATATATATATATATATATATATATATATATATATATATATATATATATATATATATAGGGGAGATGAGGGCACATGTGAACAACGCAGTTTTTCAATAGTTATTATAAGTTTTTAAATTTGAAAAAAATTACCAAAAACGGCAGCACCTGTAGACATATGGTAAAACATTTTTGAAGCTTTTCGACATTTTGTTTGTCTTCAGTAGCCAAAACACTATTTGTAGATGTCAAATGTAAAATCTCGGTTTCAACTTTGGTGAGTGATAAAGTTTATTTATTTAGTTAGTTATTCGAATTTTAATGTTTTAACATATACTATGACTACTAATGAATATTTTGGATAAAGTTGTTTTGTTCCCTAAAATAGAAAAATGTTAATTATTTATCAATTTAACTCTAGCCGCCATACGGGGCACTTGTGAACAGATTAGTTGGAGCAGATATGAACAGTTCACAATTGCCCCGATATTCATTCTGTGATTCTGTTTCTTCATTGTGACTTTAAAATAGAATTGATTGCTTAAATATATATTGTTTGAAATTAATTTATCGCCAACATATTTTTGTAAAAGTTTGTTTCCGGGCATGGTAATCATATTTTTGTAAAAGTTTGTTTCCGGGCATGGTAATAATATTTTTGTGAAAAGTTTATTCAGTTTCTTTAACCCTTTCAAGGGCGGTGGCTAGACGGCCTAGCCACCTAATTTTTATTCCAAAACTGACAAATGACTCCAAGAATATTTTAATAAAATTTTGCTTTTGTAATAAAAGTGCAAATTAGTTTTTATTTTCTAAGAAATTCGTTTGAATGTTCTGGTGTCAAATAAATATTTCATCAGTTTGCGAACAGAATTATTCTTCCCCTGAAGGGGTTAAACATTAAATGACACTTGTTTTTAAAATAAAACTACTTTTCTGTTGTTTATTTAGTTAGTAATTATAATCAGGTCTTCCTTTCTAACCAAAAGATTATTAAAGATGTAATTTACTACATTAATCAAACATTTAGTGTAACACCTCCCTCCCCGCTCCGTACCTGCATTATTAATTTCATATACTAATTACAAAATTTAAAGGAAATTCTTCATCAGCAAAATAAATAAATAAATAATAAAATAAATAAATACACACCTATATATATATATATACATACATAATAGATTTTGACTACTTTTATATCCATTTATATTTTATAAAATATAATAAATAAACAGAGCAAAAAGATTAAATTCAGGGAGTGTGGAATTTTCCAAAATTACTATTCACCACGGATTACTTTGTATCGGCAGAAAACACAGGGCTTCTGTGAGCGTTAATTATAAATCCTGGTCAGTTACGACTAATATTTAAATATTCACTAAAAATAAAGAAGTACTGGAGCTGCGTTCCCATAAACTTCAGTGTAAATTAAGTTTCGTGAGGAGCTAATAAGTTCATCAGTAAGAATATTTTACAAACACGAACAAAAGGCAGCAAGTAAACAATACGCGATTATGAGTAAAAACAGCAGATACGGTTGCCTACATCACATATCTAAGCCATTTGGTAGGAAAGACGCAAAGGTTTGGAGATCAGAGGAACATATAACTAGGAAAAGATAATTTATGCTTCGGTGTTTCGGAATCGCTGTTCCGCATGGCTCCAGAGCGCAGTATTTATGAGCTCCGGCGCAAATTAAGCCCTGGTTATAATTCAAATTGTATAATGAATAAAATATTGTAATTAATTGGTTGTACACAATTTATTTTGTAGGTTTTTACATGAGTCATAGTACGGACATATGTGAAAAAACTGAAAGAGCTCGTATATCAGAAGAAATTGTGAAAAAATGCCATATCGTCTGTCACTAATGATAAGAAATCGATAAAAGAAGCTGCAAAACATTTTGGATTGAAGCCTACTATGTTGTACAACAGAGTATAGAAGTTCCGGATCCTTAATACGAACGCTCAGGGGGGAAAATTGCAGGAGAAATCTGATAATCATTCTTTCCGAAGCAAATATGCTTCAAGACAAGTGTTTACAAGCCAGCAGGAACTTCTTTTAGAAAAATACCTGATCAAAAGTTCAAAAATCTATATGGCCTTACATATACTGATGCAAAGAAAATGGCATATAGTTATGCTAATGCTCTCAAATGACCATATCCTGTGTCATAGAACAAAGAAGAATTAGCGGGAATTGACTATATGACAAGTTTTATGAAAAGTCACGAATCTTTATCTCTCAGAAAACCAGAAAATACCAGTTTAGCTAGAGCTACAAATTTCAATAAACCTAATGCGGATGAGTTTATGAATACCTATGAATACCTCTTACAGAAATTTAAATTTACAGCAGAAAGAATTTTTAACCTCGACGAAACAGGAATCACAACTGTATTACAATCACCAAAAGTAATTGCAGCATCAGGACAAAAACAAGTGGGACAGAACGTATCATCAGAAATGGGGGAATTAGTTACTGTTTGTTTTACAGTAAATGCATTAGGAAATACCGTATCACCTGTTGCATTTACTCTAGAAAACGATTCAAAGATGTACTTATAAAAGGGGCACCAAGAGGAAGTTTAGGCTTGGCATATCATACAGGTTGGATGACTGCTGACAACTTTTTAATAACCATGAAACACGTGAAAATACATGCAAGTTGCAGTATAGAAAAGCCTATACTAGTTCTTCAGGATAATTACGAAAGTCATGCCAGTTTAGAAGTGATTGTGTTTTTCGAGAGAATGGTATTGTTCTACTATCATTCTCCCCTCATTGCACTCATCGACTACAGTCACTAGATGTTGTTATTTTCAGTCCAATCAAATCGGCCCTGAAAGTATCATTTAATAATTCGCTAATCAAATATCCTGGTAAGAGAATTTCAATATATGAAATTGCCGAACTATCCTCTGTTGCATATTTAAATGCATTTTCATCTGTGATGTCTGGGAACGTCTAGATTAATTTCTCTTTCGATTATTTTGGCGCCAACGCCATTCGTCACGTGATGCGTAAGCGCGCGCAGTGGGAGAGGGAGACACTGTTTTATTCAAGTGTGGAAGTAGGAAGAGTAAGAGTAGCCGCGCAGGGTTTGCCGGCTTGTTTTTTTTTTTTTTTTTTTTTTTTTTGATTTGTGAAAAAGGAAGTATGTCGGGTGCTAGGGGCACCAAAGGATTATAATTTGAGTAGTTTGCATTATAACTTAATAATATTGTGAAGTGTAGTTCGTGGAGTGAAATATAAAAGTGTCGTGAATCTTTGAAATCATTCATTCATTGTAAATAATTGTATCATAATTTGTGTCGTCTTGTAATGTCTTCATGTTCCTTGTAAATAAACTTAATAATCTGTGTTTAACGAAGAAGTGCTATCTTTACGAGGAATGCATACGTTGGGAAGGTCAGCGGAGCTCGGTGGCGGTATTACACGCTCTCCAATTTCGAGAAACAGAGCCCTTATTAAAAGTAAGATGCATGTTTATTTATTTTTAATTGGAGATAGTGTTTGAAGATATTTTAAGCAGATAAAGAAAATGTAATTTATGGTCATGAGTTTGCGTATTTATATAGAAGATTTAAATAGGCGAAAAGAAAGTATATTATTTATTATGATTGATTTAAGCATGTCAGAGGAAAGTTGCTATTTATAGTATGACATTTTTTGCTTGATTTATTTATTTAAGAAGACAGTATCTGTTATCTGTAGAGTTTATTATAAAAGTGTTTTGAATTGAAAAAGAAAAATATTTAGCATTAAAGGGCTAAAAAAAGAAGATTTAGTTGTGGTCGCAACCGAATTAGGTTTAAAAGTAGAGGTTGAGCATAGAATTGTAGAACATTCATTGAGGGCAGCGACCAATTTGGTAAGGATGCTGAATTTGTAAAAGAATTTTTAATTACCACGGTATCAGATAGAATTGAAAAAGAAAAAACGTGAAGCCGAGTTGCTCAAAATCGAAAAGCAAAATGTCAAATCGGAACAGAACACTGCACTAGAATTAGAACGAACAAAATTAGAAATTATTAAAGTCCAATTAGAAAGGGCGAAGATAACAGATGATAAGAATTTGGATTCGGGGGGAGGGGGGGGGGTGGACAAAAATTCCATACGAATTCGTTAGAATCTTTAATTAAAAGTGTTAGAACTCTGAGTATGCTAGTCCCGACTAAACCGGAAGCGTGGAATTTATTTTTTAGTTCGCTCGAAAAGGCATTCGAAATGAAAAATGTTTCGGAGGAGTTAAAAGTTAAAATTTTACTAAATTTAGTAGGTGAACGAGCGGCACATTTATTAGTTTATGTAAATACAAATGAAATGAAGAGTTATCCGAAGGTTAAGGCTTTAATTTTAAAAGAATTTCAACCTACCCCGGAAGCTTGCCTAGAAAATTTCCTTACGGCAAAAAGAATGAAAAATGAAAACCATAACAATTTGCAAGCAGAATCCAAGCTAATTGGGATTTTTATTGTCAGCTTAGAAAAGTAAATGATTTCGATACGCTTAATGAATTAATTGTTACCGATAGATTATTAAGTTTATTAGATTCAGAAACGCGGAGTTATGTTAAATTAAAGCAAATGAATGACTGGTTAAAACCACGAGAAATCGCGGAATTATGCGATAATTGGTTTACTTCAAAAGGTAGAACTTTTTCGGAATTATATGATAGACAGATAAAATCCTTTCGCAACTATAGCATTGATTTTAAGACCGGGTTCTAAATGCTGAAAAAAAAACTCCAACTAATAATTTACTGGACTTACTCTTTATTTAAAAGCATCGTTAGGTGGTTCAGTTAAAGAACAATGGGAGAGAGAGACCCCCATAGATACATAGGGCGCCGAAGCGCCTATTCTTTTAGACAACTTTACATCTCGAAAGCTGAAACAGAAGTGTAGTTTTTGTAAGAAGTCAAGAAATCTTGGCGTTGCACAGAATCGCCAATTTACAACTTTTGGTGACTGCGCGAAAATGAACAAAGGGTCTTGGCGATAAACATTACCGCAAAAATGTGGTGATACAATCGGACGGGGGAGGCCGGGATTGCAAGCAAGCGATTCTAATACGATGAGAAATGCGTCAGAAAAGCGAAACTTGTTTATACAACAGATCTTACAAAGAAGACCGCTGCCTGAGAAAAATGTTGGAAATCACAGGCATCTGGCTTTTAGCTCGACCACAAAGCACGATAAATACATGCTTCCCATAAGATCTGTTCATTTTTCTTTTTTATTGTTAATACATATGCAACGTTCACGTATTAGTAGAGATAAAAAAATCTTATCAATGTGGCGCGCAAAAATCCGATGGAATTAAATGCAGACCTTGATACTAGCAGATGTGCCATTTAATTCTTATTTATTTCTTTGCACTGGGAGCGGTAGCTGACAGATAAGGAAAAAGAAAAAAAATGAATCTTTGCGGCAGGAAATAAAGATGTTTTTAGAAAGAAAACCTTTTAATAAAAGCTGGATGGTTTTGAGAAATGAATTTAATTACATATTTCAGCATAAGAAAGAGTGGGGGGGGGAGGATAATGTGATTTAAAAGTAAAAATTATGTTTTAAATTAATTTTGAATAAAAAATATAGGTATGGGACAGAAACGCTGTCACATAACTCACCCCGACCACAGAAGAAAGGTGAAACGTGTACGTTGCAGCTTTATATCCACTTAAAATCCTTTGTCCACCTTCGCACATACAGCGTATACAATCTACATAGAAATGTAAACAAAATTTTGTATCCAATAACAGAAAAATGTTTGAACCTGTTTCTCTAAAATGCTATTAGAGCATCCTTTCCAGTAATTTAAGTAATAAAATAGAAAGGTAGTATATAAACATATTTGCTTGCTTTCAAATAATCCAAAATAATAATATTTATTCATGACTGAGCGCTCATATTTAAAACAAATCTTATTTATCAATTCAATATGCCACAAGAGAAAAAAAATGTGCCACATTTGACGAAGAGTTAGGATCCTATGCTTTTTTATGTGGCTCTATATTTGTGGCGCTGGTACCAGCTTTTTTGTTGTGTCATGATTCCAAAGAGAAGCATTTACATTAGACATATTTTATAACTTCTCACAATGTGATCTTACAATGAGATCATAATTTCATACGAAATGCAAGCAAATTAAAACAAAACACACCAATAAGAACTTAAAAAAAAAAAAAAAATTGGAACACAGAAAAGTATTGTATGTATATATATAAAATACAAGTTAAAATGTACTGTATTACACTAAAGATGAATCGTATATGAAAAGAAAAATTTGTGCACAAGGCACAGGACTACCAAAAAGGGGTGCATGTAGCATGCTGGCAAACAGGTGTAGCCCTAAATCTTGTGGAGACCACAAGTGTTACGGCGTCAGCTTAGGGCTTCTGCCTTAAATAACAAGAGTATATATATTTTTTTAGATACCTGCACTATAACTATAACCCGCTGTAACAAGAAGTCAAAGTATAAGTTAGCATTTGATAAATTTACACACTGCCGTCCTGTATTTCTGTGTAATAATTAAAATGTCCCATCTTGTGTTCAAGATTCTGCATGATATGAAGGACCTGTGTAATCACTAGAGTAATTTTTTTTTACTCCTGGCAAGAATATGAAAAAAAAGGTAAGCAAAATGTATCTAAATGTTATGTAATGTAACAAGATACCTTACTCGATCTGCCACTTTCAAGTAAGAAGTATCTAAGCAAAGTGTTAAAATGTAACATGTTAAAAAATAAACAAATTCGAAATGTATGTGTAGTTTAGTATGTCATGTGACGGATAACTCCTTGTAACTTTAAAATCTTTGTACATAGACAAAGTGATGTTGTCATCGATATATTATGACATTATGCAAACACAAAAAAACTGATAAAAAGTATTTTAATATTGAAACGTGGTGTAAAATTTAAAAGCTAGGAAAGTAAAGGAGAAACTGTATGTGTGTGGAGGGCGGGGGAGAAAAACTCCCAAACTCACGATCTACTTGTAATGCAACACATGAACAAAAGTGTACGCAAGCATACACAACGTGTAAGTAAACACATGAACAAATTGTATAATATCACATGAACTCTATGTATTAATGTCTCAATGAACTAAAATTGTAATGTAATTGCCAACAAAATAAACAGACAGTATATGTGTAATAACCCAAGACACTTACAACGAGTGAGATTCAATTACATAATTAATGAGTTATCATCAAAATGTAGTGAATAAGGGTTAAAAAACAAATGAACTACTTGTAATGTGTGTGTAAACCCTGGTTAAACTCTAAACCAGCCAGTGTGTATTACTCAATGAACTACTTGTAAGAAAAAAAAAAACAAAAAGAAATACTGCCGAATAAATCGTTAGCAAAGTGCAATGTGTAAAATCAAATGAACAAAATATGTAAATCAACACATGAACTAGTGTAATGTATGTATATGGATGCACAAAATGTATTCTAAATAAGCAAATGTTGTGCAACGCAAACAAATATGCAACACATGAACTGCTTGTAAAAATGACTTAAAGGTTAACTAAGGGTTAAAATTAAAATAAAGTTGTATCTGCGCAAGATATTACTGTATTAAGGTAACAAAAGTGTTTATAAAATGCAGAAGTGCCCAGTAGATTGCATAATTCTACGCTGAAAATGTAGAAGTTATGCCAAACCAAACATGCTCCAAGTAAAAAGAATGAAAGAGAAAGTAAAAATGCATAGAAAAAAAAAACTGAATTCTTCACGTCATATGAGTGTATGTATCCGTCACAAGACAACGTGAGACTTTCACTCACTAATTAAAAAATTTCAAATGTGAGAAAATGCCAAAGATTTAGTTTATTGCCTCTATTTGAATAGCGTTAAAAAAAGGTGAAGTGTACATAACTTCTAGCATTATGCCTTTGACTAAATTTTTCGAAAAAAAAAAAAAAAACAACATGTAAGGATATCAAATGTCATGTCAGATAAAATAAAATTACCTTATGTTATAAATAAAAATAGCAACAAGTCACCAGCTTTGTGTAAACAATGAAATTAAACAGTAGATTAACTGTATGTGTAAAAATGTACAGCCAATTACTTATCTGCTGTATAAAAATATTAGATGTGTGTGCAAACAATGTACAATAGTTAAATTGTGTCATAATTTCTCCAAAACTTTTAAACACATCAACTTAAAACATCCTACCAAGTGTATTAAAAAATACTTATAAACTGTATTTTACTGTGTGTAGTGTAAAAAGAGACCTTACTTTATGTGCCACTTACAAGCAAGGAGTCTATAACAAAAGTGTAAAAAAAAACTGTTACAGGTTAATTGCCGTAAAATGAATGTGTCAAGTAAAAATGTCATGTGAAGGATAATTTCATGTAAATCTAAAAATAACAAGTTGGAAATTGCTCGTCAAACGTGGCAAATGAGGTGCGTTCGTACTATAACTAGTTTTATAATTATTTTTTGCACCCCATATTGTACTGAATGTATACTTTTTTGCACTTCATAAAGCGCATAGTCTGATACATCATTAAAATGCACTTCCAATAATTTTTTCCCATTCCCCGTAATGTAACGGAACACTTTTGACTGTCCCTGTAATTAAACTATACATCCGATATTCCTAAAATTTGAAATAGCTCAACAAAACTTTGCAACAATTATATCTTTAAAATTTCAGACCATTCGGAAGGCTGTAATATCATTAAAATGCACTTGCAATAATTTTTCCCATTCCCCGTAATGTAACGGAACACTTTCGACTGTCCCTGTAATTAAACTATACATCCGATTTTCCTAAAATTTGAAATAGCTCAACAAAACTTTGCAACAATTATATCTTTAAAATTTCAGACCATTCGGAAGGCTGTAATATCATTAAAATGCACTTGCAATAATTTGTTTCATTGGCCGTAATGTAAAGAAAAACTTTTGACTGTCCCTGTCATTAAACTATGCATCCGATTTTCCTAAAATTTGAAATGGCTCGACAAAATTTTGCAACAGTTATATCTTTAAAATTTCAGATCATTCGGAAGGCTGTAATATCATTAAAATGCACTTGCAATAATTTTTCCCATTGGCCGTAATGTAAAGAAAAACTTTTGACTGTCCCTGTAATTAAACTATACATCCGATTTTCCTAAAATTTGAAATGGCTCGACAAAATTTTGCAACAGTTATATCTTTAAAATTTCAGATCATTCGGAAGGCTCTAATATCATTAAAATGCACTTGCAATAATTTTTCCCATTGGCCGTAATGTAAAGAAAAACTTTTGACTGTCCCTGTAATTAAACTATGCATCCGATTTTCCTAAAATTTGAAATGGGTCGACAAAATTTTGCAACAGTTATATCTTTAAAATTTCAGATCATTCGGAAGGCTGTAATATCATTAAAATGCACTTGCAATAATGTTTCCCATTGGCCGTAATGTAAAGAAAAACTTTTGACTGTCCCTGTAATTAAACTATACATCCGATTTTCCTAAAATTTGAAATGGCTCGACAAAATTTTGCAACAGTTATATCTTTAAAATTTCAGATCATTCGGAAGGCTCTAATATCATTAAAATGCACTTGCAATAATTTTTCCCATTGGCCGTAATGTAAAGAAAAACTTTTGACTGTCCCTGTAATTAAACTATACATCCGATTTTCATAAAATTTGAAATGGCTCGACAAAATTTTGCAGCAATCATATATTTGAAATTTCAGACCATTCGGTTGGGTAGTTTTTGCTCTGTTACATGCGGACAGACGGACGGACAGACGGACGGACAGACGGACGGACGGACTGAACGACGACTATAGGTGCTACGTATTTATATAATTACGAACGCACCTAAAAACTGTGTAATTAAGAAAGTGATGGTATCATTAGTAAGTTATGACATTACCCAAACTGAAAAAAATTAGTATCTAGAGGGTAAGAGAGAAAAACAAAAAAAAAAATCTGTAGTGTAAAAACGAAAACCTGACATACGATGTAGAAGTAAAAAAAAATAACGGTACGTGTGTACAAACACAAAACTCCAAAATCATTCTTGTGAATGTGATTTCAATTACATAATTAATGAATTAATATCACTAGATTATATAATGATACAGAGTTTTGCTTGACACCATGAACTAAGTGTATAAACAAAGTGTATTCTCACATGAACTAAAATTGTGTAAATATACCCATGAACTAAAATAAACTCACATGAACTAAATGTAATCTCACATGAACAAAATTGTGTAATTATTCTCATGAACTAATGTGTGTTTTCACATGAACTAAATTGTGTAACAAATCACATGAACTAATGTGTGATTTCACATGAACTAATTGTGTAAATAATCTCATGAACTAATGTGTGATTCCACATGAACTAATTGTGTAAATAATCTCATGAACTAATGTGTGATTCCACATGAACTAATTGTGTAAATAATCTCATGAACTAATGTGTGATTTCACATGAACTAATTGTGTATCTATCTAAAACTTAAGTGCATCACATGAACTAATGTTGTCAAAAAACAATAAAAAAATGTACCGTCAATTTTTAAAATAAATGTTAAGTAAGAGACAAAATAGAAAATGTTATTAAATTATATTGTGAAAATGTAAATTCCAAAACCAAAACTGAATGTAAAGCGTGCAATGTGATGTTTCCATCACTTGTATCTATCAAATTACCAAAATAGAAAAAAATATCTAAAATCATTTAAATGTAACTGGTGCAAAAAAAAGAAGACACATCTGTACAGTGTTTGTGTGTACACCTGTACTACCAAAATCTTTACAAGCGAAAATAAAAAAAAAAAAAACTGATGACCTGCATCAATGTATTTTACTCTCCCATACAATCTTTTAATCATCCGACCATTCCTGCAGTAATAATCAAATGACAAAAAGATATACCTAACAGTACACACATACTTTCTTACTTTCTAAAAAAATATATTTAAATTTGCAGTTAAGTGTTAACTGTGAAATAAAATATCACTAATGCCATATTGTGAATTATTAAGATGTACATAACTGTCTAACACAGTGAAATGTTTCTTTTTTTAAATGAACTTTCATTTTAAACAATCCTTCACAATACAAAATGCAGCAAGAGAAAAAAAATAATTTATCTTGTAAAGAGGTCTTTTTTTTTTTATCTATCTATATAAAAAAAATGTGTTCAATGAAATGAATTGCAGTTGTGTAAAGTTTCTCGTTGCTCTTTTATATATCTCTTTACGGTAGGACATCTATGTGAGAAAGCTGTATGGAAAACGTTAAATTTTGTGTTGTTTACCTCATTACATCTAATGCAATTAATGCATTTTGGGCTGTTTGAACAATGAGGATCTTTATGTGATAAGGCACATACAGGACACCTAATTTTATCTGTGCATGATTTTGCCTGATGAAGAAGATTTTGACATGTAAAACATATTTTTACCGAAACGTATCTTTTTACAGGGTAACCAATAGACTGAATTTTGATTTCGCCATGAATAATTAATCTTTTAGCTATCTTTGGGGGCATTAGAAATATCCAATTAAATAACTCAACATATTTCATCTTATATTTTTGTTGAAATTGAATAGAAGGTGTGGATATACCAGTTAAGTCAGAAATTGCCAAAAGAATATCAGGAATATTAAAATTTTCTGGCAACTGACAAATTATAACTGAAATTGGCTTCAAATCATGCCTAAAAGGGGACGAAAAGTTACTATTTATAGGAGAAGTGGTAACATCTTGTTGTGGGCATTTCAAATCAGAAATAATATTTGAGTTATGCTGCAAGGAATTTTCAGTCAGACAGTTGATTTCACAATTATCTATTTGTGTTGTTTCAATCCGCTTAGGTGATAGTATTTCGGTGTATGCCTCGGATGTGCTCTGATAAGACGTCTCATTAATTTCAACTTTATGTTTCTCTTTCACTGTGAGTGCGTGCAATCTTTCCAAAATTTTTGTATTAACAATTTGTAAACATTTGTTCTTATTCTGCAACCTAACATAATCATCTTTTATAACCTGAAAAAAATTACCCAACATTTGAAATTCCCATAAAAATTTCTTATGCATAGAAGATACGTTTTCAACTAAAGTGTCATTGTTTTTACTACCAATTTGTTCCTGTAGTATAGGGAATTCTGTGTTTACCCTTTCCGCAAATCTGTTAAGTGCTTCCTCAAACATGTACGGCAGAGAACATTTTAATTCAGCCGTAGATACTTCTAATTCTGGATGGCTATCGGCCTGTGACATTTTTCAAAAATGTTGGAAAAAGTAGCCAAAGAAGAATTTAAAAAAAATATATAAAAGATGGCACAAGAATTTAAAATTTAGTTACTGTATTAGAGCAAAAAGCAAGAAAAAGAAAACCAAAACAAATATTTTCTCTCCCTTTCTCTTTTTTTTAATGAGCAGATTAAAAGAGAAGAAAAAAAATTGGAAGTTCTCAAAAAATTTCTGTCTATTTTAAAAGTATGCAGTATCTGAAATATTCATACAGTAAGAAAAATTTATAAACCCTCAGATATTATATAGAAAACAGCACAAAATCACTGCAACATCTTCCAATAATATGCATGCAAAAATAATATTCACTTGTAAATGCTGAGTAAAAGCAAAAAATAAATAAAAAAACTATCAAATAATAGCCAAGAAAATTTTATAATGCACCTTTGGAAACGAGGGCAATAAATGTTAATATGCCTAGCCTATCACAAACACATTTTAACTAAATGACATTTTATTTTCTGTATGGAAAATAATTAATCACCTAAATACCAATATAAAATAAATATGCACTGCAATACTGAATTAAAAAAAAAAAAACTTACCTTTCAAAATAAAGCAGGAAAAGAGAAGACAAAAATTATAAGTGCCAAATAAAATATTTAAAATATAATGCTTAAATTTCGTAAGCTTCTCTGTTCATGCAAACAAATATACTGAATAGTAAGAAGTCATCATTTTATATATATATATTTTTTTTTTTACCCAAACAGCATGAAAAGGGAAAATTGATAAATCATAACGCATACCTACAGATAAAAATAAAGCAAAATAATAATAACTAATTTACTGTATTTACTACAATTAAAGTTTAAAAGAAACACTTGAATTTTCCGTGTTCATGCTTATGCAGTGAAAACTAGACACTTTTATTATTTAATTTCATATTGTTAGCTGTAGAATTTTTTGTTGTGTTATTCGCACACATACGATGGTACATTTCTGTACGTTTTTGCATTTTTTTATAATTTCACGTTTTCCTTTTTTTTATCAGGTGTACCACTTTTACTATTGCGAACATATTGGCACTGATTTTTTTACAAGCTAAGATGGCAGAAAGCAGCAACAAACAAAAATCAATCTGATGCACATTTGATGATGAAACTGAAGCAATATTTTTTATCTCATTTATGCACAAGAAGCGAAGCACAGATTAAAAGAAAATTGTTCACATAATTTGAAATATTTTCGGACGCACTAATTCTGTTAAGATGCACTTTCTTTTCCTTTACAAAAAAATTTCACCTGATTAGAGCGTTTATGTGAGATATGTCCACACATATTTTTTTATTAATTTTCACTTGAAGACAACACATACATGGCGTAATACACGTAACTCATTGACGCAACACTTGGAAAAAGAAAACTTTTGAAGGCACTTTCCTAAAAAATTGTAGCATGAGATTTTACTTACACCTTTGCCGCAATGCACACGAACTTTTTACTTTTTCACATTCCACACAATAATCTCCAGGCACCGTTGAATGCACACGCACGTACACGATAACACACTAGGTCACAATATTCTTTCGAAAGGGGAAAGCAAAACGTCGACACAAACACACACAAGGCGAACCGCTGAAGTCACGTTTTTTTTTCTATGATTAGTGACGATACAAGATCAATTCGACGACACATCTGGGGGAGGTGATGGTGAGCAGGCACGAAGAAACAACCGCACCAACATCAGAGGGGGGGAGGAGGCATACAGGCGAAACAAGAGTGGCTCGAAGATGTCCAGCTGGTGAGCGAAGAAACACTAAAATGGGTTCCATCACTGTCCGACGGAGAAAATCGCATCCATCCGTCGAGCGCAGGATATTATGAGTTCAGGATATGACGGCACACTAGGAAGGCACACTGTCCGGCATGGTTGAAAAATATCCAGTCCAAGCATTTGAAGAAAATTATTGCAAGAGTACTTGAATGGGGTAATTGAATGATTTTAAGGGGGGAGGGGTGAATTTCTCTCTCTAACGTGCATTTTTTTTTTTTTTAACTAAGTTGGAGAAAAAATATAGACGATGCACCAACATGTATATAGCATCGATTTGAAGACCGGGTTCTAAATGCTAAAAAAAAAAAAAAAAATACTCCAACTAATAATTTACTGGACTTACTCTTTATTTAAAAGCATCGTTAGGTGGTTCAGTTAGAGAACAATGGGAGAGAGAGACCCCCCATAAATACATGGGACGCCGAAGCGCCCCCTTTTTTAGACAACTTTACATCTCGAAAGCTGAAACAGAAGTGTAGTTTTTGTAAGAAGTCAAGAAATCTTGGCGTTGCACAGAATCGCCAATTTACAACTTTTGGTGACTGCGCGAAAATGAACAAAGGGTCTTGGCGATAAACATTACCGCAAAAATGTGGTGATACAATCGGACGGGGGAGGCCGGGATTGCAAGCAAGCGATTCTAATACGATGAGAAATGCGTCAGAAAAGCGAAACTTGTTTATACAACAGATCTTACAAAGAAGACCGCTGCCTGAGAAAAATGTTGGAAATCACAGGCATCTGGCTTTTAGCTCGACCACAAAGCACGATAAATACATGCTTCCCATAAGATCTGTTCATTTTTCTTTTTAATTTTTAATACATATGCAACGTTCACGTATTAGTAGAGATAAAAAAATCTTATCAATGTGGCGCGCAAAAATCCGATGGAATTAAATGCAGACCTTGATACTAGCAGATGTGCCATTTAATTCTTATTTATTTCTTTGCACTGGGAGCGGTAGCTGACAGATAAGGAAAAAGAAAAAAAGAAATGAATCTTTGCGGCAGGAAATAAAGATGTTTTTAGAAAGAAAACCTTTTAATAAAAGCTGGATGGTTTTGAGAAATGAATTTAATTACATATTTCAGCATAAGAAAGAGGGGGGGGGGATAATGTGATTTAAAAGTAAAAATTATGTTTTAAATTAATTTTGAATAAAAAATATAGGTATGGGACAGAAACGCTGTCACAGCAACTATGATGAAACCGGAAGTGTGAATCATGGGAAAAATATACCACCTCATATCAGAAATAATGTTCTCTCTCGGGATAGGAAAACTAATGACCTTTGTAGGCTATGTAAACAAACAATTCATTTACGTTTCTGTCCGAATAATAAAGATATAAATAAAATGGGGAATTTTCGAAATCAAACGAAAAAGGAATTGGGTATTCAGAAAAATAAACATGATGAAAAGTTAGTTGCTAAAGTGACAGCGTTAGGTTCTGGGAATGATGTAATATATACGCAAGCCTTGCAATATCAGGATGTCTGGTTAGGGGGGCGGAAAATGAATACATTAATCGATAATGCGGCCAAAATTCCAGTCGTTAATTCAAATCAAATACCGGATTCATTTAGAAATAATGAAAATTCAAAAATTCAGTTGATATCTGCTTTTGTAAAAAAAATAACCGCTGACCTTATAACTTTACTCATAGCTTTAGATTCCGGAGAGTCAAATAGAGTAGTTAATAGCGTAAATGTTTTGTTCGCAGCAACAGATAAATTATATGGGTCATGCATTATCACGCCTACAATTTATGAGTTATTACGATCAGCTCAGAGTGGAGGGGAAGACAATAGATTATGTGATGTGTCGGTGCCTACGGAGGAGATGCAGTCGGAAAGGGGGGAAGAAATTAAATATCAAAAAGCAGGGAGTAGTGAAATGGAACAACAAAGTATCAATGATGAGAATTTATGTTTATTAAGTCAAAATGAAACCGCAGAAAAAGAGTTAATGATTAGCTGTATTGAAAAGAAAAATAATAGCGAAGATTTAAATGTGGGTCATCAATCAGATGCGAGTATTTACAGGGCACAACAGAAAAGTTGCGAATCGTTACAGGGAGCTTTCAAAGATGCAGAAAAAGAGAAAAACGGGTTTGTAATGGTAGATAATTTGCTTTATCATAGGGAAAGAGTTTCGGGAAATCAAGTTATGCAATTGGTGGTACGAAAGGTGAGGAGGGGGGAAATTTTAAAAATTGCGCACGAATCGATTTTCGCTAATCATCTCGGCATGAAAAAAACAAAAGAGAGAATTCGTTATTCATTTTTTTGGCCAGGTATATCGCGGGATGTGGAAGAATATTGTGCGTCGTGTAAGGATTGCCAACTACGGAGCAGGGAGAGGGCCAGCGATCAGATACCCATTGTCCCAATTGAGAGACCGAAATTTCCGTTCGACGTTGTAAATATTGACATAATTAGAAAAATTGAACCTCCTTCAGCACGCAGGCATCAATACGTACTTTTTTTGGTAGACCGGCATTCGCGATGGCCCGAGGCAGTTCCGTTACGAACAATTACGGCTAAAGCTACGTGCGATGCATTGTTAGAGATATTTATGCGGACAGGAATACCCTGCGTAATAGCGAGTGATCAGGGCAGAAATTTTGTATTAGGGTTAATACAAGAGTTTCATGCTAGGCTGGGGGCGGCTCCTAGGTTTGCTACGCCGTAACACCCACAGAGCTCGGGACTTGTTGAACGATATAATCAGGTATTGAAACGTATGTTGCGCCATATAATTCGTAGCGACCCTAAAAATTGGGATAAACACATCCCCTATCTATTATTTGCGTACAGAGAAATTCCGAATAGCACTACGGGCGTATCGCCATTCAAATTAATGTACGGAAGAGAGACCAGGGGGCCACTGGCGGTATTAAAATCTACTTGGGCAGGCGAAATCCCACTACCTATAAATCTAGGAAAGAGCGCGACCGAATATCTCCAGGAGTTAAAAATTAATTTAGAAAGGGCGGCGGAACAAGCGGCAATAGTGTCGGAGGTTAAGCAAAGCTCGTATGCGAAGTACGCTAATCGAAGAGCGATTTACAAGGAATTTAGACCTGGGGAACAGGTATATTTATTAATCCCAGACTCTACCAACAAACTTTACGCGAGGTGGACAGGGCCAGCCGATATAGTGGCACGTTGTAACCCTGATTCTTACAAAGTGAAATTAATGAACGGGAATGTTAGGAATGTCCACGTAAATAAGATCAGAAAATTTACTCCTAGGGTACAGGCGGTGGGGATGATCTTCGAAAATAAGGAAGAATTAGGGGAGGTCCATCCCACCCCCAGTACGAAAGATAACTCCGACCTATTCAATATAGAAGAAGTTGATCTAAGTCATTTAGGAAAGGTGGAGAAAGAAAAAAATGTTAGATTTATTGTATAAATATAAAGAATTATTTTCTAGAAAAGTGCAAAAAGCTAAGGTAGGAGAGCATAAAATACGAATAAATGACGCAGAAAAGAAAAAGCCCTACGTTTACAGAATCCCAGAGGCCTTGAAACATCAAGTAGATAAACAAATTGAGGAGTTATTGGAACTAGTTCTGATTGAAGAAAGTGAGGCAGAGGCGCCACACCCAGTAGTGTGTGTAATGAAGAAGGATGGGGCCTTGCGCCTATGCGTTGATTTTCGAGTGTTTAATGCTGTTACGGTGACTGATGATTTCTCAATGGAAAATGCCACCGATTTTTTGTTCAGTATTAGCAGAGCCAATGTGATAACTACGATAGACTTACTCAAAGGATATTGGTCCATACCGTTAGAAAAATAGAGTCAAAATTTAGCATGTTTTAAAACTCACAGGGCTCAGTATTGCTTTAAAGTGACGGCCTTCGGGCTCAAAAACCCAGCTGCGACTTTTCAAAGAGAAATGAACAGAGCACTGTCCGAATACAAGGAGTTCGCCAGAGCATATATTGACGACTTAGCCGTTTTCTCTGAAACATTTTCTGAACACCTGATGCATGTAGAAAAGATATTTTCTAAATTATCAGACTTACGATTTTCAGTCAACTTGAAAAAATGTGAATTCGCAAAACCGCAGATTAAATACTTGGGACACATCATAGGGTGCGGTAGCCATCGGACCGACCCCGGAAAAGTGGAGGCTATTCGAAGGCTAGCAGAGCCTTAAACGAAGAAACAGTTGAAAAGTGTTCTTGGTCTCTGTAATTATTACAGAGATTACATTCCTAAATATGCTGAAGTAGCATATCCTCTAACTGAACTGACGAAAAAGAAGAATCCAGAACAGTTGTGTTGGTCAGAAGACAATGATCGGGCGTTTAATCAGTTGAAAAGTGGTCTTATCGAAGCACCTAGTCTACATACTCCCGTTATAGGAGTACCATTTGTCATCGAGTGCGACGCATCTGCAGTCGGCATCGGTGCATGTTTATCGCAGCGAAAAGATGGAGCACTGTACCCAATGAGCTATGTCAGTCAAAAGCTCACCAAAACTCAACAGGCTTGGCCGACGATCGAAAGGAGTCCTATGCGGTCATCTGGAGTCTCAAGAAATTTGAAACGTGGATTTTTGGATCACCTGTGGAACTTATCACTGATCACAACCCACTGACCTTCATCACCAAAAATGCCCCCCAATCTTCCAAACTGCAACGATGGGCATTAGCACTGCAAAAATATCACATTCAGATTTCGCACCGACCTGGTGCCAAGTTGATAAATGCAGACGCATTGTCTAGACTGGAGACTATTGGATAAGAGAATAAACTTTAAAAACAGAAAAAAAAAACTTTCTAAACTGTATAGACTTAAAAAAAAAAAAAAAAAAAAACTTTAACGTGTTTATTCAACAGTAATTTAATTTGTTCCTGCAGCTATAACTTTTATATGTTTTATTTGTTATTGCATTTATTATTGTTATTATTAAGTATTAATTAATTATGTTTTATATTAGTAGTTAAGAAGAGTGTTAATATGTTGTGCTATAGGCAGCGTGTCCAGACCATTTCAGGATGTAGTTTGTATATTGTTTTATATGTATTTATTAATTTGTATTTATTTTTGGGTAATTTGTTTGAAAAAAATGTGAAGTATGAGGACGTCTCCAGACTAAATTTCAGATAGAAAATTGAGAGACCCCTCCCCAATTTTTCAGTCTTGGGTGGGGGGTGTGATGTCTGTGAACGTCTAGATTATTTTCTCTTTCGATTCTTTTGCCGCCAAAGCCATTCGTCACGTGATGCGTGAGCGCGCGCAGAGAGAGAGAGGGGGAGACACTGTTTTATTCAGAGTGTGGAAGGAGGAAGAGTAAGAGTAGCCGCGCAGGGTTTGCGGGCTTGTTTTTTTTTTTTTTTTTTTTAATTTGTGAAAACGGAAGTATGTCGGGTGCTAGGGGCACCAAATGATTATAATTTGAGTAGTTTGCATTATAACTTAATAATATTGTGAAGTGTAGTTCGTGGAGTGAAATATAAAAGTGTCGTGCATCTTTTGAAATCATTCATTCATTGTAAATAATTCTATCATCATTTGTGTCTTCTTGTAATGTCTTCATGTTCCTTGTAAATAAACTTAATAATCTGTGTTTAACAAAGAAGTGCTAGCTTTACGAGGAATACACACGTTGGGAAGGTCAGCGGAGCTCGGCGGCGGTATTACATCCAAAAACATACAATCAGGTTTTTCAAAAACTGGTATTTGGCCATTTTCTAGAAATGCTTTTGGAGAAGATGACTTTCTAGCTGCCAGTGCAGTAAGCCATTCACAAGAAGTATTAAGAAAAAAATATTTAGTATCACTGGATACTGAAGCAACTACTTCTGCAGTACACGGAATAAATTTTACAGGTTCATGATGATGTGCCTACAGATGTGATATGCATCACACCAGAAAGTATCAGACCATATCCTATAGGAGAACTAAGAAATGGCAAAAGGAAAAGACAGCAAGGCCGAACCCGTATCCTAACTAACACCCCAGAAAAAGACCTAATTACGAACATGAAAATAAAAAAGGCAAAAAAATGAAAACAAAATGCTCATTGCAAAAGTATCTGAAAGCATTTTTGAAAATGATGCAGGCTCTGATAATAAACTAGCATCAGTAGATGTTTCAAAAAATATTTTTGCCGTGAATGATTTTATTTTGGTGCAATTTTTAGGAAAAAAATCAAAAACTTTCTCTGTTGGGCGAATATAAATAATTCATAATGATAACATTTTTGTTAAATTCCTGAGAAAGAATCTCATATCCAATTCATATAATTTCCCTGAAATAGTAAACATTTCTGTCATACAAAAAAGTGATATTGTATTGAAACTTCCAGTTGCACATTTGTCAGGAAGTACACAAAGATCAAGAAGCTCATTTGAGTTCAATTATAATTTAAATAAATTCAATGTTTCCTAAAATGCAATAAGTGTTATGTTCTATTTTAGTAAACGGTTTAAAACAATATTTTTTTATTCATTGTTAATGCAAAGAGTATAATGATAAACAACTTTATATATATATTTTTTTTCATTTGTCTCCAACATGAAGTGATGGCTTACTTCCATCTCTCAAACAACAGCTATGAATAAGATAATTTGAATTGGGATGGATATCAGTAACATTATTAAAATGAAAACTAATATAATTTTTGGGTATGATGTCAGAACAGCTTTGTATATATTTAGTTTCAATTTAAAATCTTTTGTTTAAACATATCACTCAGAAACTAGAAAAAAAAAATATTTTTTCTTTATGGTGAATTTAACTGATAATCTAAGTAATGATTGTGCTAACAAATGAATAACACAAGAAAAGGCATGTCAAAGGATATTTTTTCCTTGTGTTCACATGTGCCTCACGAGTGTTCACAACTGCCCGCAAAAAATGCAGCGCCACCTGTTCAGCGATTTACACCAAAATTTAAAAAATATCAATTCATGTCAAGGACTAACTGAATCTGATGTTTGATGAAAATCCATGCATTATTTTCTTGAGAGAGAGCTATTGCGGAAATCGTGTAAATCCTGCAAAATGCAGCATAGCAGCGCCATCGGATGGGCAATTTACACCAAAATGTTACCAACACCCATTCATATCATGTAATAACTGAATCTGAAGTTTGATGAAACTCTGTGCATTAGTTCTTGAGATAGAACTATTGCAGTAATCGCGAAAAATGCAGCATAGCAGCGCCAACTTTTGGGCGATTTACGCCAAAAACTACTCAGCACCAATTTATATTAGGGACTACTGGAATATAATTTTTTATTAAATTCCGTTCATTAGTTCTTGAGATAGAGGGCCCACACAATTTGTGTCACACAGACAGACTCACAGACTCAAAGACAGAAATTTTGTAAAATCTTGTTTTTTGGAATTTCTGACCCCTAAAACGTGTAAATCATATTTACATCTCCACCCCGATGCTATTAATAAAATAACTGCCACTAGACGGCGTTGCATTTTAAATTCTCTGAAATTTTCCAGTACAGGGTCCTTGGCGAAGAAAGAAATTGGCTGCATATTTCCTGGCAACGTATTTACTGTTCAATTTTTTCAATATTTAGATAAATGACTTCTTTATGTTAAATAAATTGTACATGATATTTTCATCTATCACTGCGGACAAACGGGACAAACTCATATTCTTGCACATTTGTTGTATATATCTTTATCTCATTTTCCGTCATTTTTGGCGGGCTATCTTCCTAGTAATTATATAATATCGTATAATAATATAATATGATAATAGCTTAACTTTTAATGAGACTAGGGGGGTTTTGCCCCCTACGAGCTACGCTCGCCAACCCCCGATCAGGCACCCCAGATTCTAAAAGCATGCTAATTTCATCGGCTTTAAAAAGATTGAACTGTAATTAAAAAAAAAAAAAAACAGCGGCGATCTCCCTGTAAACGGGTTTAATTCATTTTCCTTTGATTGGAGACTTTTAAGGCTAAATCAGCCGCTGTTAAGATATACAATTGCTGTTTTCGTCTTTGATTAAAAAAAAATAATAATAAGTTAAAAATTTGAAAATTAGCTAATGTAAAATTAATTAAGTAGGCAGTCTTTGTCTTTGACAGTTAAAAAATACCGAGAGGCAAAGACTGTTATGACTGTTATTAACTTTCTTATAGAGTTATCGCTATAAGAAAGTACTTTTAAATAAGACACTGGAAATGTATCGTTTTAAATCTGATGTAATTTTCACCAAAGTTTTCTTTCTCTTTTTAATATTCACGTGAAAATACTTTTGTTGTTAGAAAGGAAATATTATTTGCGCTGTATTTTAATTCACGATAATAGTTTAAAATATTATATATAAAAATGAAATAAATGTCTCGCGCAAGTATATTTTAAAATTTAAACTATTATTGCCAACTGGGAATTATTTGGCCTTATTAAATATGACGTTATTTCCTCGATTTACGACTTTTATCGCATAATAATGAATTTATTATTTAAAAAGTTTCTTTATCTTTTAAAATTCACGTGTAGACATATTACGACGTAATATTTAATATTTTCCTGCTTTTTAAGACGTAATCACTTAATACTAATTTGAAAGTTTTTTTTTAATGTCTATAGGTTGGGTTGATTTTTGACGGTCGATTATCAACTCGAGAGATATAGGTCCTAGGGGAGCGCCCTCCGTGGAGGTCTTTCTAAGGGAACCTAACCCGTATTTACGCATGGGAATCCACGAATCCGAAGAAAACTTCGAAACGGTTAAGCTGACGGGCGCGATTGGGTTCCAACCCAGCACCTCCCGTCTACCAGCTTCGAGAGCAGAACCTCTCAGCCACTGATGTGACTTTTACTGTTTATAATAACCACGTGTATATAAATTTTTAATTTGAAGGAAATATTATTCTTTGCGCTGTTTTTTTTAAATTGGCAACAGTTTAAAATAATACCCTTTTTTAAAACATGTAAGAAATATCTCTGAAAATGCTGAAAATTTGAATTTAAAATGGAAATAAATCCTCAAAAAATGATTCAATGTAAAATAATAAATGCAGTCTGCATAACAGGAACTTCTAATGTGTAAAATAATCTAAAAATGTTTAAATTCTTATGTACAGTTTTTGCTCCAATAAAATTCTTTTAATGGAACGATTTTGACCAACTTTAACATTAAATATCTCTTAAAATAATTATTCGATTTAAAAACTGTCAGCATCAGCGTATTTACCAAACATTTCTCTATAATACCACTGATTTTCATATTTTTGTATGAAACAGTTTTCTTAATATTAACGAAGAAAGACCCCCCGGTCACAAAATATATGAATGCCCATCTACCGGGAAGTACTCGGAACATCTACGCAGATTTCCATTGGTCCATTTCCAATTCGTTACTTTTTTTATATATATAGAAGGATAAGAATTTTCCCGCTGTTTATTTTCAGAAATGGCGAATGATATTAAGTAAAAAAAGATGCATAAATTTAGTTTCGCAATGATAGTTCTGCTACAAAAGCATTTGAAAGGTTGATTTTAAAGACCACTTTTTATGAATAACAACAACATTTGTTAGATAAATAGTTTAATGATGTAGATTATTCGCGATAACCTGCGATCTAATAGACCGTCCACTGAGTATAATTGACAAGATATCAAGGTCACACTGTTAAAAATATCTTGAAAGATTACCTCTGTTTTTAAAGCCTATCTATTTTCGGACCAATGAGAACGCTCGACAGGTGCCTATGTCGCGTTCTCATTGATCAGAAAATAGATAGCCTTTAAAAACAGAGGTAATTTTTCATGATGCTTTTAACAGTGTAGAGAACTTTTGCTTGTTGTTTGTGTTTTGACAATAAGATAAATTACCGAATAGGTTCCTTTATCATTTTGCTCTGCCAAGCAAATAATAAAGCATCCTTTAAGGTTGCGACCCATTGCTTCTCGATTTGCTCCAACTGCTTTGAATTTATCCCAAAATCAAAAACGTGCCCAAGTGGCCAAATATATGCTTTTTTAAAGCGATTTCTTGCTAAAACGCATTATTACTGGTAGCGAAATTTTTATATAATATGCTTTTGATACAGAAACAGCTGAACAATCAAGTGATTGTCCCTTGAAAGTTGAAGCAAGACCGAAAAGACCACGTGAAAGTCGATCAATCATGAATGTAATGTTTATTGGTTTTTTTTCGCTGTTTTTGCCATTATGAATACCAACCAACTAGCCAGACAGTCAGTCAATAAAAAATATTATTTGAGTATTTTGCGCCGTTTGCTTGAAGTAATTCGTTGAAAACTATCTGAAATATGGCAACATAATTCATCGTTTTTGCACCACGATAATGCGCCCTTTCACAGTGCGATTATTAATCGTGAGTTTTTTAACCAAAAGTTCAACAAATTCGCATCCAAAAGCATCGTATTCCCTTGATATGACACCGGGAGAATTTTTCTTATTTCCGTGGTTGAAATTGTCCATTGTTGAAGCTTTTGATTTATGACACCATTTCCGATACATTTTGATCAAAGTAGTATTGACGGTAATTGACTAAAATCTATTTAAATAAAATTATTTCACCCAAAATGAAACAAAATATGTATAGGTTATTGAAATTAATTACAAAATGTTGAAGAGTACCAATAGCGTTTACAAAGATAATGCTTTTGTTTTAAAACAGTATTCAAAATATCTATAAGAGCATTGCGTGTTAGATTTGATTTCTTTTTGAAGTTTTTGTGTCATTATTGTTACAGTTTATATTTTTTAAGGTTTCTTACTTGAAAAGTAAAAAGGTAATCATTATGATATCACACCTGCATCTTTCTTTCCATTTGTCAAAGCCATTTTACATAATGAAAAATTTTACTTGTCGTAAGATACTTTCATGGTGCGTTAAGGTAACCATAATGTA
The DNA here is from genome assembly GCA_963932465.1 of Maratus speciosus. Lineage (NCBI taxonomy): Eukaryota > Metazoa > Arthropoda > Arachnida > Araneae > Salticidae > Maratus > Maratus speciosus. Next base: position 425,391,059 of record OZ010795.1, read on the forward strand.
CGGGTTTTTACTTTGTAACATCTGGTCTAGTTTTCGTATTTCAAATCTCCACAGTCCGGTATGGCAGGAAAGCAAATAGCAGTGCCAATTCCTAGTGCGTTGTTCCACAACACCAAACGACCATTGCTCGAACCTCTAACACCTCGCTTGTTCTCTCTGGTCGAAGTAAGGTTGCAACCGCTCCAGCGTTGTTGTTCCAAGAGCAAAACACTTTATGTGCTGGAGCCTAAAGCGTATGAGAATCACCTAACACAGGAAAATAATCTTTGTTGTTTTTGTGTCAGTTAGAATGTGGGGTAATGTAATCTTTGTCAGGCTATATTTCTGTGAAATATAGCAGCTTAATCAAAATATAGACACTTGATGGGGCTAGTTTGTGACTCTCCGCAACTCTCTGGTAAATTAGACCAGCAAGGTTACCGTTCCAATATTAAAGATATAATTTTTGTTTTTAGTATCAAGATAGACATGAAACACTATGAGAATGAAAGATAGTCCAAACGCAATCATGGGGATAAGTTAAGTTCTCATATAGGGCTCGAATTACTACGTCTTTGTGAGAAAAATAGTATTAAGTTCGTCTCACATTTCTTCCATATTCGACTTATCTCCGGCAGCCACTTGATGTAACCTTTTTTTGATTCTTTAAAATCCCACAGAAAATAATCTTGTAGAGTTGGAAAACATTTTTTATGGTAGTATATGCTCAAACATACTAAAGGAAGAATTTCCACGTCTTCAAAAAGAGCTCATATATGAAGAATAATGTGAATTCGGGATTTCGGGCGATCCAAATCTATCCACAAAATAGAAACAAAGTTTTGAAAAGGCCTTCAAAAACAGTCCTCTTAGGAAAGTTAGGATTGATGATGGAATTAGAAGATGTGTGAAATAATAAAACGTCGGGTCACTAAAGACACAAAAAAGTTGAATGTCTTGCCGGGCATAAGCATTAGTGCTATTAACGTCCATAAAACCAGTTGAAGCTATGTGGTTAGGACGTGTAGAGGAAGGGATGTGGCTACTGAGTATATAGACAGTAAAGAGGAGGCATTTGCCACCGGAAGGAAAAGAACAAAGAGAAAGGCTCAATCTTCCAGAAAGGTCTCCAAGTCTTCCCTTAATTTTTTGCATTAAGCGAAGTTCTGACTACTTTTCAGACGGGATACGGCACATTCTCAGAATTTTTCCTCATCGACAGAAGAGAGAGATTTTATACCGGAACCATTCATTCCTCTTCAAGGGCATGTGTGCTATGAAAAAACAGTGAGTCGTAGGGAATTGCGGCTTTTGGTAAAACCAATTATGGAGCTTTTTATATTTTTGTCTTGATTTGAAAACAAAAACTATAATTCATTTTTTTTATTTCCTATATTTTTTAGATATTTATTTCTTAAAACTTAAAAACAGAATTCTTGTTTAATGTATTCTCATTTTACATAATTTCATTATTTACCTTGTATCCTTTTCTTCTTATTAGTTAATAGTCATTGTATTGTCCAGTTCTATTATTTTGTATGCCTTCCAAAAAAAAAAAAAAAAAAAAAAAGTCGAACATGCTGTTTTTTATTTGTAAAATTCGAATTATCAAGTTAAATAGGATTTGATATATCTTAAGAGATAATATGTTTATGCATTATTATGATAGCGTCATTATGATTAAAGGTGTGATGTTTTCAAGGAAACTGCAGAACGCTATTCGATTGTTTGCAGCAATGATGGAGTAGATCAATGGGACAAATCAGCGACATTTCAATATCGTTTTCGCAATTTAAATTGATTACAAGATAATCTACACATAATAAATAATTCACGAATTCTTTCTCTTGCCTTTCAAGGCAGAAATACAACTGTCACAAAATAACCCAACCCAATGGACCAACTTTGTGGTATCTTTAAACCTAAATTGCTCAATTAATATTAAATATTAAAATTTGTGCAATACATCGTTTTGTAGAAAATGCAAGTGTAAACATTTATCAATAGTCAATGTTTGGTTACTTATAAAATAGATCGGTTGATGTGATTAAAACTTCAAAATGTGTCACAAAGTTACCCCATCTTACGGTTTCGTAAACAAATTATAAATTATACATACTTGAATTTTCAAAAGTGAACATGCTATGATAAATTTAATGAACACATATAAATTAAGTGAAAATGCGTGTATACTTTTGAGAGTTAGAGTGCATTCAGACAGACGACCAGACAGCTGGAAAAACTGAAGTCATATAAAACTTTCAGTTATGTTTATAAGGAAATATTGGGATCACTTTTGTGTCTAGGGGAATTTAAAAAAAATGCATTTTTATATCTTCCCATTAATTCATGCCTTTCTTCATAAAGAATGTGACTTCAATAGAATATATTTCTTATGATTTATAATTTTTTTTTAAATTATTTAACTTTTGCATTATTTTAACCCTCTGATTGTCATTTTGCCAATAAATGTTTTTTAAATCTAAATGCATCTGTTAGCAACACTTTAAGAATTATTCCATTTCAATAAATCTCATATAAATCTTAGTATACTGCATAAAAAAGTAGATTACAATTATGAAATAAATGATTTGTACAAACAATGTGGAATGCAATTTTTGTAATCCTTTACAGAACAATTCTTATTTTGTTGCTGAATGGACAGACATATGAAAAACAATTAATGTAGAGCAAATATTTTATATTTGTTCACATAAAATTCACCAGTCTTATGTAATGCTGAATAAGAAAATATTTATTGGACGACGCAAAAATAGATGTAGAAAAATACTTTTAGGATACAAAGTAAACATCGAAGGACACGTAATCGATCAAATTGTTCCTTTTGAAAAGATGTCTTAAGAATAAATGTGTTTTGTGTAATATTATTTTCTAAAGTGATTTTTTTCACTATTTTGTCGAGGGTGAAATCAAATAAAATATTTTATAAAGACACTTTTTTAATAAAAGCTGGGAATAAAATAAAGTGAAACACTTTAAGACATGTGCGTAACTGCTTTTTAGCTATAAAATTAAAAAATATATAATTAGTAGAAGTTTGAAAATATATGAATGATTTTTTTTTTTTTTTTTTTTTTTTTTTTTTTTTTGCATATATAAAATTTTGTGTCATAATGTAGTTGAATATTTGGTTTCTTAAAGAATTCTTTAAATTGAAAGAGAGAAATTGTAAAAAATCCTCAAATAACTAATAATAGAATTGAATATGTTTAACAAGCATACATCTTATTTATTGCTGCATGAAAATTTCATAAAAAGTTAACCATATATATGCACTTCAATTAAAAAGTAATATATAAAAAGCTATAACGATTATTTTTTAATATTTTAGTTAAACGAATAAATTTCACAAAAAATAGAAAAAAAAAAACCATAAATATCCACGTTTTCTTAAAAATGCTTCTCTTTAAAATTAATCGTTATCGTAAAATCCCAATTGTAAGTACCCCTTTTCCAAAGCATAAGCCTTTAAATTTATGAAGGAACTTATAATCGAGATTTTTTTAAGGCAATAAAAATTCGCTTTTATCATTCATTTAGATGTAAAAAGAAATAAAAGTGAGGAGAATCTTCCATATTTCAACAGATTACTGCTTTAAAATATTCATCTAAATGCCTTATCCACCATAAAGTAAACCTCAATAGAAAAATCCCAAAATAAATAATTTAAGATCATAAGAAAATCTTTTTTTTTTTTTTCAAAATTTTCTCATTACTTGATAATTTGTTGTAACAGTAAATAATCAAACAGCTAACTTGCTCTAAAATTAGTGATTTACCCTATGCTCTCCTTTGGTACCAAAAACACTCAGACTAAACTGTATAACACTTTAATTCTAAATTACTCTTTGATCTAGTTAATATTCTATAATGAAAATAAATAAATGATCTATTACCTAAATTATATCCTACTGCCAAAATCTCTGTATCTCTGCTCCTGTACCCCCACTGTCATCTCATGAAGATTACCTGCATCTCACGCAGATTAAAATCTTTAAAATTCTTTATTTTTTTCTGCCTTATTTCTGATTTTGGTGTAACAATAACCATCTAAATTATTAATTCAACTCCGAAAAAACGTACTTTATTAACCTTTCCTCACAGAGGCTTAGTTTTTTTTTTTTTTTTTTTTTTTTTTTGTATGTGACGGGGGTGATAAGTATTTCGGGGATAGTTTGGTAATTTCCGCTGCAGATTTTTTTTATTTGTTTTTTACTAGAAATCAACAAATAGGATAGTGGCAGAGGAGGAAACATCAATTTCGAAGTAAGCGGGATTAAAATTCAGATGATTTCTGTGAATTATTTATTGTTAATAGAGTGCAAAAAATATGGCAAAAGCTTGTTTTTTTTTCTTAATGGGAGGTAAAGGGGAGAAGCAGACATTTTGGGGGTATAGCGATAAATGAAGTGGGTGATTATTTACTTATTGTAACAAATTTTTACTAAAGAGCAACAAATATAGCATGTATACCTCTTAATAAATCGTTTTAGAGTTCTTTAACTTTGTGTGGTGAGAATAGAGGGAGATGGAGGAAAAGTGTAAAAATTGAATGGAGGTTCGGTGGTGGGGCTATAGTTTAGATGTTTAATTATTTACATATTATTAGTAGGGAGCAATCAGATAGAACAAAAAAATGTAAAATAGTTTAAAACACGATATTTATTTAATTATTTTTAATGACAGTGAAACCAGCATAGTTGTGGAGAGTTAATTTAAATTGTTTAATATTTATTTATTTTTGCAAGAGAGCTACTCATATATATATATATATATATATATATATATATGTGTATATATATATATATATATATATTAATAATTTCAGATAAAAATTCTTCTAGTTTTAAAAATCTGTCATCCAAAAATCACAATTTTTATACTTATGTGGATGTGTGCGGGCTAAATCTTTAAAAAAAAGAGATTGAATATTTCCTTATACTGAATTTCGCTGTCATTTAATACATGGAAATACTGTCGCAAGTTTCCTGTTGGATGATCAAAGACATTATGCTGTTATTTTTATCTGTAATTTCAAACAATAATTTCAGGATAAAAATTTTAACTAAGAGAATCACCAATTGTTCTGAAAATAATCTAAACTATCCCTTTTTTTAATACGTATAATTAAAATAAAAGTGTAGCATATGTATCCTTATGAAAACTAACTATCCCAGTTTATAAAAAATATTTTTAACGAATAAAAGCATATGTAATTTATAAATATATAAATAAATTTGTTAAATACAATGGTTCCTTGACTGCCGAACACAAATCATTCAAAATAATTGTTCGAAAACCGAATATACTTTTACCATAAATAAGACCGAGAATGCAATTACTTTATTCACATTTTACATGTTACTTCCTGCATTCACCTTTTAAAGCACACATTTCCTTAACGTTCATGAAATATAATTCAATTATGTCATTTTACGTGGCATTACATTATAATAAATTTAATTTTAATAATATATACAGAAAATAATTATTAAACCGTTGAAACCCTATGTGTGAAACCTCACATAAATTTTGATTGAGGAGAAAATGTTGGGGGGGGGGGGAGGGGGTATTCAAATTCCTAATTGTTAGATAATTAGAACGACAATTGTGATTTGCCGTTTTTCAATTTAAAAATATCTCCGTTATTGCTATATCGCAATAGATTGCCTTTACATGCTTCGCACCATGAAAAGGAAAACATAAAACAAAATATAAAATGAAAAATCTAAAAAATAAATAAATAAATAAAATAAAATAAAAATAGATTCAGGAGCTTGGATACGTATTGATGATACACATATTCTACAACATGCAGGTATTTCGTTAACGCTGTTTAGTGTATGCACACTTTTCTTGTATAAACAACTAACATATCAAACTGGGCAATTATGCTACTTTTGATTATTCGGTCTATTTGAAGGCGGCATACAGAGAAATTCAGAAAACAGTTAATCGTTAATATGTTTTTCCTGAACCAAATTTATAATGTACTCTATTATTTATCTTTAGGAGATCGTACCCGTGCTTCCCGGGTTTCGGAATACAGGTGAAAACATTTTTTTTCTTTTAATTGAAAACTATTTTTTTTTTTCTTTTAGATGCAATACATTTTTTAGATTGGCCACTAAGAATTAAAAAGCATTTTTCATATGAAAAATATGAGTTATACAATCGAATAAAGTTTTGAAATTTATTAAAAGCGATATTTACATATTAGTTGCATGCTAAGAGTTTTTAACCCAAGATTTTACTACTTACAGCATCATTTTGAATTCTGATAATTTCAGAGCTTTTAAGCGCATACTTCAATTGCATGTGTGTTAAATTCGTGTTTTGTTTATATTTTCTTATTTTTTTTATTCATAGAGGAAGTTTTTTTTTTTTTTTTTTTTTTTTTTTTTTGGAATATTAACTGTAAGAAAATGATGAACACTTTATGTTGTTTTAAAGGCAAACAGTTTAATCTTTCGCAATCGAGCTCCACGCAATATGGATAAATAAAAAAAAAAAAATTCATGTTGAATAATTATTTTTAAAACCTTAGACAATCTCTAAACTGAGATGCACTTTGGAAACAAATTCCATTTGAATTTTTTTTCCCTGTTTGTCTGTCTAAAAATTTATATTGACCGATATATTATTCTTTTATTTATTTATACAGGAAGTATTAATTTCGTAGTGGTAAACTAGTCAGAAATAAATGCTGAACATTTGTTGTTGCCTTATGTGCAAAATGTTTATTATTATTATGTATTGAAGCTTGCTCGTGATAAGATAAATGAGAAAAAATCATGCTTGAAAATTATTTTTTAAAACATAATAAATCACTCAATTAAGATACAGTTTTTAAAGAAATTGCATTTGAAAGTAGATTTTTTTCCCTAAAGAACGTTCTAAAAATTGAAAATATACGATTGTCCGAAGATTAAAAAATTGCAGTAGCGAAAATTTCTAAACCAAAATTTGATTGTGAAGTGTTGCCATTCGCAAAATAACGTCAGCGTTACGCACAGATACGTTTGTTCTTTATAATATAGATAGATACGTAATCAGTGAAATATAATAAAAATCACTTATTATGACAAAGTTATCGATTGAGACTCTTATTCTTGGTATTCCGGAATGAAAAACAGCAAAATTTAATCCACATTGTCACGATTATAAAATTTTTCCACCATAAAATCTAAACCTAGCGTCATTTCCCCCCTTCTCAAAGTGTACATACGCACTTCTCATGTCCATTTTCAGCTTTTTAATAAATGGTATTTTAATTTCATCATTTTAAGTAAAAACTTGAAGTCACGATTGTCAGCAACATCTTTTCATGTGAACAGCTGCACTCTTAACTTAGATTCTAATATCAGTACCGGTAAATGAAAATTGCCTGATTTATGGTTTTAGGCTCATTTGTGTTAAAATGTTTAGGTTTATCTAAGAATATTATCTTTTTCTTTTAAATATGACGCCATTTTCACTTACTTTAGCATTTTACCTTGTGTCTGAAACTTAGCATCAGTACATATTCAGAAGGAAAAAATACATGGACCTTTAGGAGTAAAAATGCGGGTTTTCAAAAGCAGTGCATCATTTTCCGTTTTGCGCCACTAAACACTATACAACAATTTTTATCAACAATTTTGAATTTTTATCAGAAAATTGTACGAATAAAGATGAATAAACATCAACATTTTTCTCTTCTCTGCAATAAAGGAATCTACCTAATTACAACCACTTTGAAGAAATTTCGTAAAATACTATTAAATTTAAAATATAAAAATGTTGGTATTTAAAAAACAGCCACTGGAAGTACAATGCGGCTAAAATTAAACTGTCGGTGCTCAGAGTGTTCTGTAGCGCGATCTAATTGCAAGAATGGCGCCAAATATTGTAGGAAGATTAAATATGACGGGGATGAAGGATTCCGCGGAAAAAATAGTTCAAAAAATGACCGCCAGAGGAATATGTGGCGCTGTGTATTCGAAAAAGAAGAATCAATACTGAAATAAAATTACCATTTATTTAGCACAGCCACTCAGGTTCGATGTGGCCGCCGTTTTTGTGGACTACATATTGCATTCTGTGCACAACATTTACAACAGCAGAGAATAACATGTCTGCAAGAATCTCCCGTACAGTTCACGATATGTTATCCTTCAACGTCGCCTTCAACGTCACCCTAGACACCTTCGTGATAGACCCAGGAATAAAGGTAACCCCGTAGCCAAAAGTCGCAGGGTGTAAGCAGGGGGCCGAGTTGCCCATGCAGTTGGAAAACAGCGGCTAATGACTCTTTCTGTTGTGAATTTCTGTCATCGTTGTTTCTGAAGTTGTTTAGCATTTGGCGATATGTGTCTCCGGTAACAGAACAAGTTACAGGTTCTGTCGAAGTAAAGTTCTCATACAAGAATGGACCTATGATCATATCTGCTGTGAAACCACACCAAACAGTTATCGTTGGTGAATGCAAAGGAATTTCTTTGAATGCTCTTGGTGACTTGTTATCCCAAATTCGGCAGTTTTGTGTATTTATATGTAGATATGTCCGACTCATTTTTAATTTAAAAACAATTATGTTTTTTTTTTGCGTAATATATTATAATTTACACATTTAAATAAACTTAAATAATTTTAAAAGTAATTTATATCACTAAATATTAGCGTTCAAACAAAAAAATATAAACAAACTAGTCGGATATACCAATCCCAAAACTTTCTTCTATCTCATGCATGTTAATACTTGAAAAAAAGCTATCACACTACCAAAATTAAACGGCAATCTATGCCCATCATGAGGATTCTATAGATATGAAATTCCGTGCATTAGCCCTTGAGATATGGCTATCTACGAAATCGTGTAAATACAGCAAAATTCAGCCTAGCAGCCCCACCTACTGGGTGCTTTACACCAAAACCTATGTTAAACAAAACTACCAAGCAACCACTTACGTCAAAGTCTAACTGAATGTGAAGTTTGGGGGAAATCCGTGCATTAGTTTTTGAGATAGAGTTATTGCGAAAATCATGAAAATGCCAGCATAGCAGCGCCACCTATTAGACGATTAACACCAAAACCTAATCAGCAACAACTTGTGTTAACATCTAACTAAATCTGAAGTTAGATGAAAATTCGTGCATTAGTTTTTGAAATAGAGCTATTGTAGGAATCGTGCAAAATGCAGCACAGCAGCGCCACCTGTTGAGCGATTTACACCATCACGTACTCTGCATCACGTCACATCGAGGACTAACTAAATCTGAAGTTTGATGAAAATCCGTGCATTAGTTCTTGAGATAAAGCCATTGCGGAAATCATAAATAATAAAGCATAGCAGCGCCACCTGTTGAGCGATTTACACCAACACCTAATCAACATCAAGTCATATCAAGGACTAACAGAATCTGAAGTTCCATGAAAATCCGTGCATTAGTTCTTGAGATAAAGTCATTTCGGAAATCATAAAAAATGCAGCATAGCAGCGCCACCTATTGAGCGATTTCCACCAAAAACTAATCAGCATCAATTTGTATCAGGGACTCACTGAATATGAATTTTTATTAAATTCCGTGCATTAGTTCTTGAGATAAAGCGCCCACAAAATTTGTGTCACACACAGACACACAGACAGACAGACTCACAGACAGACATTTTGTAAAAACATGTTTTTCGGGTTCTCTGACCTCTAAAACGTGTAAATACGTCGAAAACCGGAATTCGAAAATTTTCATGAATCCAATACTTTCTTCTTGTGAAGATAGAAGAAAGTAATAATGAGTATCAATCAAATTATTCACTTCAATTATTCGTATTGATACACTGTCAGTTTAAATGATAAATACCATGTAGATATGTCCGATTCATTTTTAATTTATAACAAATTTCTGTTTTTTTGCATAATATATTATAATTTACACATTTAAATAAACTTAAATAATTTAAATGTAATTTATATCACTAAATATTTCTGATTTATTATTTAAAGTCTTTCACCCTTTAAATAAACGGCTAACTGCGAGTATTACTTGCAAACAGAGGATTCCTTACAATAGATATATTAAATGGTAACTGTATTATTATTAAAAAAATCGTTGCTAACAAAACAATAAGACTTTGTAAAAAAACTATACAACGCAAGGTTGAGTATAGTTCCATATACTAGAAAAGTGTAAATGGATATACTCTGAAAGTTCAGAGAGATATGACACCTAAATTTTATCAAATATTGCTCTTCTGTATAACTTTGTTTAATAATCTTATCCTAATCTGTTTTTGATGAACTTAATTCGGTGCTGACAATAAAGGTAGTGCATATTTGAACTTCATTTGTCATTTCATAAGCCCAAATTCAGTGTAGTAATAATCTTTTCTTTTAACAATATACCTAAAACAAAACAGTTGTTCAAAGTTTAAGTTTGGAATTGTGCTAAGGGCGCTTCAAAAAGAAGTGGCAAAGTTGCAACTGCGGCGTCCGTGCCGTGTTTTTCCAGATAGGTTTTTAATTAATCAATAAGGATATGGGTTGAATAGTGAGAGAACCACTCAATTCAAACAAGTCCCAAATCCTATACTAATTATGAGATTGATTCTAATTAAATTAGGTTGTTTTAATAGTTTGACGTTTATTGTTTTTTATACTACTATTGGACATTGCGTTACACAAATATATCATTGAAAGTTGTTATATACGTAAGCTTTAAAAGTGAATTTCGCAATTAGTGTGCCTTCCGTTTCTTTATATATGTCAAAAACGTCCATGTCTTTAAGGATTAATATCTCCGCTAATTACAGACAATTTTTTAAAATTATTTTCAACAATCCTTTTATACTTCTACGACGATAGGTACTGCGAGCGCTTCTATACTCCTATACTAAGGACTGAACGTTCGCCAATTGAAATTTGTGTGTAACGTAAAAATGCGATTTCTACGACGATAGGTACCGCCAGCGCTTCTATACTCCTATACTAAGGACTGAACGTTCGCAAATTGAAATTTGTGTGTAACGTAAAAATGCGATTTTCTTAAAAAATAAAAATCCACAAAAAAGGGCAATCTCTATAGTTTCCTGCAAGGTTTAAATTAACTTCCACTTCCTCTAATCTTTTCATAATTTTAGTTTCAGTAGATTCAGAAATAGAGGGGGGGGGGGGTTATATTTTTGCATTACATTTTAGACGATATCTCTGAAAATATAATAACTAAAATTAAAAGAAGAGCATTTTTAAATTCAGTGTCACGAACGTTTCTTACAATACGTGCTTTCCCACGATACCCCATACGACGTACAAAGAAAAGATTTTTTTCAAGTAACTGAATTAGCCGTTCTACATTTATTATAAATATATTTCTGAATGGTTAACAATCTACAAATATGTTTGTTAATATAAATTATTATTTCAGCCAATTTTAACTTTCCATGTTCCATAGTTTATGAGTAAAATGGCTGTGACAGAGAGACAGACACAGGAGTGATCTTATAATGGTTCCGTTTTACTTTTTTAAGTACGGAATCGCAAAATACTGATTTTTTTTTTTTACTGTATTGCGCAATTAACTTCAGCCACGTGAAAAAAAATCTTTATGAGACATTTTCTTGAAATCTGCGATATCCATAAATTGTTGGTACTAATTAACATGATAACACTCTCCTCTTTTGAGCTTTAAAAGTTCAAAGAATAGAATATCATTAAACTAAAAGATTTTCAAATTAATGAATGACCAAGGCTAATGAGAAACTTTAATCTCTATCTTTAACTTACTTTATATTCATCATCACGGAAAAATTAAAAGCGTAAAACACGTACAAAGAGAATGTTTAAAAGTAAATCTGGTCGATTCTTTTAATGTAATGTTCTATTTTTCTTTTTGATTATAGATTACATTTTTTTATAACCGTAAAATTAGCTCTACTATCTTTAGATGTTCCTTTTAACATAAATTCTCTGTACATAAACTTTTAAAGAATAATGTATAATTCATAAACTTGATTTTTATTATTAAACATAAAGCATTCTGATATTCAACATTCGTTATAAACACATAATCATGTAAAAAAAAAAAATCAGTGTACTAAAAGAAATATAATACAAACCATGTTAATGGAAAATTTCTTTAAATCTCCATAAATAAAATTAAGCACAGATTTTTTTTTTCCTAACTGATTGGAGTCATTTCAAAGAATCATAAAAAACTTTCATTAATACATACCTTAATTTTAGGTGAAATGTAAGAAACATAATCTTTACTTTACTGTCAAACATTCTACTATATTATGCAATTATTTTTGTGAATTTCATTTAAATAATAGAGTAATAATGTGCATGTAGATACCTTATTTGATGTCCTGTTGTAAACTGTATCCGCTTCCCTCCCAAATATATCTATTTACAGTATGATTCAGAACTCTTTGTCTCGACATGTAAGTTAGGAAGACGATAACAAGCAAGAATCATATAAGAACATAGGCTCGCAATTGCAATGCAGACGTACCACATGTCCACAAATTTGGGGACGGCTACCGTCTGCTGTGGAAATCGATGTGCCCCATCCAAACGGTGCTGGTAATCGCAGGTGGTCAGAGACTGCACATGGTACGGATGCAACTCGCCCTCTTGTAAGATACGCCAAACGCTGGATTGAGCCGCATGTACACGTGCTGCAATACGTAAAGTACTCGTCCCTGGGTCGTTTTTGACTTCGGACAGTACGGCTTCTTCCAGACTACGTGTTCGCGATGTTCTCTTAACACCAGTGTCGATCATTCGTGGTTCGAAACGTCGATTTTCGCTCAGTAAATGATGCAGACGTGCAAACATGGTAGATACTTCTCGTTATACGTCTAATTGGAAACCGGGAACTATACAGTTCCCTAGCGGCTGTTCCACGTTAATTGACCACCACGTGTACGGGTTGCATATCCCCCAGTTCACTATTCGTGTAGCGATTCATAAATTATTCAGCTCATACACCAAGAAATAAGCTTTTCCTCCCTTCTGCCTGCCCAGCTGTCCTCACGACCTCTAGCGCCGTCTTGTGCGTCAGCTTAGTGTTTGCGACCCTATGGTCCTATATGATTATTGCTTGTTATTGACTTCCTTACCTACATGCCAATTATTGACAAGGAGTTCTGAATCACCCTGTATATATAGATATACATATATATAATGTTTCAGAATTGCCAATCAATTTAGAAAACTTTAACTTTCTTTTATTTTTATTTTTAATTTTATCATTCCATTGTCTTTTGAATAAAAGTATTGCAGAACTAATTACAAAAATATATCTAAAAAAGAACTTACAATACGAAGTATAAAAAAATAAATAAATATAAAACTTCAATTTATTAACTCTTTTACTTAACAGGTACATTATACACAGACATAAAGTCTCTATCTAAGTGCAAAATCGAAAAATTATGTACACAACTGAATAAAAACTGCTCAAAGAATCTCAACAAAATTCTTAAAGTACTCTGTTTATACTAATCTGAATTTGATGCGCTATGAAAAAACAATTGCGAATTTTACACTAGAAACGAAGGATGAAACAGAATAATATTTTTTTAATTTCTTCTATCTTTACAAGAAGAAAGTATTGCATTCGTTAAAAATTTCGAATTCCGATTTTCGAGGGATTTATACGATTTAGGGGTTAGAGATGTGTTTATAACATGTTTTTACAAAATGTCTGTCTGTGAGTGTGTTTGTGAGTTTGTCTGTGTGCGTGACACAAATTTTTTGGGCGCTCTATCTCAATAACTACCGAACGGAATTTAGTTAAACTGTAGATTTAGTTAGTCCCTCATAAAAATGGGTGCTGGTTATATTTGATGTAAATCGCCCAGCAGGTGGAGATGCTATGCTGCATTATTCATGATATTCAAGATAGATATATCTCAAGAACTAAAGCACGGATTTTCGGAAAATTCAGATTCAGTTAGTCCTTGATATAATTTGGTGCTGCTACCATTCTGTTGTAAATCACCCAGCAGGTGATGATCGCCCAGGCACGGATTCATAGTAAATTTCAGATTCATTTGGTCCATGATATAATTTGCTACTGCTAAACTTTTGGTGTAAATCGCCCTATAGGTGACGCTATTATGCTGCATTATTCATTGTTATCGCAATATCTCTATCTCAGAAACTAATGCACGAATTTTCATTAAACTTTAAATTCAATTAGATGTTCACGTAAGTTGTTGCTGATTAGATTTTTCTGTTAACCACCGAACTAGAGGAGTTGCTGTGCTGCATTTATCAGGAAATATTAAGCTGTATGAGACAGAAGAAAGTTTTGGGATTGCCACATCCGATTAATTTTAAATTAGTAATAAATACTTATGAATCATAAAATTGTTGAGATAAATTAAATGACTAATTTCGAAGTTATTGTCAACATTAATTTTAATTTTTTTAATTTCCAATAAGATTTCCAGTAAGATTTTCGTGATAGAGCCCGATTATTGATTTGCATTATTGATTTTGTGTTTAAATTTAGCATGGTTGCACTTTACTAGACCCTAACAATACACAAGGAAGAAGAAAAAAAATGTACCTTGCTGCGCATAAACAGCACCCCACGTTAAAATAGGAAACCATTGATTGTCACTGTTTTAGGAGGAATTTCGAGTATTGTATTATTTTTTAAAATTTATTTTGAGTAGCAAGAAAATGGAACAAATACCTGCCTTTAAACTGTTCTAACTGTTATTCTAGTTTAATCCGTTGTCACCGTTGAGCTACAAATTTTCCCATATTCTGTTAAATTGTAATGTAGATTACTTGTAATTCCAATTTTAACAGATGTACATTTAGTCTATCCTATATATTAATATATAATTTATTACTAATTTATGCAAACAGAAAAAATTATCGTGTAAGTGTTTTTATTTATCGAAACACTAAGCGCGTGCAGATTTGTTTTCAAGAAAATATTTTCTATAGTAATTGTATTGAAACTTCTCCTTATACAAGTGTTTTTTTTTTTTTTTTCCTTTGATGATTTCTGCACCGAATAATGAATTAAATTCAAATTTCTCTGTTCAAGCTCCTTGATCTAAGTGTGGGAGAGTTTTTAACTATTTAACCGTCACTAAAAAATATCTGTAAATTTACTAAATGTGTTCCAGGAAATTGAGATTCCTAAAACATTTTATCTAACGGCAACAACACAAATTCATGTAGCAGATCCATTTTTGCACCGTAAAAAAAAAAAAAAAAAATCTATAAGGTTACTAACATTGTTTTAGGAAACTGGAATGCCTAGAACTTTTAATGCAACTGCATTTACAGATAAAATTTTAGTAAGATTACTGTAATTTTACTAGATGGTTTTTGAAAGCTACATATTTATGTAACTTTAGAAAAATTAGTTTATTAGATTTACATATTTTTCTGTATAGTGTACAGATAATATTTTAGTAAGCATTTCTGTATTTTTGCATCTGTAGAATTATAGATTTTGTTTTTACAGTGTAGTTTTTGATGAGTTTATCAATAAATGTTTTCTTTTCATCACTTTCTTATATTATTTCATTTTTTTTCAAAAAGTTTTATTAAATTTATTTTTTACGATAGATTTTGTAAAATAGAATTTCACAGAGAACCTGTAAACATATCTATATATAATATAATTTATATGTTTTCATTTATATTTCAGTGTTTTAACCTTTTATTTTGAGACTAATAAAGTTCTATGCAATTTCTAATCTAAAATTACTTATCTCACCGTAAAAGTTAAATGATTCCATTAAAAATACTCTCAAGTTCATTTTAATCATAAAGCGCGAACTCTTTACATGTTGTTAAAAATAATGCACAAATTTTCTTAAACATTTAGTTTATGAAACATGATTTTTTTTTTTTTTTTTTTTTTTTTTTTTTTTTTTTTTTTTTTTTACATAAATTTAAAGTAGTTGTTACATTTAAATATTTTATGCATTTTAAACGTAAAATATTAATATATTTTTTTAACAAGATACATTTTATTGAAATAATTTATGTAAAATTTCTTCATTTTTAATATGCTTCCGATATTTCAGATATGAGCGGTAGAACATTTGTATTTGATGGATTATCGTATCGAGAGAAATTATTATAAGAATATAAACCTATAGTAATAATAAAGGACTTTACGTTGTAATATCGATACAAAACAAATAGGTGTTGCTATCCAACGTACAATTTATTCACAAGTTTAACATAAAACTCTACGTTTCGGTTTAATCTTTAAAACCTTCACCAGGAGAAAAATTTTCTAAAATATAAATCGACAACAAACTCTTTACATGCTACATTTTGAAATCAATTCAAAATACAAAACTTTCTAACGGAAACCTCTTACTCCCAAATAAACAGTTCAGTGGCGCCATCTTTTAACCAAAGATGCAAACGAAGAAAGAAATGCTGAAAAAAGTGGAATTTTCATTGACTTTTCAAAATTGAAAGCCATATTTCTGGGATGTGAAAGGAAACATCATTACACATTTCATGGTTTCTTAGACGAATTTCTAAAGATTCACGAATAATAGCATTGCGCGGAATAACTTGCTTGGAAATAACTTTAGCATGGTCAAAGTCTATAAATGAAATGAGTCCTTTATGGTAGCTTCTTGAGAGTGCTGTAGAAAATTTACGAAACTTCAAATCGTTTTTATGTTCTTGCAATCTTTCGAAAAATCGACGTTTAGTCATACCAATATAGGAAGAGGTGGTCCCATCTGTAAATTTAAAGGGAATTTCATACACCCCAGAAAAAGATGAAAATGGAATTGGATCTATTTTTTTACACATAAGATTAAACAATGTCATAGAATTAGAGGCAACGAGAAATTCCCTTTAAATTTACAGATGGGACCACCTCTTCCTATATTGGTATGACTAAACGTCGATTTTTTGAAAGATTGCAAGAACATAAAAACGATTTGAAGTTTCGTAAATTTTCTACAGCACTCTCAAGAAGCTACCATAAAGGACTCATTTCATTTATAGACTTTGACCATGCTAAAGTTATTTCCAAGCAAGTTATTCCGCGCAATGCTATTATTCGTGAATCTTTAGAAATTCGTCTAAGAAACCATGAAGTGTGTAATGATAATGTTTCCTTTCACATCCCAGAAATATGGCTTTCAATTTTGAAAAGTCAATGAAAATTCCACTTTTTTCAGCATTTCTTTCTTCGTTTGCATCTTTGGTTAAAAGATGGCGCCACTGAACTGTTTATTTGGGAGTAAGAGGTTTCCGTTAGAAAGTTTTGTATTTTGAATTGATTTCAAAATGTAGCATGTAAAGAGTTTGTTGTCGATTTATATTTTAGAAAATTTTTCTCCTGATGAAGGTTTTAAAGATTAAACCGAAACGTAGAGTTTTATGTTAAACTTGTGAATAAATTGTACGTTGGATAGCAACACCTATTTGTTTTGTATCGATATTACAACGTAAAGTCCTTTATTATTATTATGACCAAGCCGATGCTGGGCAATATGGACTATATTAAAGTTTTCAAGGACTATAAATCGACCATTTTGAAGTTAGATCGTGAACTCTTAAACATAAAATTTTTGAAGACCTGTAAAAGACTTGATGTTATTCCTAATTTCCTGCGTATCAACAATCATTTTCTTAAAGGTTTTGGAAATCTGAAACGGAAATTTGAAGCTTCTAGCTTGGATAAGTGTATTAGAAGTAAGTTTTCATATGTTAACTTTTTATCATCAAGAACTTATGGTTTATATTTTAAATTGGATAAAGCCACTTTCCAAACCCAATTTGACAAGTTTATCTATGCCGTTGAAGGTCTTAGATTCGCCCAAAGTAAGAATATCACGTTTCGCCATACTAAGAAAATTCATAGTTTATGTGTAAACTCGGACATTTCTCAACGTCCAATTGTCAAGCCTGTTCCTTTTATTAACCTCTCCAGTAAAGTATTTTCATTGGAAGAAGAACGTTTGATTTCTTTAGGTGGCAAATATTCATTCCCTGCTATAATAAATAAGAGTGACTTTTGTTCAGATTTAGAAAGTATAATTCAAGTTATACCAGTTTCTGAAAGAGAAATGGCCAGACATCAAGTTTGTAATATTAGCATGAAGTTTTTTAACAGTAAAATTCCTAATTGTAGAATTCCACATGTCATTTCAAAATTAAAGAAAGATTCTGACATTTTCTTTATGAAAACAGATAAATCCGGAAAAATTGCCGTTATAGATCAAGACCAGTATTTTTTGAAGATGGATGAATGCATTCAAGAATTGTCATGCTCAACGCTTGTTAAAGATCCAAATCCTAAGCTTTTTCGTAAAACACAGGAACTGATCAGAAATGGTGAATGGCCTACTTTGATCAAAGATAAAATTAAATTAAACCCCACTGGGATTACCCCACGTATTTTTGCTCGTCTTAAAGATCACAAAACTGGTTTTCCATTTCGTCCTATTGTTTCTCGGTGCCAAGGGCCGTTATATTTTGTTGAAAAAGCATTTGCATTTTTTCTTAAAAGTATTCTCCCCTCTTCAACTTTTTCTATCTCTTCTACGTTGGAATTCATTAATCGAATTAAGGATTTTAATCTTCCTAATAATGCAATTTTGGCAAGTTTTGACATTGTGTCATTGTTTCCATCCATCGATGTGGAAGAAGTTATTCTTTCCATAGGCTTATCCATTGATGGGTTACCTCATTTAAGTGATAATATGAAATTTTCAATTAAGTCGGGCTTAAACTTAATTAAGGAAAGTAATGTATTTATTTTTAAAGATAAATATTTTAAACAGCAGAAAGGAGCTCCTATGGGTTCACCTATTTCTAGTATTCTGGCAGAATTCAAATTGCGTCCTTTAGAAGAACTCATCTTTAAGAAGCATTTTCCTATACCTTCATTATGGTCACGGTATGTCGATGACATTTTTATTATCTGGGAAGATGGGAAACAATCCTTAGAAAATTTTTTGACGAAATTAACCAACTTGATAACAATATTAAGTTCACGATGGAGTTAGAAAACAATAACTCGCTTCCTTTTCTTGATGTTCTCCTTATTAAAGAAAACAATTGTTTAAAACGGAAAATTTTCCGGAAATCTATGAAATTAAACAATGTTATTCCTGTCACTGCAGCTGCCCCATGGAATTATAAGATTGCAGCATTTAGGTCATTTATCCAGCGTGCATTACTTGTTTGTTCCGATGAATTTTTGGATGATGAAATCAATTTCATCGTTAATATTGGATTATGTCATGGTTTTAATTCAAGCCTTATCTATAAATTGGTTGATATGTATAAAGTTTCCGCTAATCCCCCCTCCCCCAAATTTAATCAAGTTTACCGAAAGGTTCCATATTTTCCTATCTTATTTGAAAAGTTAAAAAAGTCTTTCATGAAATTCAACATTCAACTTGTTGCCTCTAATTCTATGACATTGTTTAATCTTATGTGTAAAAAAATAGATCCAATTCCATTTTCATCTTTTTCTGGGGTGTATGAAATTCCCTTTAAATTTACAGATGGGACCACCTCTTCCTATATTGGTATGACTAAACGTCGATTTTTTGAAAGATTGCAAGAACATAAAAACGATTTGAAGTTTCGTAAATTTTCTACAGCACTCTCAAGAAGCTACAATAAAGGACTCATTTCATTTATAGACTTTGACCATGCTAAAGTTATTTCCAAGCAAGTTATTCCGCGCAATGCTATTATTCGTGAATCTTTAGAAATTCGTCTAAGAAACCATGAAGTGTGTAATGATAATATTTCCTTTCACATCCCAGAAATATGGCTTTCAATTTTGAAAAGTCAATGAAAATTCCACTTTTTTCAGCATTTCTTTCTTCGTTTGCATCTTTGGTTAAAAGATGGCGCCACTGAACTGTTTATTTGGGAGTAAGAGGTTTCCGTTAGAAAGTTTTGTATTTTGAATTGATTTCAAAATGTAGCATGTAAAGAGTTTGTTGTCGATTTATATTTTAGAAAATTTTTCTCCTGATGAAGGTTTTAAAGATTAAACCGAAACGTAGAGTTTTATGTTAAACTTGTGAATAAATTGTACGTTGGATAGCAATACATATTTGTTTTGTATAAACCTATAGTTTTAAAAATTTGCGAAGAAAATTTCGTTTATCAAATGAAACAGAAAACTGCAATATCTAATTTCAGAGAACTCATCATGAAATCATATATCTAGTATGGACAAAGTTGAAAATTTTGTACTTTATACGGCGAATTTCAGATAGTGAATTGATATATTAAAATAATTTTTAAAATGTTTAGAACCAATTTAAAATGACTTGAAAATTTTAAATAAATTTTATACGATAAAAGCTTTTAAAAATATAAACAAATTTAAAACTAAAATAGTTTAAAAAACGTCAGACCAGAATTATTTTCAAAATTTCTAAAATAATTAATCTAAAATAATCTAAAAAAAATTCTAAAATAAATAATGTTTAAATAACATTAAAAGGGTGCACAATCTTACATAAAAGGCGACTAATGTAATGAAAAGATGTTACAAGTTTAAAACATACAATTTATTTAAAACTTCTTAGACATTTCAAGCCTTCCAGGCACATCATCATAGAATATTTTAATAACTTTAATAATAATTTATTTTATGTTGAATCAAGGTGAAAAATTGGTTTTGTCTTATGATATTAGTTATAAAAATTTCTATTTATGGAATATCTGAAACAAATAATAATACCAGCAATAATATTCTACCTGAAATGTCCAGGACTCAAAAAAAAAAAAAATCATTTATTTCATAATTTCTTACCAGTTATAATTTTATGTCTATTGAAAATACCTAAATATATGTCCTCTTTCATTTCACATTTTTTTTTCAACTCAGAATAATTTAGCTAAATATAGTAGATATATTATAGCTGCTAAACATCTGACGCATTAAGTATTTAGAAAATATAATTTATGTCTTTGAAGTGTCACTTTTTGTGTGCATTAAAAGTAATGTAGTGTAATAAAAAGCAAACACTTTTTATTATTCGTTTTGTTTTATTTCTTATTTAAAACAAGGACATATAAACATGCTAAAAACAATTATTTGTATTTATATTTACAGAAAATTAAATTAATTATTTTGCATATTTCAGAAATAGTTCGTGACAATAAGTCAAACTTTGAAATTTCTCAGAAAGAATGAATTTTATTCTAAGCATATCCCAGGTCATTAATCATTCTTCTGCGAGATTTATACAATTAATCTCTTCTAAATCTAATGTTTCTATTGCATAGATCATGGGATTACAATTACCGATTGCGCACACCGATTAATTTTCTTTCGTCGAAAAATCTTATATATATATATATATATGTGTGTGTGTGTGTGTGTGTGTGTGTGATATATATATATATATACTAAAGTTTCAGAAAAAGTGATACACCTGTCTAATATTGCCTTACGAGCAGGCATAAGTACAAAAACACGACCTGGCATGGAATATACAAATATCTGATAAATCTTTTTTTTTCAGTTCACAAATCCATAGGATTTTCTAAGTGTGCGATACCTCTTCTTAACAGCTCATTTCAACGCATCCAATATATGCTAAATGACGTTCATGTCTTGTAATTTAGATGGCTAATGGAAATGGCTAATGTCAGAAGAAAGTTCCCGGAGCCACTCGGCAACATCTCTCCATGTGTTTGGAGTCGTTTTGCCCTAATGGAATTGTCCACGTCCATTGGAAGCACAATGGACCTGAATGGATGTAGTTGATCGCACAGTATATTTACGTATGCGTCACATGTCAGAGTCGTCTTTAGATTTATCAGGGGTCCTATATCATACCAAGTACAAACGCCCCATGCCATAACAGAAGTTCCACTATCTTAAACAGTTCCTTTTGACATGTAGGGAAAATAGATTCATGAGGTTGTCTCCATACACATACATGCTACGCCGTCCGATACAACTGTAAATGAGACTCGTTATCCAGGCAACTCCTGAACTGTACAATGGAGGTGTTGGCGTACCCAAGCAAGGCGTATAGCTGTGTGCTGTATAGAGAACAACGGTACACGAGTGGGTATGTGGCTATGAAAGTCCATATGAATGACGGTCAGTTGTACAGTCGTGGAAAAAAAAAAAAAAGTAAACACCCCCTACTAACTCCTCAACAAATCATCATAGAAGAAAGTGACTGGTACCGAACGATTGGAAATAAAGTATACTTTTAAATGATGTATATAAAATTTTCTTAGGGGGTCATCTACATATTAAAACGAATCCAAATTTCATTTTATTTCAATAGCAATACCCAATTTTAACGAGATATTTCAAATCTTCGGTTCAAACTATGCCTAGACGCCAAATTTTAAGTCATTTGAATGATAAGTTTTTGAATTATAAACATTCAAAATTGAGTGCTTCTAATGTTAAATTATATTTTCATATTTTTATTTATGTCTCCCGAAATTATGCTCCTAATGTGCTAATTTTTTTTGTGGTAATAATACTAATATACCCAAACATAAATAAGCTGAATTTGCAATTTTTATAATTTTATTATATGAGTTATGAAATTAATATTCGAAAAAATTATGAATTGCAACCTACAATTTTTTTGATGGATTTAGATTTATTAAGTCCTGCTTTATGGAAATTCAAAAATTTCACATTTTTCTTCCAAGTAGTTTTCAAATTATGTTTAAGAAACGGCAAAATGATTGTTTAAGGGGCCGTCTATGACGGAAGTGAGTAGACATTTTGAAATTTATTCTGCCGTACTGTAATGTAACACGCTTCATTGACTCCTTGAGTGGCGCTTAAGGTGCCTTGATCAAGGAAGCAGCTCTCTCGGTTAACAATCTAGTACGGAACTTCAATTTGTATACAGCCCTTAAAATACACTCGTTTTAAAATAATTAATTTCTCGGAAACTTATGGTACGAATTGCATAAAAATTCGTTTTTAGGCTAATTGAAGGGTGTAGAGTTCATTTATGCTGTCAGAATTGGGTACTGCTATTGAAAAAAAAAAAACAAAGTTATGGTTCGTTTTAATATGTAGATAGCCTCTTAAGCAAATTGTATATACATCATTTAAAAGTAGACTTTATTTCCAATCGTTCGGTACTAGTAACTTTCTTCTACGATAATTTGTTGAGGAGTCAGTAGGGGATGTTTACTTTTTTTTTTCCCACGACTGTACAATTCGCAATAACATAAAATATATGTTAATCATATATTCTTTAAAAATGAAACCAATTATTCTCTCAATTCAATACTAATAGTTAGTTTTCCATATAAAAAACTGTTCTCCAAATAGCTACCAAAAATTGTTTAATTTTTTATCAACTAGAACACCTTTAACCCATGTGTCAATGACCGGGTACCCGGTCACCTTTTTCTCTTTTCATTCCGATTTCATTGTGTAATTATAAAAAAAACCCGAAATGAATTTAGACCTCCATTATTTGTAGTATTCACTGTCCATTAGTGTAATCACTTTAATTTTGGGATTTTTTTCTTAATAGTATTTAGGGCATTAAAATTTTTTATTAGTTTTATAAATGACGAGGGTACCAGTGTATTCATGCAAATGTTCTATGGGAAAATAGATAAATTAATAGTTTACTTAGATATAGATTATTAAAACTTGAAATTAATTTGAAAATAAGCGTTTTCAAACAATAACGTATTTTTGAGGCAAAAAATATTTCATTTAGGTGAAATTTTGTGGACAAGCTTTGCAGTACAAAAAGTGTACGAATGCACAGTGCATCTCGTACTGGCTTTCCACATACCTTGCACGATTGTCTGGTTTTATTGCGCCGTTTTTTAGGCTCTAAAAATCACATCTGACACAAACTGCATTTGTTCTTCCTGTTTTATCCATCTTTAAGCTATTTTGGCTGTGTAGCGAAATTCTGGCAGCTTCATATAGGGGCAAGTATTTTTTCAATATATTTTCAATTTCCGATTTTGTCGAAATTTGTCTCATAGCCTCTACATTTTGCGATTAATCATGAATTGCTGGAACGCTCAAAATCTCACATAATTCCAGAAAAACAGCCAGCGATCGTTTGTTTTATGGCTAACCATGTTATTATTGGTAATATGTATCATATAAGCAGGAAATGCTGCTATATCCACAATAATGAAAAATAATTCAAGTGGGCTATGTCGTTGTACGCCTATGAGTTGTACACTGGCCTCCAAAAGTTAAGGTACAGGGACTGGATGCTTTTGATTACACACATTTTGTGGAATATATACCAAAATTATTGGCGAATTGTTCTTGAACTTCTGGGATGTAAAGAACATGTTTGATTTCATATTTCTCGGTGAAGATTTAGTCGGGAGGACAATTAGATGTCTAATAATAAATTTAATAATAAAATAATATTTGCGATCAGCTATGTAACGGAAAATGCTAATGCTGGGAATGGTTTGTCACTGTGGTAAATGACTATTTGGGTCCTGTTCAACGTTTGTATGCATTTTTGTAAGCATAGCACGCATATTCGTGAAGATGTTAACGTTTTTGTGAAAAATTCAAAAGTTTTTTGTTTATAGCATACAGAGTTTTCAACCAAATTTAACACAATTTTCCAAAAACCTGACAAAGTACTGTAGCAACAGTATACTGCAATTAAAACATGAATATATTTAATATTTGATAAGATATGGGCATTCATATGAAATAATATTTCTCTGCGCATGCGTGGAATATCCTAAATTTTTTTTTTATATAATTTGGTAGTCAGCTATGTAGGGTAACTGTCAAGGGGTAAACTGTAAAATGTCCTGTCAAATATCGCGAAAATTCACAAAGATAGGGTCGATATAATGAGTTGCTTCCTAAAAATAGCTTTATTATAAGGGATTTTCCACAACTTTTCAATCAGCTCACTATATCTTTCCATGTTTTCATAACATTTGGCTGGACTTTTTATAGAAGTTGCCCCAAAATACACTACCAAATTATGAAATAAAAATTTTGAAATCTTCCGCGCATGCGCATTAAAAAATTATCTCAAAAAATGCCCATATCTCGTCAAATATTCAATATATTCATATTTTAAATGCAGTATAATGTTGCTACTATTCTTTCGAAAGTTTTCAGAAATTTGTGTTAAATTTGGTTGAAAACGCTGTATGCTATAAGCAAAAAACTTTTGAATTTTTCACAGATACAATAACATCTTCACGAATATGAGTGCTATGCTTACACAAATGCACACAAACGTTGAACAAGACCCAAATAGTCATCTAACACGGTGACAAACCATTTCCATCCTTTTCTGTTACATAGGTGATCGCAAATATTATTTTATTATTAAATTTATTATTAGCTCCCTAATTGTCCTTCTGACTAAATATTCACCAAGAAATATGAAATCAAATATGTTCTTTTCATCCCAGAAGTTCAAGAACAATTCGCAAATAATTTTTGTAGATATTCGACAAATTGTGTGCATTCGAAAGCATCCAGTCCCTGTACCTTAACTTTTGGAGGCCAGTGTATATCGCAACAATAATTTATCCATTATATCCACTGCATACTGCGTTTTAATATAAAACTGAACCATTTCTTGTTTCTCTTTTGGTCCGCTGATGGTTTTATGATGATGCATAGTAGACAAGGGTCAGCTAGGTGGAAAGGCCTACCAAATGGCTTAAGCACTCACAAGCCCCAGCCAGCGGTTTCCATCTACTACCGCCGATTTACATGGCCTCATTTCTTGGGAAATGTAAGTTTTGTTTCTTTTCAAAGTGCCAACCATGGTAAACTTCTAATTTAAAAAGTGTTTGGCCAAAGAAAGGGATAAAGAAGAGTTGTGTATGGTGATGTTTCGTCCAGAATCCTTGAATGTTGTGCACAAGTTTTCCACAAGTCTTTCTCCTTTCTTTATTTCACGGTCTCTACCTATTTTCAGTGCATAGTTAGTTGTTAAGAGGCCAATGATTTTTTGCTTCACTTGCCCACCACATTGTCATCCCATATTTAACTGGTTAAGATGGAAAATATTGTGTGAATCTTGTTCTTCCTTGATACAGAAATAACTGCTCGTTACCCGTTAACGTTTTCGTCGGTTTGTATTTTTTTAATAGATTGTTATTTAGCATAGTTCATAAATTACGAATTGGTGCAGCTTTATCATTTTGTATACATTCCACTCGTGTGTTCTGGTTGTCGAACCAAATAAATCTAAGAATATTCCAGAATCGATTTACACTAATATTTGCTCGATGTAACGAATATGAGTTGTTTTAAACATTTTGGATGTGTCATCTTCGTTTGAATTGCCAACACCTAAAGAAATTAATATTCCTAAAAATGCGTCGAATTCCTCGTCGCAAGATGCGGGGTAGTTACATTTTATAAAATAGGGGTGTTTTATTGCTCGCGTATGTTAAAATTACAGCAGGTATCCGGTCACCTCGGTCATGAGAGACAAGGTTAAATTTTGGTCATTGGCATAGGGATTAAATAATTTTGAGAACTGAACCTTTGCTTTTGCAATATACAGTATATAGGTAAATACTACTTTCTTCTTGAATACTCTCATAGATTTTTTTTTTTCACATGTAATATTTGTGGAGGATGGCCAAGTATCAACACCAAAAGGTATTTTCACATGAAAAATAACAAAAGTTTTCAAATAAAGTTTTCAAATTTATTATAATCGGCGATTTTGTATTAGCTGCATGCCATAAGGTCTTATCCGAAGTTATCGCCTAACGTTTTGCAATTTACAGAAACTATTTTCATTATGATAATTTGGTTGTTAAAGCTATTATTGCAATTACACACCTGTTAATTGTGTCTTTTCTTTATATTATATTATTTTTTATGAATTGTTAATTTCGTTATGGAATATAGTAATGTGCAACCACACGCTGAATAATTTATATTCTTCTTAGTGCACACGCTTCGATCATTCATAATAGAGCTGCATGTGATATAGATAGATTTTTTTTTTTTTAAGTACTTCAAAATTATTTTAAAACTATAAAACCCATAAAACTGAGATGCAGTTTTCGAATAAATTGCATTTTAAAACACATATTTTCTTTTATTTGACGGATTAAGAATTTTATTATGGGATTTTTAGAAATATATAAATTTACAAAAGAGCAAACAGGATTTCTTCGATATGTGCCACCCTTGATATTATGCCAGTTTTTCTCACTGACTTAATTTTGATTTATAAAATAGATGCGATTTTAATTATATAATTAAAAATAAAACGCCGGAATGAATTTTTCGCTCTTGCTTGTGGAATTTTCAAGTGTTTATCGAATGCGACTAGGTGTACCGATCGATAAGAAGTTTCTATCCTCTTTCAAGTGTCATGCTTGATTCTAAAATTACTTAGATTTCTTTGTCACAAAAAATATCAATTTAAAAAAATGAATGTCTTTGTCATTAATATGTTAGTTAAAGGTGAGTGAGTATCGTTGAATGTTGTTATACAAATGCACGTTCTTTTCTGAAATGGAAAAAATATATTTTAACAAAACTTAACGCAATGAGCCTAACATGAATTGAATTATTTGAGTATATACTAAACTGAATTTTGAAAAAAGTAAGGAGCAATATGAAAGCATACGCGACATATTTTGTACAGTAAATGTATCAACATTTTAATTATTAACAATTAATTACGTGCAAGATAGTTTTTTTTTTTCAAATCTTTTGTGTAATATAAAACGACTTCTTACTTAAAACTATGTTTAATAAACTTTTAATAATAATATTTTATAATGTTCTAAAATGTATCTATTTTTAAAACTCAAATCGGAGAGATTTTAATTTGCATCGATGCAATTGTAAGGGTTTGTAATTTGCGACTTCGATTAAGAAATAATGATGGAATGAAATTTCTGACATTTTTCTACTACTTACCTGGGTGGAAGTTAAATTAATTGATCTGAAAGAATAGCATCTCTATAATAATAGCCTAAGTCATATGACTGTCATCAATAGTTTCGGGCTGACCCCGTCGCTTTTTATATGCCAGGCGGTCATTTTGGTACTTAGCGCAGGTAATTAATCGCTAAATATTGTTCCATCGTAATCATTTCATCTATGCTATAATATGTTATAATAAATCATGTCACTGTCATAAACAATTACGCTTTCCATATGCTCAGCCATTTGCAATAAAAATTATTTTTTCGAATAAAACTAACATAAAAGTTACCATGATCGCAAAGTATTCTTGGTATTTTTATATTAGGTGGGTAAAAATCTCGCCGATAGCATTTTTTAACTCACCACTTAGCATTTATTGCTTTTCGCGTGGTAAATTAAAACAATATTTTGATGTCTAAATTAAATGTCATGGTTTATGGTATCAGTTATTATTTTTCTTTTCTTTTCTTTTTTAAGAAATAAATAAAAGTCATGAATTTTAAATGTTTCAGTTTTAAATTAAAGTTAATAAAAAATAAAGTTAATAAAATGAGTGAAAGGAATATCTTTAAATGGAATTAATAAAATACGAAAAATTGCAACAGGAACTATGTTTGAGGAGGAGAGGAATATACAGAGTTCTTGGTTTCTGTATCAGAATCTTACGATTTGGCGAAGGATTGAACAAGTAAATTAAATTCTGAGTAAAAGTAACATGATACAACGGTTAGCATTACATTTAAGGGAGGCCAAACTGTTCGCTAAGAGCGGCTAGTTGTTCAATAGTGTTTGTTTTACGTAATCGCTTTGTTTTGTATTTTATGACAGAATGGATTATTAGAAAATTGTAATGTTCGAGGCGTTTATCCATATAGGTGTTATTTACGCCAATTTTGAAAAAAAAAATATGGAGGAGATATAAAATATGTATCTAGGTCATACAATAAAAGACAAATATCGATCAAGTACATTGATCAAATTACATCAATATTTCAAACATCTTCAATTATACATAACGGATGTAACAACCTGTTAACCCATGTGTTTGTGTTACCGATGCTTATAAATTTTTGAACAAAGTGTCTGTTAGATTTTGTTTTCTGTTATTGAAGCAATGTGTTTTCAATTTTCTTTTCCGCTTGGGTTGCAGAATTTCAAGTTAGAAACTCTTTATATAGTTTGCTTTCGGATTCTTTTACATTATAATTTGCTATTTTGCACATTGCGTATTTTTAAATTTATTAATAATCTTATATCTTCAAATACTATGCATCGAACATCATTTCCTAAAATAAATTACTAGTAACCTTTGTGAAAATCTTGCTCTATTTTTTTTTCTTAATGTTTCTCATCATTTTGTGTATATATAAAAATAAAAAACAACAACAACAAAAAGAAAGAACGAAAAATCATACGCACACCATAGATCATGAAACACTTTCCAACGCATTCAGAAAAAATTTAACAAATTTTTAGAATTTATTAAGGTGAAATATGTCTAAGTAAATGCCATAATTTAATATCCGGAGTTACAGTCTAACAGTTTGGAATTTAAAGAAACCATTTTCATTACAATAATTTCAGCGTTACAGCGATTATTTGAATTACACATCTGATAATTGTGCCGTTTCCTTATATTATATTATTATTTTTTATTTATGAATTTTTAATTTCGTTATGGAATATAGTAAGTAGCAACCAAACGTAGGATAATTTAAATTCTTCTTAGTTGAGACGCTTCGATCATTCATAATCCAGCTGAAAAATCTTACTTCAAAATTAATTTAAATCTATAAAACTCATAAAATTGAGATTGAATTTTCGCATAAATTGCATTTTAAAGCACATATTTTTCTCCGTTTGGCGGATTAAAAGTTAATATTATGAGATTTTTAGAAATAAATAAATTCGCAAAAGAGCAAACGGATTTATTCGATAGATGCTGCCCGCAATATTACGTCTACTTTTCTCACTGACTTGATTTTAGTTTATAATATAGATACGTTTTAATTGTATTGTTAAAAATAAAATGCCGGAATGAAATTTTCGCTCTTGTTTGTGGTATTTTCAAGTGTTTATCGACTGCGACTTAGGTGTATCGATCGATAAGAAGTTTCTCTTCTCTTTCAAGTGTCATACTTGATTCTGAAAGTACTTAGGTTACTTTGTCACAAAAAATATCAATTTAAAAGATTAAATGTCTTTGTTTTTGCTTTGTTAGTGAAAGGTGAGTGAGTATCGTTTATTGTTGATAAAGAATTGTACCAATCTTTACTGAAAAGGGGAAAAAAGGATATTTTAACAAAACTAAGCGAAATGAGCCTAATATAAATTGAATTACGTGAAAATATACTAAACTAAATTTTCAAAAAAGTAAGAAATACTGTGAAAGAAATATAATAACATATTTTATTGTAAATGTATTAAAATTTTACTGACAATAACATTAATTATAGTGTTTTTTTAAATATTTTGTGCAATGAAAATCCTCTTCTTACTTAACTCTATATTCAATAAACTGTATAAAATATTAATTTATAATGTTCTTTCAAATATATATCTTTTGTAAAATCTGATATCGCTAAGATTTTAGTTTGCATCGATGCTATTGTAAGGGGTTCTAATTTGCGATTTTCATTAAGAAATAATGATGGCCTTACCTGGAAGGAAGTTAGGATTTGAAAAAATAACTTTGTAAAATGGAGTTTGTTTTACGTAATTAATTTTATTTTGTATTTTATAAGAGAATAACTTATTAGAAAATAGTATTGTTTGGTGCTTTTTCTCATATAGGGGTAATTTTCGCAAATTTTGAAAATAAAAAAAAGAAGGAGTTTTCTCTAGGCCATGCAATAGAAGGCAAATATCGATCAAGTACATATATCAAAATACATGGATATTTCAACACTTTCAAGTATTTTTAACGGATGTGAAAACCTGTTAACCACGCTTTTGTGTTACCGATGCTTATAAGGATTTAAAAAATTGTCTGTTAGATTTTATTTTCTATTATCGAAGCATTGTTTGCACAACTTCATTTTCCGGTATATTAGAATGCAGAATTTCAAGTTGTGAACTCTTTATATATATTGTATTCAAATTATTTTACTTTATAATTTGCTATTTTGCACATTACGTATTCTTAAAATTATTAATAATATTGTATCTTCAAATACCATGCATCGAACATTTCTCTAAAATAAATTACTTGTAGCTATTTCAAAAATATTGCTCTATTTTTTTCTCTAAATGTTTCTCATCATTTGTATGTATACATGTAAAAAACAAAAACAACTAAAAAAAGCAAGTACGAAAAAGCATGCGCTCGTTATAGTTTATGAAACACTTTCCAACACATTCAAAAAATTGTCACAAAGATTTACAATTTTTTAAGATGAAATATTTCTAAATAAACAACTTATAAAATGCATAATGTGATACTGAAATTACAATTAATAGTTCGAAAAATATTCGAATGTTTTTGTACAATCCTGTATATGATCTATAGATTCATATATATATATTCCATAGCATACTAAAAATTAGTTCAATTAAACTTGTAATTAAACAATTAAGCACAGTTGAATTTTCCCAGTGAGCAATTTCCTCAAATAAACGGAAATGAATTTGCGATCTTTTCTGTAGCCCTGTATATAATCTATAGAATTTATACACCCCAAGTCATGTGCAAAAACTTAGTTAAATTTTTAACTGCGTATTACAACTGAAAACGCATATAGCATCGCCATAGGCATTACTGTAGAAAATACTTTACAGTGTCCCTTTAAATGAACGAAAAATTATATGCACACAAGTTTCTACAGTAAGAATTTTTGGTAAACCTCAGTGATATATACAAAATTTAATATATTTAAAATAGTGTAATATCATTAAAATACACCGAAACAGATTTTTTCTCCATAGGTCTTAATATACTGGAAATTTTTGAGTCTCCCTGTAAATGAACAGTTAATGCTACACACTTCATTTTAAATACCGAGCATGGGACCGTAAACGCCAGTAACATATCGATTTCATGGCAATCTGACTATGTTTACTCGAGTTGGAGCACGGACGCACAGAAAGAAAAACAGAATTCATAAACACTTTCAACTATGTTGGAATGTGTTAAAAATAGACATCATACGCGTCAAATTATATTTATTCTTTTTTATTAAAAAAAAAAAAAAAAATAGTAGCATAACATGCAATACAATTTTATATATATATCAGTTTTCCCTATAGAACGGAAATAAATTATTTATAGTTTTTTACAAGAATTTTCTGGTCATGTCCGTTCAAAAATATATGTATGTATATGTATTATATCTATCTACCTATCTATCTATATATATATATATATATATATATATATATATATATCACCTCTGATACGCATATAAAAAAAGGGTTTGAAAACGTATTGAAAACGTATATTTATTTCATAACTCTTATCAATATAAAAACAAATGAGATTCCTTCCAGATCTTTACGTTAAAGTTTCTCAGGACTCTTAAAATTGGAAAAAAATGTAAAAAATAAAGACCTTTTTCAACATTTAATTTCATAAAATGTATTTGATTTTAAGACCCAAATTTAATTGAGATAAAACATATTAGTATGTTCTTTCATTTCATGTATTTAAAAATATCGAAGATTCAGAATTAGCATTTACATGGGACTCCAAACTCTCAGGCATTTGACGAGCAGAAAATAGGCATAACAGATTACGCGCAGGATTAAAAATAAATTTTGGAACTAGAAGGAAAATTTTGGATCCTTCTTATACTTTAGATCGCCATGATTTCCCTGAACATAAATAAATTTGTATTGAAAGCCGTTTATATTTTTAATACAAAGTTGTATTTAGCTAAGGCAAAAAAAAAAAAAAAAAAAAAAAAAAAAAAATCAACAATATAATCATTTTTTAAACAATAAAAAGCAATTTTTATTTTCAGTTTATACATACTAACATGAAGCATATATTTTGAAAATTTCATGAAAAAATATTCAGAAGTTTTTGAGATATCGTGCGCGTTATGCCAAAAATCGTCATTTTGGTGAAAATGACTTCAAAGTTTCGTAAACGCCGCTTCAGATATTGAGCGGGTATAACTCTAAAAACCATAATGTCTGTTCTAATGGGAATTTCAAAGAAACTATTTTATCAAAATGTTCAGAAAATATGGGAGTTTAACATCTAAAAAAATTAAAAATTCGAAAATTTTAAAGTTTAATATTCTTCAGACTCCTTAACAATCCTTGTATCCAATTATTTCATTCTACAATTTATTTTATCATATAGAGACACATTAAAAATACAATTGATCTGAAACGTGCTTTGACCTGATTTTCTGGTAGTTGCACTTCCACCATCTGAGAAAAGGTTTATTTATTTATTTATTTATTTTTTTTTTTTTTACTTGAATAAATTTTAAGAAAGTTAAGTAAAATTCCTTACAATTCTTTACTGGTAAAGAGAACAAATCAAAGTTTGAAATTTTGTAATGGATTTGAAATATATTTGGATTAAATGGGATTTTACGTAAATTAGGGAAATTTTACGTAATGTAATACATCATAATATTTCTATTTCTATAAACACCATATTGTCTTTACCGCTATACTAAAATCACTTATATGTAAGGGAATACTGAGATTCTCGAATGCATTATTGCCAGACCACTTAATTTTTATTCAGATTTTTTTATTACCGTCTGTTTCATTCAAATAGAATAATTCGAACTGATTTCTAACTATTCAATCTATCATTACATATGTCAAATATTACTATTGAAAAAATGATCTCAATCCAGAAATCTTAAGCAGTTTTTGAATGACGTAGCCTAAACTTGCAACTATGTTTGGTTAAAAATGGAATATATTTTTTAATTTGGTTCTATAATGTTAATTCACCGTTAGTCAGTATTCTTAAACATACATTATCCCTAGCTCCACGCAATAGAAAGATATATCTTTCGAATATGCAATACCTTCCTCAAATGTCGAAATCTAGAGAGAATTTTGGATGTACAAAAAACGGTTAAAAAGAATATTTATCATGATACTTTACCTGCATAAAATAGCACTATCAATAACGGAAGATTATTATTAAACCTTAGATTTTTCATTAGATACGTATATATGTATAGTAATTGATAAAACACGATTATAATAAAAATTCAATTTAAAAGCCTCAGATTAAAGCACTTTGCATCAGAATTCTTTTTGGAAATTAAAGTTAATTCATTTAAGAGACTTTCAATATATTTGATTTAATTTAATAGCCTAAGTGGAAGTGCTCAAAAGTGGAAACTAAGTATGAAGAACACAAAATACACTATATTGGTAGTGTGTAAACTAGAACATTTATTAAGGAAATGAAATATATAAATTTATACAATAATTAACCTGAGCTTAACTCTCCAAAAACTCCACAAGGGTGCTGATAAAAAAAAAAAACCTGCAGCCGTGCCTGGAGAGAACACAGAAGCGACACAGGGCGATGTGTGTTTCAATAGTAAATGCAAAAATTGCACATATGGATTCCTCACTGCACAAATCAAATGTCCCCCGCGACTCTGGGCTGTCTGGTCATAACGGTTTGCTTGAGAGCTCAAGCAAACGACACTATGCACCGCCACTCGATAAACGATCTTGGCATAGCGAAGACGACTGATGAGTGAAATTAGAAAGTTTATGGTAAAATAAGTGAATGTTTTAAACATTCGTTAGTAGTGCTGGGTGTAGGATGATGTTATGGTAAAATAAGTGAATGTTTTAAACCTTCGTTAGTAGTGCTGGGTGTAGGATGATGTTATTTAGCCAACTCTTAGGGAGCGTGAATGGGCGAATTATGTGCCAGCGCTGAATGAATGTACCTCCTGCTACCCACACTCGAAGCTTGTTGAACTGCAAGTTTAAATTTGTGCAGGTAGATTTTAAAGTGCCCATAGGCTGTGAGAATACTAATTATGTCTTGTGTGAGTGTAAGCAAGTTGTGAGAGAATTTGGGGATTATGCCGTATGCGTGCCTTCCGTTCTCTGATGTATTTTAATACCCATACAATTCGGATAGGATTCTAGCCTTCAATATCGACTTAATAAAGAAGTGGGTAATTAGAAAATGTGAGAAACTGTGGTGTTGGTTGTTGCTCGCTTCGCCAATTGATTCGCGCGCTCGTTCAGAAGTACGCCTTTGTGCGGGGAAATATGATCAAGACTCACCTTATATTGTAGATGAGTTTAAATTTTATCTGTAGTACTAAGGGATTTTCTTTACTTTGTGCATACCTATACTCTATGCCATACATATTGTTACTGTAAATTTGGACGAGGCAGTTAAGATGTTTAATGCCCAGTCTAGAGCGGTCAGTATAGCAAATAACTCTGCCTGAAAGTGAGAGTTATTGTTATCTAGCCTAAACACAATGATCGAGTAGAGGGCATACGGATAAGCATATTGAGCAAACATTTGTTTTGTTAAATGCTTTAAGCTGATTTAGCGAGAGGCCACACACGGTGGAAGATGAAGCCGAACTCACCTGTAGCAAAGTACATGCCGGCGAAAAATTTTTGGGTATTTCCGAAAGGATTGGAGTTATGGTTTCATATTTTTTTTCCCGCTGCACACCTCACCGTCTAGACATTGCACTTGTAGGGTGCTGAAAATCTACAAGGGGCGGCTCAAAAACTATAGTTTTTATTTCTTGTGAGTCTGTGTCATGTAGCCAGAGGTCTTTGATCTTTCTGCGGATGGATGTGAGATGGTTTTGCTGTTTACTGAGATCAGGAGTCAAGAAGGAGAACGTGCATGATTTACAAACATTCTTAAGTCTAAAAGAGGCTTTCACAGCGGAATGTATTGTGTTAATTACACTAAAACAGAACTATGTGGTTGTACAATCCATGAAGGATCTGTACGCGACAGTGCCCATCCCTTTTTCCCTTACTCTGGGTCCTGAGGTTCTATACAACATACGTCCCGACCAGGTGGTCAGTCTGACGTGAGACCCTTGCTGTTTAGTGTACAATCAAGCTTGGTACTCATTTTATCGACCCCGAAGAGATGAAAGGCTGAGTTAAACTTGCCCAGTCGGGAGTCGAACTCTCGACCTGCGACGCGGCAGTCAGAATCTCTGACCACTACGCCACTGGGCTTCCTGTCGATTACACTGGCTGTAAAATTATTTAGTTACTCAGTTGAAGTAATAGTACTGATTATTTCTACAGAGTATGTTTATTAGATTTGAATAAGTTGTTCAACTTTCAAAAATTGCCATTCGTCGTATTAAACAATGCTCTGTGTGTAAATAAGGATGTTGTGTGATAGTTATGCTGTATGTATTTGTGGTCTGAGCCATCATGAGTATGTGAAATATATCAAATTGAATGATGGCAGCGATAAAGTATTATGTATGTTGGATACTGAAAATGTGTTGACTATTTGATTTTAGTTTAGGGCGTCACCACAGGAGACTTCATTCCTCTAAACCCAAAGACTAGAATGGGCATTGAAGTTTCCGCCACAGATGAAATGCCCTCCGTTGTGTAACCAGGTGTTAATCTTCGTCCAATTACTCGTCGAAATCATGCAACTTACGTAGTGCCAATGAGGACTGTGGCTTCTTTAGCCACAAGGGCAATGAAGGCGCAAAAAGTACCGTAGAGGTAAGACATGTATATTAGGGTGGGTCGAAAAAACCGAAATATTTATAATTGAAATGTAATAGAGTGGAAAAGTTGCCTTTTGTAATAAAGAATAAATTAGTAAAATATTACACCGATCAGTTAATATCTTTTACCGCCGCAAGGGGTACAAAGTTTCCAAAAATCGCAAAAAACCTGTTTTATTCAGTATTTTTTTAAATTATCCAAACGTACGAATACAATTTCTAATAGGACGCAATAGCTACATGAAGATGTGGGAAAAGTCCCGGTAAATATTCATTATGATAAAGTAATATCTTTTACTGCCGTAAAGGGAACATATTTTTAAAAAAAGTTGTAAAAATTTCAATTTTTTATTATTTTTTTAAATTTTTATAATATGTCTAGAAGTAAATAAATTACTTCATATCTATTAATATGTCGTAAATTTTGTAAACTATTTGTTACAGACTGGAAAAATAACGGTAATCATTCATTATTCTTGACGATCGCTTCATCTACTGCTGTTTTACTGCATATCAGCAGTTCATATATCATAAATCAGAAAAATGATATAAAATGAACAAAATATTTTAGTATTTTATTAATTACAATACAGAGATGATTAACCGAAACGGATTAAATAAACTTAAAATGAAGAAGTATTTAAAGTAATTGAATTTTATAATATGACTTGCTTCTAATAAATCCATTGTTACTCGTGAGCCGAAATAGATCATATGTGATCTTCCCTCTATTTCGTTAGTTTACAGTTTTGCCACTCGACTAAATCCATACAATTTTAAGCTTCAAAGTTCATGTCTGGAATGACGAAGTGACGGATCGCAATATTCGTGTCCACAAAACTTCGTGATTTGGCAATTTTCTTTATGGCTGGGGTCCTGATGTCCTATCCTTAATATGCTATCATTCCAATCAGGCTAGTTTCATGATTTGTGAAACAGGCATTTCGTGAAATTACAGGAACTATAATCTTTCGTGGATGATATGGCAAGTAACGAGGGTTACTAATTATAGTCCATAGAATCTGAAAAAAAAAACCCATGATACATTCATTTTAATTGTGAATCAACTGATGCAGTACACTTTCAAGATGTACTCATTGAGTACAATAGTACATTCTGATCAGCCTATTGCCACAATTGAAAATTGCCAAAGCACGAATTTCTGTGGACACGAATAATGCTATCCGTCATTTTGTTATTCCAGATTGGAACTTTGAAGCTTAAAATTGTATGGCTTTAGTCGAAAGGCAAAACTGTAAACTAACGAAACCACCTGTTACGGGTTGTCTATCGACTGATGATCTAACAACGCAGGTGAGTTTAGAATGTTCGATTAAAGATACCAGCTGTTATAACTTTCCTTGTCCCACTCAATCAGTAGATAGATGCGTGAAATTAGTCACAGAAGTGCTGGTAAAGTTTGTGGACCAGGACATAGTGAGGATCACATACGATCAATTTCGGCCTCTCGAGGAACAATGGCTTTACTTGAAAGCCAGTCATATTATAAATTCATTTACTTTAAATACTTCTCCATTTTAAGTTTATTTAATCCGTTTCGGTTAAACATTTCTGTATTTTAATTAATAAAATACTAAAAGATTTTGTTCGTTGTATATAATTTTTGTGATTTGTGGTATATGAACTGCTGATATGAGTAGCAGTAGATGAAACGATCTTAAAGAACAATGAATGATTACCTTTTTTTATTTTCCAGTCTATGACAAATAGTTAACGAAATTTATGACATATTAATAGATATAAAGTACATTTATTTACTTCTAGACACATAGAAATTATAAAAATATAGAAAAAATTAAAAAATGAAATTTTTACAATTTGTTTTTAAATGAATTTTGCGGCAGTAAAAGATATTATTTTATCACAATGAACATTTATCGGGACATTTCTTATATCTTCATGTAGCTATTGTGTCCTATTAGAAATTGTATTCGTACGTTTGGATAATTAAAAAAAATATTGAAAAAAGCATGTTTTTTGCGACTTTTTGGAAATTTGCCCCCCCCCCCCCCTGCGGCGGTAAAAGATATTAACCGATCGGTATAATATTTTACAAATTTATTCTTCATTACAAAAGGCAACTTTTCCCCTCTATTACATTTCGATTGTAAATATTTCGGTTTTTTCGACCCACCCTAATGTATATATTGGTTGTTTCTAAAATGATCGCACAAGTTTTAAGAGCTTGTGCTAGACGAAAGGTTTATTCGCTTTGGAAATGACTTTGGCAGACCAATTGTTGTCTCAAATGTTCAGAGAATCTTAGTCGAAACCGAGCACATTTTTTTCTTTACAACTTTAACAGTATTGTATATATTGTAACGATATTTCGAAAGACTAATTTTGTTTTCTGTAAAATGTGATGAGAATATAAAAAGAGTTTTAAATGCACAGTAATTCCCTCAAAGAAAAAAACGCGCAAAAGTATGCAGCCGAATTTCGGGATATATTTAATCCAACGTTTTTTAGACTTTTGTATTAGTCATTTTAAAGACTTCACGTAGCTCCAAATTACCAATCAGGAAAATGTCTTTATTATTATTAGAATTGTGAACAAATATATGGTTTCGGCTTGTACTGAGATACACTGTATCTTTGATACAATAAGTGTGTTGAGATCTTTATTTTATACATAGAAATTTGTTGCTGTAGTAAGTCGTATCGTCTCCTAAAGTTTGTGCAAAAGTTTCAAATTATACTGTGTTTATTCTGTTAAAAAATTTGAAAATTTCAGTAGGAATATTTATTTTTCTTTCTATTTTGCGTGTTGTATTATCCAGATTACAAAATGTGGGATTAGTAGGATTTTTACATTAAGAAATAAAATCAAATTGACATTAATATCCGAAATATATTTTTATATTACTTATAATCTATAGGAGCATTTTTAATAGTTTAAAGAAAAACAATGATACAAGCTAAAGAATTAATATGTTTTTTACAAAAGCTTTTGTAATATCTCAGGACTCTTATTTTATGATATATTTAAACATGTCAAAGCGGTATTTTCAATACACAAAAATTAAATAAATTTAAAAACATAATATTTATCCATTTCTAAAACATAATATGCCTTTTTTTATAGTCAAACATATGTTACATGTAAGTCTAAGTATTTTTGCAGACTGTGACTATACCGAAAAATTAATTTTTAAGTATCTGTAAAAACTTGAATATTAGTATTAAATTAAAATATCTACTTAAGGAAATATAGATACTCTTGTGATAATTCACAAATATGGCTTTCTATTGCTTACGATTTTTGAAATGAAAAAAAAAAAAAAAAAAATATATATATATATATATATATATATATATATATATATATATATAAAAAATAAACCTTAGACAAATATAGATATAATAAGCGTTAAGTTTCATAGTTACCAAAACGTGGTAGTGAAGGTTTACTCCTAAGACAAATAATTTTACGTATGTTTTTGAGAGTTTGCCTGTACTTCCAATACTGTCGCAAAAGACATCTTGATATTTGGTAGATTATGTTGATGAGATACCATAATTAGCGGTGTAGTTTTTGATACAATTTGATTGATTCGTTCGATAAATATAGACGTTTTCATTTTACTTCACAATGCTTTTCAATGGGATTTTTAAACTTTGAAAAAATGATGCATGGGGATACTGGATATAAATGCTAAAATATAAAATTTAAGGTCTTAAATTACTCTGATTAGTTTGAAATTTTAGTATAAATGTCTGATATTCTAAATTATCGATATATTTTTTGATTGAATTTTGTGCACCTGTTCTGATAAAACAAAACATTTGAACTGTTCAGTTTTAGATTTTTTTTCTATTCATTCTTTTTTTCTCTTCTTTTAACTGTTAATAAGCAACTGTATTTCAAAGAATGTTATATCAATATTTCAAAGAATGAAATAAATAAAATTTATTAAATAAATTAATTGATACATTTCCGACTATTTCAAACTTTGAAAAAAGTTTATATAAAAAAATCAGGTTCTAAATTTATTTTTATTGATTAGATTTTTGACAATGTCACCCTTAAGTACGAACTATGCAAGAATCATTATGGTTTAAAATGAATTTCAATACAATTAAAATATTGAAACAAAATGCACTCACTCTATTGCACTAAATCACCCCTGCTAAAACATTGCACTTAACAAGTAAAAATTAAATTTAAAAAATCAAAAAACCCAAGTGCGTAAAAAGCGAAATAATTAATTATTTCTCATGAACGTGAAACTATTTTTTTATATTACTTACCTATTTTTTTATTTACTTGTATTGATGACTTTTAAGTTGTGTTTAATTGTTAGTTCCTATCTAATAAACACTGTTTTGATGAGACCCATAGATGTATATGATGGTTTGAGTTGCAGTAAAGCTAGAGATCCTATACCTACACAATTTCCAGGTTGTGTAATATTCCAACGGATCTACGGACTGTAAAATAGCCAATGAAACATCGTCTTCATTTTGAAAGACCTATCCAATGATATGCCACTCAATAGAGTGCGTAATTTTTTTCGTCTCTACCGCCATTTTGAATTTATAAAAATAAATCCTAGCCTAGAACCAGACGAATAAATACAGACCTAATTCATTAAAAACCATCTAGCCGTTGGAATGTCTCGATGGCATAAAAAATCCACATACCCAGATACGCGTGAAACACATAACACTTCTTGGCAGTCAGGTAATAGGTGACAGGTGATTTTTCAATAGGTTTAAGTATCTGAACTCAACTGGACGGATTCTAATGCAAGTAGAAAATCTGGAGCACCTCTGCCGAAATGAATATATTAAGAACATTTTGTCAAGTTCTTTATTGGAAAGCTGAAGAACATGCAACAAAAAATATCCTTGCTGTCACAACTGGTTTCTCCTTATTTGGTGGATAATGAAGTTACTAACTCGAATTCAAAAAGGGCAGTTTTTTATTGCGTAGTGTAAGTAAATGTCATTAAACTGTATCCACAGGAGAACATCTACAGCATTATATGAACTAAAATTACAAAATTTTATTTAAATTAAGTTATTGTGGTTGTTTTTATTGGAAATCCAGACGCAGTTTTATCCCCAAATTTTTTTCATGCGGTTTGTTCAGAAGTGATATCATTTCGAATCGCTTTTTATGTTTCTGTGTGTAAGGTACTTTTTGTTACCTGTTACTGTATGCATATATATCTCAGTTTGATCTACTGAGTATGTATATCTCGTGGTGAAACAACTCCATGGAGTGTGATGGAAGAAGGGAGAAACTGACGGAGATCATATTAACTGTAGGAGTCGTATGTTAGTTTAAATGTTTGTGATAATATCCAAGTTCCCAGGATATTCTAAAAATACATGTATATGACCTTATTATTTAAGTATAAGATTCATGCTGAATTAATCAATGGAACTATTATTTCACATTGAACTGTTTAGTCTTTATAGAAAGTGTATATTAGTTTTCTGAAATAACAGTAAGAAAATGCATATGTTATACTGTTATATATAATGGCTCAGGTGGTGAAAATTGCCTCGCTATAATTGGAACTCGCCATCCCTTTAATAGATACATGCATTTTCTAAAGACGTATATATATGTCCAGGGCAGTTAAGGGGTTAAAAGCAATGCTAATTGCTAACAAAATAAATACTCTCATATTTTTACAAAAATGAAATTTAGGGCTATATATAAATAAAAATATAATACATAAAATATGACAACTAAGTACTTATAATTAAATTTTATTAAATGCAAATTATGATATAGGAACATTAAGCGTTCAGTATTGTCAGGCTGTTAATTGGTTGTGTATTTTATAACAAATATTTCCTGCTTCTGAGAATAAGCATTTACTCCTGGTGGTCTTTTCTTGTTTTTTTTCAACTTTTGTAAAGTAAAAATGATTTTATTGAAACTTTTTTCACTATATTGTTTATGGATGGAAGACTAGAATTATGAAAAGAATTGTGCCACTTTCTTGAAAAGTTCACTGTCCATTTTGTTCTACAAAACATGATATTTACAATGATGAGCTTCTCAATTTAAACTTTGTTAGAAGTCATTTATTGTAGGAAAAATAATTAATATTATGTATGTAGGAAAAGAAAAAAACTACTTCAACAGAATGTTTAGAAAATATAGACTAGATTTATCCGTTATAAAAACAAAGAAATAAATGTTTATCTTTTTATGCACAATGACACGAAATAAAAGAAAAAAAGAAAGGCCATGTATATTAGAATAAGCAAAAGACAAAAACTAATTAAATTTCAATAATTAATTACTACAAAGAGCATTTATTTTTAAATAACTTTAACTTAATAAATGAATTTATATCTATTATTAATATTTGAATGACGAAAAATTATAATAATTTTAAGTTTTTTCTCCTTTAAGCAAGTATAAAATAGAAATATTACTACTGAAATTGAAAACAAGAAAATATTTGACTGGATATTCGGTACCCGGTATCCGGCAAAAATCCACACCCGGTGAAATACTTGAAACTGCTTATTTTATATTAACAAATATTTTATAGGAAATTATTTTTTAAAAAATGGTTAAAACCAAAAGCCAGTTTATTTGGTTTTATTGAGAAAAAAAAATTTTTCTCCAACCCCGATTTTAAATATAAATGTAAGTAATTTTCAAAATGTATATGAATATTAATTCGAATTTGAGGTCTGCACAGGCTGAAATTCCCAGGTTCAGCCCTACCCATACCAAAAAATTACTGGCTGCATCATCCCTGCTATAAAATTTAAAAGTTTTGCTCAAGACTGGCCAAGCCCGACCTGATTGAATTTCTACAAAGCATGGAATTTTACATAGACATGGTTAAAATTTGTCTTGTATGAGGAGTTCTGACAAAAATAATTATTTCAGTTTTATTTTTTTAATCTTTGTGTTTATAATCTTTATTTTTAAGAAAGCACTATAAACAACAGTATTTATTTATAAAATGAATCTATTTGTTCATAAATGTTTGTTATCATTAAAGAGTCATTCCATGGTAACTTACGTTACATTAAAAAAAATTTACTGCAGTAATTTTTGTAATATAACACCAAAAAATGTTCAAATGTAAAGTTGACATGATTTGCTATTTAATCTATCCAAAGGTCAATTTGGATGAAAATTACTTAAAAAATTAGAATGAAAATTACATTTTTTATGGTAACTTATGTTTTTTTCAGTAATTTCAGTTACCACAATAAATATAACTGCCAGATTTCTAGAAATTACACTAAAATTAGGTAATTTCTATCTAAATTGAGCTTTGAATAGGTTTAATTAACAAATAATGTCAACTTTACATTTTTAATATTTTTTGTTGTTGTTGTATTACACTGTAAAAAAAATCTGTAGTTCTACAGATGTAAAAATGCATGCTTACTAAACTTTCACCTGTAAGTGTACGAAAAAAGCTGCAAATCTACAAAACTAGTTTTTGTAAAGCTACAAAAATCTGTAACTTTACAAATGAATCTGCTAAAATTTCAGTAATCTTACTAAACTTTTATTTGTAACCCTGGCTGCAGTTACATGAAAAGTTCTCGGAATCCCAGTTTCCAAAAAAATTCTTAGTAACCTTACAGATTTTTTGATTTTCGGCGCAAAAGTGTGTTTGTTACATGAAATTTTGTTGTTGACGTTACATGAAACGTTCTAGGAATCCCAGTTTCCTAGAAAAACTTTAGTAACTTCACAGATTTTTTTTTTTTTACAGTGTACTAAAATTACTGAAGCAAATTGTTCTAAATGTAGCATAAGTTACCATAGAATGATCCTAAACTGTATTCCATGTATTGGAGACTTAAAGATTTGTGGTGTCTTTTTTTATCTTCTTTGTGTGAATTTGCTGTGCTTTGGGGATACACTTTAATTAGGCTGTGTGTTGTGTCTTCCTTAATAAAGTTATTATTATTTCAGATAGTGAACTTGCTTTCACCCGTCTTGTGTTACCTTGCCTCCTGCAAGAAAAATTCCCATCATTATATCTGCTGAAGATGCTGATACATCTACTCTGCAACCTATTATTGTTCATCGTAATTCTGGCAATGTGTTAAATAATATTTCATACGAGCTGTTCTTAGATAAACAATTTATAACAAAAGCTGAGAATCTTGTCTGTGCATGTTTTTTGTGGCTTACACTATTTTGGCT
This sequence comes from Maratus speciosus, assembly GCA_963932465.1. Lineage (NCBI taxonomy): Eukaryota > Metazoa > Arthropoda > Arachnida > Araneae > Salticidae > Maratus > Maratus speciosus. The sequence continues at coordinate 425,435,786 of OZ010795.1, forward strand.
TTTTGATGTTGGTTATAGCCAAAAACATCGGAATTTTTTATCTTTCTTGGATGCATTTATCTTTAAAAAGTTGTCACTGCCACATGTTCCTCGAAATCTTTGTATAATAATATACAATAAATTCTTTTTTTTTTTTTTTTTTTTTTTTTTTTTTTTTTTTTTTTTTACAGTCATTTAAAGAACTTTGTGTTGTGAAATAAAGAACTGTTTTAATAAAAAAGTTTCTTTATTCAGTGTTTTATACATTACATTATATAGTTTAATTTTGAAATTTATACTTCCAAACAAATTATAAAATCTCTAGCAACGTCGGGTACTTTAGCTAGTATGCAATAAAATATAGATTTGAATAAGCTCTGTACGGTTTCAACCAAGTGGTTTTAACCATGGTTTCTAAAAAAAAAAAACAATTGTCTTTTTTTTTTTTTTTTTTAAGAAATTTAATATACAGTAAACTCTCTGTAAGACGTAAATCTGCCTAACTTGGAAAGATTTTTAAGTCCCTGCGAATCCATAGACATAGAGTAAAATTTGTCTACTGTAGAAAATTTTGTTGTTCCCGAAGAATTCCGCCTTAGACAGAGTTTACTGTATTTTCCTTATATGTAAAATTTAAGTGTTTCAAATTATTGTATATAGATTTTTCCTATTTTTAACACTTTATTTCAGTAGTAAACATTAGATATAGTGGATCAAGATTGAGTTCCTTTATGTATGGAATGAAATTTCTAGAACGAAAATTAGTGTGTGTTGATGAACATATCTGGGGCTCTAAAGAGAAAACATATAAATTTATCAAAGATAATATACTATATTAAAATGTTTTCATTTTTTTAAAAAAACAGTTAATAACATACCACAATGATCTTTAAGACTTTGGTCAAGCTGTAAAAGAAAATTTTCTTAATTCGGGAGATTATCCTTTAACAATTAAAATCAAGATATGAAGTTTAATAAAAAAACATTCAAAAATTGGGTGTTAGTTATTATAGCATTGCAATAATACCAATCTATATATATATCTTTCTGTTATTTGCTGAATCTAATGATAAAAAATGTTGATTTCAAATTGTCGCTCAAAACAAAATTGCAAGAAGTATTTCAAATGTATTTTTTGAATAACTCTGGGAAGGAGTATTATATTCCTCAAACTATCTCAAATGTTTATTATTAGTAATCATAATATTCTTTATAAAGATTTTCAATGTTTCATTGTGTACAGCAGTTTGTTCTTTGTAATGTTTTAATTTCTAGTAGTGTTTTAATTAAATTATGAATTATTTCAATTTTATACATAATTGATTAATTATTTAATTTAAATGATTTTCAAATGAAGTTATACTACTTATATTAGAAATGTAAAAATAACAAAGTTAAAAGCTCCAAAAATTTTAAGCATACCGTTTTCGGTAGCATCAGTGCTAAGAATGGCGGAATTTGCTCACATATATAAGAGATATGGGGATTCAAGTTAAAGCATTATTGACCAATAAGAAAACAGAGGATTGCAGGTAGGAAAATAGATGGGAAATGGTATCGTAGTAGTGAAAATTTGCTCAAAATTTTTTTTAGAAAAATAAGTTTTTATGTAATATTTCCAACATTCTGATAATGAGGGAATAGCGAATTCACAATTAACATTTTCAAAATTTTTATAAATATGAAATGCTTCAAGGAAGTTAAGTTCGTGTATAGAGGTAGGTTTAGAGATTATTTTAACCGAATTGAAGTCAAAAGTGTGATTCATCTCCCTGCAATGTTTTGCAATAGAGGATTTATCGGTTTCTTGTTTTTTATTATTATTGTTGATGTTCTTTGATACGAAATTTTAAGCAACGTTTTTCCATTTCTATGATATTGCACCAAGCTCCAACTTAATAATTATACTACAAGAATGTCTATTTTTTTTTCAATAAATATGCATGTATATGTTGTTTTTTTTTTTTAAACCCGGTTTAAACAAAAACAAAACTGTTTTAAATCAAATAAACCTTTTTTTATTTTTTTTTTTTTTTGCCAACCCTGATTTTGTATTGAGATAAGTACTTAATAATTGCTTAATTTCACATAACTGTGATTTTATCACAACTATAAAATTATTATATTTCCTATAGTTCCATTCCATAGCCTGACCACTAACTTTCTGGAAATTTTAAAGAATAGGAAACATTTCTATAATTTAGAAGTTGCAGCATTTCCTACTTCTATTCATCTCTATTCTGTGTGTGAGTGTTTCTATTTCTTTTTAAAGAAAAAAAAAAGTAGAAATATAAAAAAAATAATGGAAACCTATCAAGCAATTTACCGGGTGTCCAAAAAAAGAACTAACATGGTTTATTTCTGTAACTATAAAATGAAGTACATTGCAAAAATGTTCATGAAAAAGAGAAGGTAGATGCAGGGACTATACAAAAGTTAAAATTTTGAATTTTTCATGAAATTTTGAATTTTTCCCGATGGAGATAAAAGAGTGCAACACTAATTCGCTACCTTCCTATGATCATTTTTGCAATTTACATTATTTATATCTCTCATAGTTGCAGAAAAACACCATGTTAACACCTTTTATGAACAATTTGTACTTTTACTAGTAAATATTTTAACAACGGTAATTTTTACTTAAACTGAGTTTAACAAGTCTGAAATTGTACGTCAAGCATGGCAAATGCAATATGTTCATACTATAACTAGTTAACATATATATATATATATATATAAAATTCAGTAATACGGAAATGATGACATAATCACCATGACAACCTAGAATCATTACCTACCATGGGATATCATTGAATCAACTATGTATGATAGGATTTAATAGAATGAAAACTTTTATAAATATCTTTAAGTTTTGATTTAATTTTTAGAAAATTTGAAATGAATCAACAAAATTCTGCAACGATTATGTATATTGAATTTCAAACAATTCGATTTAGTAGTTTTGCGCTGTTATATAATGGCAGACAAGATGACGACCAGGGCTGGCGCAACAGTTCGCGGGGCCCTGGACAAAGCACTGTGTGGGACACTATATGTCCGTAACTTCAATATTGAAAATTTTAATTACTAAGATTGATTTATACAAAACTTATTTAAAACAATTTTCGTTAACATTTGTAGTGATATTTCAAAAGAACACAGTTTTTATACATTCCTTTTTTTCTACTAAAATGTATTAAAGGCACCATGCAATTTGTTTCACTTTAAACATGCATAGTTCTGCTTATTATCCTGCGTGGCCCCTATTTAATAAAATCAATGAGGGTACAGCCAGTTTAAATTAACATAAGTTAACAGTTTCGATTAACCAAATTTGTTGCATAATCAAGCATCCAGAGTTGTCTTTTTTCTGCACATTTAAATTTGAAATTTTAACAGTTTATAACATTCATCTTAAATCAGAAAAAAAATGTATTATAAATAAACAGACAAATTGCAGTGATAAAAAAGTTAATTTTGTATAACAGATGAATCAATTTAAATTAGAGATAATAAAGTTTATGTGGATATATAGGAAGTTGACTTATCATAATTTTACGAGTTTCTTTTAAATAAAAAATATAATAAATTATATGCTTTTTTTTTATTTTCAAAATGTGAAATGCTAGAATCTGTATGGTCCCAGTCAGTTATAAATTCTAGTTCATATTAACTTTTTCTTGAAAATAAAATCATTTAAAATGAGAACTTAAATGATGAAAATGAAGGCAAAATTATTATTTTACAAAGAGGCAAATGATTTTCAATTGTGCGGAAAGACACGAAGCCTCACAGAATCTTAACCAGCCCTGGACAGTCGGCACATTTTCCTGGTGGTTGCATGGGCCCTGATGATGTCTACAGGTGCTACATATATATATAATTATGAATGCACCTAAAAATGTTGACATTTCATCATTCATAAGAAAAAGACTGAAATGTGGTCAAATGGGCTTTAATACTGAATGTTCCTGATCATTTTCCCTATTGAATTCAATGTGAAAGAGAGTCAACACCTTGTATTTCACAATTAAGACGGTAAATAGAATTGCTCAGCATCGATTGGGGATGTTTTCCCTTGTGGTGTCCCATACTTTCTCCTCATTAAATCACCTTGAAATAAGGGTGCTTTTATTCTCCTCTGGGGGTACAATCCATTCACCTCCCAGGGCACCTTTGAAAGGGGTGCCATTATTCTCACATGGGGGTACATTCTTTCACCCCTGTAGCACCTTTGACTAGGGGTGCCATTCCTTCACCCCTAAAACACCTTTAACTAGGGGTGCCATTACTCTCCCATGGGGTGCCATTCTTTCACCCCATAGCACCTTTCAGTAGGGGTGCCATTACTCTCCCATGGGGTGCCATTCTTTCACCCCATAGCACCTTTCAGTAGGGGTGCCATTACTGTCTCCTGGGGTGCCATTCTTTCACCCCATAGCACCTTTCACTAGGGGTGTCATTCTTCTCCCTTAGGCTGCCATCTTTTCACCCTTGCACTTTGGAATAAGGGTGCCATTATGGAGTAAAGGTGCCACCTTTTCACCCACCAGGGCACCTGTATTGGGATGCCACTCTTTTCACCCTGGTTAATGGTGCAAATCTGGCTCCCCTAGGGGGGTCGCTCACGAGACAAGCGTTTCACCCCTAGGAGGTGCCATATGCAACCTCTAGTTTTAACAGTGCGGTACTGAGATTAGATTCGTAAGTTAATAGTGCAACTGGTCACATCGAACGATGTTGCTAACAATCGTGAATTCAAGTTTTCAGTTTAAATGAATTTTAAAATATAAAAATATAAAAAAAGGGAGAATACGAATATAAGAAGCGAGTATGTAAATTTTGAGAAGGATGACGGGTTTAGATTAAAATGATGACGGGTTTAGATTTCACTGGGAATAATTCTATGATCGTTTCAAATTGGACTAAATTTTTCTGTTTTTCATTCCGGAGTTCCAAGCATAAGATCCTCATTTGATAACTTCATCATATTAGTTGATTTTTTTTATAGTTTACTGAATACGTATATTTATTATAAAAGACAAAGTTATATTTGTGAAACGCCGGCGTCATTTTGCAAATAGTAACACTTTACGATCAACTTTCGGTTTGAAACTTTCGTATTACAATTTTTTTTTGTGTGACCATCGCATATTTTCAATTATTAGAACATCGTATAAGGACAAAATCTACTTTAAAATGCAATTTGTTTACAAATTATCTTAACTGACTGATTTTTTTTTTGTTTATAAATAAATTTTCAAGCATGTGTTTTTGTAATTTATCTTATTCTACGATATTGAGAAGAGAAATCTAAAATGAAAAATTTTGTAAAGTAATTGTTATACAAAAGGAGAAAACTCTATCGTCTATATTAATGATTTAAAATCAAGTTTTGCGTCAAATATCAGTCAGGGATTCTTTTATTAAAACCATTTACAAATATTCCTCCACAAATTCGTCGATGATTAGGCAAATGTCAAAGCTTGTGATCATAATTCGGTTAACCAGATTACAGACTTTCCGGTTTGTTTCCAGTGTATAGCGTCCTTGGAGTTTTTTATAAAATGCTAGGCGCGGTTCGGACTTCAGAAAGTGAGATTTGCGGGAAAATGATATGAACAGATATGAAAATATATGATGGATTTTTATGCATTTTTACATCATTTTTATATATATAATTCTTAATTAAGTACATTATTGTTGTTGGTATTTATATACACTTCTATTTTTATATAAGAAGATATGAATGGCTTCTTTAATGTAAATAAATTCTATAATTATTTAACAGAAATTAAGCTTTGAAGCTTTCTTTCCCCAAGCCGATTTTCTTCATTAGATTTCAAAATTAGAAAAATGTCCCCATTTTCTCAATAACTAAGAAATTTAGAGCAATATATTATATACTAAAACTTTATTTCAAACATTACCAAACTACTAATGCAAACCCCATCAAAAACCGTTTATTAGAACTTTTTATTTATGCTAATTTCTCTATAACGGCGCACCATAAAAAGATATGTTACGTATTGAAACCCTCCCTGTAAAATTCTCTAATTAACAGTGGTAGTTCTATCGAAATACATCCGGCAGATTCTTTTAAAAAGGCTAATTTTCCATAATCAGGTTCATCTCATTAAAGAACTTTAAACCATAATTCGATAACTAAGCAAAGTATAACGATATGTTATATATTTCAACCTTCCCCGAAAAATTACCTATCTAACAGCGCAAGTTCAGCAGAACTCGAGTTATAAGCATTCGGAACGAAATAACCATTTTTATTTTAAATATATATATTATCTATACTCCTATTATAAAGAGGAAAAAATTGTTTATTTGTCGGAGGTAAGCTCTGGAACTATCGAACCGATTCCAAAAGTAATGGTGTCAAAATGATGGTGTTAGTCCAACTTAGAACATAGGCTATATCTTATGTCGGTGCCACTACCCCAAAGGGGGTGTAGGAGCAGAAAACGTTCTAAAAATGCGATTTTAGCGTTACTGAAGGGCCTAGAAATATGAAATTTTGCATATTAGTTACTTATAAGATATAAATGATGTCTAAGAACAGTTCTTAAACAATTCGAAATTTAAAAGGGGTGAAAATGCACAAAAATCGTTCTATAAAACGTTCTAAATGGTAGTTTCTAAACAATCTCAGGAAATACCAAACCGATTTAAAAAATATTGGTGTCAAAATGATGGTGACAACGCTTGCTCCAAGATAGGCTATGTGTTATGTCGGTGCCACTACCCCAAAGGGGGTGCAGGAGCAGAAAACGTTCTAAAAATGCGATTTATGTGTTACTGAAAGGCCTAGAAATATGAAATTTTGAATATTACTTACTTATAAGATATAAATGATGTCTAAGAACAGTTCTTAAACAATTCGAAATTTAAAAGGGGTGAAAATGCACAAAAAGCGTACTAAAAAACGTTCTAAATGGTAGTTTCCATACAATCTCAGGAAATACCAAACCAATTTAAAAAATATTAGTGTCAAAATGATGGTGACAACGCTTGCTCCAAGATAGGCTATGTTTTATGTCGGTGCCACTACCCCAAAGGGGGTGCAGGAACAAAAAACGTTCTAAAAATGCGATTTTTGCGTTACCGAAGGTCCTAGAAATATGAAACTTGAAATATTAGCTACTTATTATATATAAAGGATTTCTAAGAACAGTTCTTAAACAATTCGAAATTTAAAAGGGGTCAAAATGTGCGAAAAGCTTTCTGAAAAACGTTCTAATGATGTTTTCTACACAATCTCAGGAAATACCAAACCGATCTAGAAAATAATGGCGTCAAAATGATGGTGAAAACCCTTGCTCTAACATAGGCGATGTTTTATGTCGGTGACACTACCCCAAAGGGGGTGCAGGAGCAAAAAACGTTCTAAATTGCAGCTTTTGCGTTACGGAAGGGCCTAGAATCGTGAAATTTGGAATGGTAGTTAGTTATAAGATATCAATGATCTCTAAGGACATTTCCTAAAAAAATCGAAATTTAAAAGGGGGTCAAAATGCGCAAAAAGCATTGTAAAAAACTTTCTAAATTGCGATTGCTATGCAATATCAGGAAGTACTGAACCCATTTCAAATATAATGGTGTAAAAATGATGGTGACAGATCTTGCTCCAAGATAAGTTATATTTTATATCTGTTTCCACTACCCCAGAGGAGATGCAGGAGCAAAATGCGCGAAAAGCGTTCTAAAAACGTTCTAAATGCCGATTTGTCTGCAATATCTCAGAAAGAATGAATCTGGTTTCAAACGTAATGGTAAGAAATTGATGCTGACCGCCTCTGCTCTAACATAGACGCTATTTTATGTAGGTATCACTATCACCAAGACGTTGCAGGAGCAAAAAAGCGTTCTAAATTTCGATTTTTGTGATCGGTAGGGGCTAGCAACTTAAAATTAGGCAAGGTACATATGTATTACATAACAGTTTCGAAAAAATTGGAAGTTTAAAAAGGGGTGAAAATGCGCAAAAAGCGTCCTAAAAACGTTCTAAATTGCGATTTCTACTCAATCTAAGGAAATACCAAAGCTACTTCAAAAGTAATGGTTGCAAATCAATGGTGACAGTCCCTGCTATAACATAGGTTATATTTTATGTTGTTGTCACTACCATCTGAGGGTTTCAAAAGCAAAACATGTTCTAATTTGCATTTTTTGCACAACTGAGGGGTCTAACACTTTGAAGTATGGCATGGTATTTACTTACAAGATGCAACTGCTTTCTAAGAGTAGTCGAAAGAAAACTCTAAATTTAAAAAAAATGAAGTGAGTGAAAAGCGTTATACATTACAATTTTTAAGCAAACTTATAAATTACCAAACCGATTAAAAAAATAATGGTGACAAATTTTGGTGATAGAACCTGCTTAAACATAAGCTATATTTTATGTCCGTTCCACTACCACCAGAGGGTTGCAGGAGCTAAAAATTTTCTAAATTGCGATTTCTGTGATACTGAAAAGTCTAGAAACTTTAAATATGACATGGTAGTTACTTATAAAATATAAATGCCCTCGAAGGAACGTCGAAAATAAATTCGAATTAAAAAGGGGTGAAGCGAAGCGGAGGTGCGAAAAGCATTCTAAAAAAGTTCTAAATTACGATTCTATGCAATTTCAGGGTATATAAACCGATTATAAAAGTAATAGTTGCGAATCAATGGTAACAGTCTCTGATCCTACACAGGCTGTATGTTATACCGGTGATTCTACCACCTGGGGTTCACAGGAACAACAAACGTTCTAAAAAGGGCTTTAAAAGCTTTTTAAATTACGCTTCTGTTGAATATTAGGAAATAACAAACCGATTTCAAAATGAATGTTGGCAAATTAATGGTGACAGTTCCTGTTTCAACAGAGCCCTTTATGTTGAGAGGGGTGGTAGGACTTGGAATTTGACATTATGGTTAATTTTAAGATGTAAGAAGATGGTTTCTAAAAAATTCAAAACTTCAAATGAATACTGAAATGAGCGTATTAATTGAGCATAAAAGTTTCAAAATATTTTCTAAACTATCATTTATTTAGTTTTATTTCCTTTTATTAATTTAATTCTCATTTCTGCCTAATACAGTGTAATAATGATGTTTAGTCAAACTGTGTTTTAAATAGTAATTTTTGAATTATTCCTAAAAGTAATAAGTACATTTCTAATAAAAAAACCTTTTAATAAAATAAAATATTACCTTTTAATAAAATAAAAATTTAGTTAGTACCTTTTAATAAAAATTAGACATATAAATATCACTTGGCATATTTCAAATATTACGCGAGCAAAGCCGCGGGGTTTGCTAGTATTTATATATATATATATATAAATACATATATATATATATATATATATATATATATATATATATATATATATATATATAAGAAGAAGTAGGTTACTCCAACAATGCTGTCGTAGAATTGAAAAATCGCTAGTATTGTGATTATCGCTCGGACAGATATCACGCATATGCTTTTTGGCTTTAAATCCGACAGATTTGCGATAAAATCGGAACCGTAAATAAACAAACAACATGTAACTCAGAAGCACCGTTAATTTTATAGTTACATCTGCTAGTTTCTTCTGCAAGCCTTATGATTGATGAGTTAGATAAAAATAAAAAATAAAATTAAAATTAAAATAAGAAACAAGAAACAATAAACAAAAACAAAATAAACAAAATTGTTTCTCAGATATTATCTTATAAAATTTTCTGATGCATTTTTCTTAACGTGACGCAAAAGATAAATCGCTATATATTGTTTAAACTGCAGTCTTACACATTGAATAGTTTTTTATTCATTAAGAATATCCTTTTTATGTTTAAATTGAATAGTTTTGTTTTAAAAAAATATCACTTATTAGAACTGTTTTTTCTTTTCTTTTTATGGTATTGTGTTTTTTGTTACTTTTTTTTTTACTTTAAATAAAATTAGCAATTTTTTTTTCGAGATGTAGAGCCGTTTCAATTCTTTAAACAACATTCATTCGTCGCCAAAAAATAACCAATGGTAACATTTGGTGCAAAATAGCAGAACTTTCCCTTATAATTCTCTAACTATTCCACGTAGAACGACGTGTTATATACTAAAACCTTCCCTGAAGTTATAGCTGTATAACAGTGCAAATTCTATCAACATCCGTTCAGTAGAACTCGAGTTATAAGCAGCCGGAACGAATTTTCTGTTTGTATTATATATATATAAATAGATAGTTTCAAAACGAACCATCAGCAGGTAATGGGTTAAAAAATATTTTTCTAAAAACATCATAAGAGACAGCGAAAGGAGTAAATCTACTATTTATATTGTAATTAATTTAAATGCAACAGATATTGATGTATACTTCTTCATTAAAAATTTAATAGTACCTATTTCAAGCTTTTCTTGTACTATTCGCAAGAAATAGGAATGGATTATTTTGCTATTATATTGTTTTATTACAAATTATTATGATTAAGATACACATACATTTTAACATCTGAATTAAAATCTTTAAATTAATTTTCATGCATTAGACAAACTTGACTACACTTAAATTAAAATATATAAACACATTTACTTAAACACTAAAAATACAAAAGATGTTTCGCTGTGCAAACGCACAGCCTCATCAGTACACAATCAGCTGCAGCAGAGCTTAGAAACATGTCTTGGACACAGTCAAAATCAAGGTTAAAGTTAATCATTTGAAAACAAAAAATATTCCATCGGGATCGCACCGGATTCATTGAGTGTATAAGGGTATAATTTTGTAAACCAGCTCTCCATGAACAATCTATAATGTTAAGTGTTGCAATTTCTTTTCAAAATTAAAGAATTTTCGAAGGCTTGGGTGTGGTCTGTTTCATAGGCATATTGTATTAATTTAGATTACAATCTTCCATTTTTAAAGGCGCCGACATGTTCTTTAAGTCTAATATCCAACGATCTGCTAGTTTCACCTATATACACGTTATCGCAGTTACTGCATGGAATCATGTAAACCATACCGGTTGATCTTTTTACGTCATAATTGTGTTTATGGCTATTTAAAAAAGAACTTAATTTATTTACTGGTTTAAAAGAAACCCCGATGTCGAAATATTTAAATACAGATGAAACTTTTTCTGACACAGTGCTACAATATGGTAAAGAAACAAAAAAAAATAGGTTTAAACCGATGGAAAGGGGGAGGGGTTGAATTCGTGAACTCCAAAGTTTTCTTGAAAATCTTTCTGATTAGATTTTTTGGATAACCATTATTCTTAAGATCATCGTATATTTTATTTTTTTCCATTTAAAGGATTTCATCGCTACTGCAATAATTTACGGCTTTAAATGCTAATGTTTTTATAATAGAGATTTTGTGGCTAATCGGACAATTTAAATCAAAATGCGTATACTGACCCGTTGAAGTTGGTTTTCTATAAAGTGAAGATGAAATTAACTGAAAATCAATGTCATTTGTCCTTTGAACAAGGGTATCCAAAAATAGTAACATACCATTAACCTCACGCTCGAGAGTAAATTTTAAAGATTCTACTACTTAATTGGCTGACGAAAGAATGTCATCCAGGTCGCTATCACTAGCGACTTTTTTGTTTTTAAATGATTAACTTTAACCTTGATTTTGACTGTGTCCAGAACATGTTTCGATATTCTGCTGTAGCTTATTGTGTACTGATGAGGCTGTGCGTTTGCACAGCGAAACGTCTTTTGTATTTTTAGTTTTTATTTAAATGTTTTATATATATATATATTTTTTTTAATTTAAGTGTAGTGATATCTGTCTAATGTATGAAAATTAATTTAAATTATTATGAGTTTTGAACATATAAATGTCTAGAAATGAAAATCAATTATATTAATACACTTCAGTTGTAACGTTAAAAAGAATTAACTTTCACTACATTTTATTTACAATTTTACAAGTATGAAAAATTAAAAAATACTTAATTTGTATTGTTGTACAAAAACAGTTTTACAATATATATATATACGTGTATATATATAGATATAGATATAGACAGATATATAGATATCAGCCCGTTATTAGGAATTGGAAATATTAGAAAATCCTTTGAAAATATTTTTCTATCAGTAAATACATGTGTTTATATTTTTGATTCATTAAAATTGTTAACTTGTAGAGTTGTTCGCTACTCCAACAATGTCGTTTCAAGATTGGATGTTTTGTTTGACAAATGCAACTTTAAACGAAGTTTCTAGTCTTTTCAATATGTTGGCGATGTGCAAGACATATGCACATTCTGGAATACTTTTTAAAATATTTTAACCATACCAATTTACAACCGGGGACAAATACCACTTTAAACGAAGTTTCTCGTCTTTTTAATACGTTGGCAATATGCAGGATATGGTTGTATGTTGTCGACCCTGTTCGCTCAATCTGCAGAACCTTCGTAATTTATGCAAAAGATTCTGCTTTCGAATCACGGCTAGAGCAACATTTCGTTCATTTGAAAAAATTCAAGACGTATGACAAATTTGTCAATCAGTATGATGCCCGCTGATTACCTGTCCAGGTAGCTAAATAGGTAGAGCATTGATAATATACGTCAACGATGCTGGGTTTTAATCCCGGCTTGGGCATTTTTTAACTCAGTTGGAAGAACTCAATTTTTATGACATCAATTCAATTCAGTACGATACAAAATATAGCATATCTATGTGTCCATCGTTTAATGTTGTTCCATTACCTCTGATACATTAAAATCATCAAGCAGCCACAGTACATCAAGCAGTACATTAAGCAGCCATTTAGTTGACCTAAAAGGTTATCTCAGCAAAATATGTCCATCGGTTGTCGGTCCAAGTAGATCAATTGGTAGAGGATTTTCTTTTTAAGTCAAAGTTTCTGGGTTCGAATTCCAGCTTTGACATTTTTTCGTTCACTTGGAAAAAATCAATTCTCATGATATCTTTGTCAATAAGTATGATAAAAAAAATAGAGTGTCCTTTTTATTCACTGATCACTATAACCATGGCCTACTATATCTAACAACTAAATTCGAAGAAATGCATTCTGCGTCATAATATACCCCATGTGCAATATTGCTATTTTAATCTATACTAGTATTACAAAGAAGTAAAGTTTGTCTGTTTCTTTGTTCTAGGTAATCTCTGGAACTACCGAACCGATTTCAAAAGTAATGGTGTCAAAGTGATCGCTTGTCCCTGTTCCAAACTAGGCTATATCTTATGTCCATGCTACTACCACAAAGGGAGTGCAAGAGCAATAAAACTTTCTAAAAATGCGAGTTTTATATTACTAAAGAGCCTAGAAACTTGAAATTTGGAAGGGAATGTGCTTATAAGATATAAATCATCTCTAAGAACATTTATTAAAAAATTCGAAATTTGAGATGGGTAAAAATTCGCAAAACAGAGTTCTAAAAAACGTCCTAAATTGCGATTTTAAGGCAATCTCAGGAAGTACCCAACCGACTTTTAAAATAAGGGTGTCAAATGATGGTGATAGCACTTGTTTCAACATAGTTTATATTTTATGCCGGTGTCACTAAACCAAAGGGGAGTGCAGGAGCGAAAATCATTGCAAAAAGGCCAATTAAATTCGAAGAAATGCATTCTGTTTCATAATGTATTGATGTGCAGCATTGATAATTTAATTAATATACAAGAAGATATTTTAATAATATAGAAGGAAGTTTTTATGACAAGAGGGGGATTTTAAGGATTTTAAAAAAGCAGTATAATTTGTTTTTCATAATAAATTTTAAATCTATATTAAATATAATATATTTTTCACCTATTAAAATGAAAAAAAAATTGTACGAAATGATTAAATATTACTTGAATCACTTTTTTTAAAGATTCCCAAATCGAAGATAATATCAAATAAACAAACAAACATTCAAAAATGATTAACAAATTTTGTTTAAGTGTTACTAAATATATACCTTTAAAAACTAAAATAATTTACCAAATACTATCTTACAAAGAAAATCTAATAGTTTCTCTTTTTTTCTTCCGTTTTAAAAATTTCATATTATAAAGCATCTGCATATCATAAAAATGTAAATAATTTCCTCAGAATAAAGCAGTTCTTTTTTTAAAATAAATCCATAAATGTGGCTTGTATTTTTTAACTAGATATAAACCATTAACATACGGTTAAAAAAAGCGCATATTAAGAACATTTGTTTCATTTCCTCTGAATTCAAGAAATTCTCCTGTGTTAAGAATTAATTCAAGACAAAGACACGATATTTTAATTTCAGCTTCATTTAAAATAAAGAATTAACAGAAGGTAAATCTTAACTTGAATTTTTTTCTGAAAATTTTATGTATCGTTTACTTTCATACAATGTTTACATTAAACAGGGAATTAACGGAAAATCTAAATATTAATTTTGTTATGGAAATGTGCGCATTATCAAGTAAAAAAAAAAAATCATGCTAAGAAAAAAAAAATCATGATAAATTTAAAATAATATTGTACAGAATTTTATTGTTCCTTTATAAAAGGAAACTTAATTAAGTATTTTATTTTAAATATATAATTTCTTTTAAAAATATTTCACTGAATATATATATTTTTATTATGTATATTTTATATATATATTTATTATATATATAGATAGATATTTTCGTATTATATATATATATATATATATATGTAGTTACGTGAAATATACTATGTATTTAGTACCTAGAAATTACCGCGTTTATCACTGTTGTCCTTTTAGCGTTCCGTACCTCAAAAGAGTGAAAGTGAACAACTTATAGACTCGCTTTGTTGTCCGTCTGCCTTTAAATCCATTTTTCTCGGGAGCGGCTGTTAGTACTACGTTGAAATTGCTATCAATGAAAAGTTATGGCATTTAAAACAGTGATTTTGAAAGTTATGTTAATGGAAAGTCACGTAATAAATGATCTGTATAATAAAAGTGCAAAACGTCCGTCTGTCGCCAACAGTTACAGGAGGGCCGCTTCCCTTTTTCGTATGCAAGGTAGTCATTTTTATTAAAAATTATTTTTTCAAATAACACTTCATAAAAGTTACATTTTTAGAAAAATTATTCAAGATGAATTAACCCGAGAAAGATTGATAAACAAGTATCTAAAAATTGGAAAGATATGTATTTTTAAAAAATAACGTACTTATTTAAAATAAATTTTAACATGAAAATTTCAAGATCACTTAAATATTGTGATTCGTTTGTCACATAAATTATAATAATGTTATATTATTGATTATATTAATGTTATATATCTGAAATAATTATATATAAATTTCAAAAGTATTATTACAAAAAGAAAGGTTATTGACCAAAATTACATTTTATAGAGACGCGTTCGTAGCATATATTTTTTTCATATATTTTGCCTGTTATTTTGTATTTCCTATCATTCGGAACAGGGCATATGTGACATATTTTTCTGTTGGAGCTCTTAATTTCAAACTGTTATCTAATTCATCCATCTACATGAAGTTCTCCTTCTGAAAAGGATTCATGAGCACTACGGTGCTACTCGTTAGTTATATCTTCACTATTATTTTCATTTATCGAATTCATTATAGATCATTCACCTGACGAAACTTCAGCAAGTAATTTTTCCAAACGTTTCCCTATATCTTCATAACTCACATAACTATACTTTTTGCATTTTTCATAACAACGCGTTTCAGTAAAAATATAAATGGACGAGCACCCACTTGGTCTCTGAGGCCCGGATATCCAATTTTTCGATTATGTATATATCCTCGCTATTTAACATTCTAAAGTACAAAAAGAGAATGAACTTGAACACAGGCACTCTGGTAGACTGACCCATTTTCACAGTTTGGGGGATTTTTGCACTTCGATTTAAAAGTGCCTGGGTCTATGGTACCCAGCAAAAATCCTGACAGTTTAATGTTTAAGGGATGACTTGTTTCAAATATGTAGGGTAAAGGATACATAGTGAGACAGCAGCCACTTTGACATATAGTTCTAACTTTTTCTTCAAGCTGGCACACACACGTAATAACTCCATCTTATGTAACACGTGGATGTAGTTTCGGCACTTCAGTTACTCGTCCTATAAAATAGTAAACAATTCCTTATTTTATAGTGGTTAAAGTTACATAAAAGTCTATTTTAGAGTTTATTTCCTTCAATTTGACATATATTTACTTAACCAAACCGAGCTATATTTAATAATAGACAATTTCGGCAAAACGACATAAACATTTTAAAGCGATGAAATAGGTGTAACTGATGTGGCATCCATTTTGATACAATGTAACGAAAGTACACAGTGAGGCGCACAGTTCTGGTACAAAGCGAGACGTGTCTTATTGTGCACCTGCTATGTAGTTCTGACGTTAAAAAGTTATTGATTAATAAAATAAGGTTTTTCTCTCTTTCTCACTCTGTGCGTGGGCGTGCGATAGCTAGGGAAATTTACAAAACGTAAGAGGCTGAAAATTTGCATGAAGGTAGCCCAAGGTCTGCCATTGACCACCCGAAGTTCATATTTTTAATATTTTGAAAATCTAGAAATATTAATTAGAAATCATAAACTGCAGAAAAATTTTGATAAGTTTAAAAATGTATCACTGAATGAAAATATATACGTTGTCTGAATGTTTACTACTTGTGGTACACAGTGAGACAATTTTCGATATTCAGTTATCATGCTTCTGTGCTTTTATAAATAACATTTTTAAAACCATTTATACATTAATGTGTACCGAATTTGTGTAGCTTAACGATGTGGCAAAAAAGCTTTTCAAAAGAATAAAAATCGTCGCCATTTGTTAAGTAATAATTATTTTCGTCTCACTGTGTACTACCTTTCCCTACATATTATGAGATAACTTCAGTTGAAATTAATATTTCGCTTCATGAAATTAAACAAACAAAAGATTCATTCGCTGTGAAAATTTAAAATATTAAACAGGCGAGGTAATAGTTCGCAAAGAGAATAATCCATGTAGCTTTGCAATGCACCCTAGATAAAAAAAATAAATCGCTTTCGTGAACGTTAAAATATTAATTAGGTAATTAAATTGCAAAGTAAATTCGCCAACAAAAACTTAATTCAACCAACCAATGCCTTTTTGTTGTAGTCATCATTGCAGGAATAGACATAGCGACTGCACAGTGAAAGTATTTGAAGAAAAACCCTGGCCAAAATTATTTTTCATGTCTTTTAATATTATAATCATTGCTGTTGACTTAATATTAATAAATACACCCAATTAATCTTATATACATAAAAGTGTGCATTTAATTAAAAACAAATTCATATATGATAGAAAGTTTACTTAACATTTTGCTGCTTATAAGAAGAGAGTAATAGTTGATAGAGCTTTTTCACTCACAAGTAAAGTTTAATTAAATGTGGTTAAATTTACTATTTGTAAACATTTCCCCCTGACCGCGAAACAAAACAGCAAAATTGTAATGTTGCGTTATCTGTATTTTTTTTAGGTTAATTATGTATATAGAGCAATATATTGATATATGTATTATTTGCAGTTAGTATTTAGTAGTGTTGAATCTCTAAAGATGAGTTGTAGTATATATATCCTGGTTTTTAGGAGTTATTTACAGATTACCAAAGCAGATTATGTTTAAATTTGATAACTATGTGTGGAAGACTTTAAAAAAATATTGGCCTTCAAATCTGCGACGATACTCCACAAATATTCCAAGAAACACCGGCACTTCTTTCTAAAGCTATATATCTAAATTGGAGCTAAAAATGCATAAAAATAACATATTTTAAATTTTAATATTTTTTATTATCATAAAAATAAATCTATAAATAAGTTGTATAATTGTTATTTTGGAGCCCGCTATCTGCAATTAATATACACAAACAAGTTTTCTGTTAAAATTGTACTTTGTACTTCATTTTATCATTTCCCCCTGCACTGTAAATAAAATGAATATGTCATAGAAAATATAAATAAAATACATGAAAGAAAAATAATGCGTCAAGTATAGATTATGAGACGCTTTCCAACAATTCCCGAATGTTTTAATAAAACTTTTTTTTAGGGAAATAAGGTAAATAAGATAATAAGATAACTAAGTAAGCATTTTCTAAAACGCATAAACATTTGAAAAGCTAATTTCAATAATTAAAGTCCATAGCCAAATATGTATTTCAATTCTTTGAACAGCCCTGTATTTGATCTGTTAGTTGATATACATACTAAATTATGGGAAAATTTAGTTTAGCAATAAAATGCATAAGAGGTTGAAATTCATCTTTCAGCAGTTTATACTAATAGATGGAAGCATACTTCAATACTTTTGTACAGCCCTGTAGTTTACCTAGTATCTTTATTACAGGCCACTATTTAGCTAAAAATGAATTCAAACTAAAACACTCTTAAAACAACTGAAATTATATTTCCAGAAATTATCACCTATAGACGGCCATGTATCCAATTCTTTGGGTGGCCCTGTATATCATTTTATCTATATTCCACAAACATTTCATAGAAAACTACATGCAGTTCAGCATAACACATTTTAAACCCACCTTTCAGCAATTTACGGTCATACTCAGTAACCTTTACGAATTCATTTCTGTTGCCCTGTATACGAACTATAGCATTTATACGCACTTTATAGTATGCATAGATAAACTGAAAAAAGCACATATCATATTTAAAAATGCATTTCGAGCAATAATTACTAATACACAATAATTCGGATACAATATAGTATCTGAAATCTTTTTAAATACACCACAAACAATTCCTTCTATTCCATTATGAACGGAATTTTTTTTGTTGAAAATATTAAATGAATTAAATGAACAATAGCTATTCTTTGCCCCGCATATGCAACAGAATGCATATTTTAGTGGACTTCATAAATGAATATTAATTTTACTATGTTTGAAAGAGTGTAACGCCATGTAATAGGAAATTTTGACTGTCCCTGTAAATGAGCTAAACATGCTACAAAATTTCTTTGAAATAGGGAACATGTTACGTTAGAGGTCACTAACATCCGAAAATTTCAGAAAGATCCGAGCTTATTTACGAGAGTTAGAGCGTGGACAGACGGTCAGACGGACAGACGGACAGGCAAACCGAAGTCATAAACACTTTTCAATTTTTTTGGAAATTGTTAATAAGGAATATTATGCAATACCGTGGAACAATATGCATTACTTTTTTTTATCAATCCAGATAAAATTTTGAATTTTTTGAAGATTTAAAGTAAAAAAAAAAAAAAAAAAAAAAAAAAAGTGTCATATTAATGCAATTAATAGTTGCAATTTAATTATGAAATAAAAGGTAAGATGTTTTTTAATGATCGAAATTTATTACAGTTTTATGCACTTTTGAAATCGGTATTTGATTAATTTAATGTTGATTCTGATATAGCAGGGAAGTTTAGAAGACCGAAATGACGTAGATTGTAAAACGTTGTGAAATACTTATTTTGTACTTTAAAATAATAATAATAATTTAAAAATATGCTTTGCAGCGCTGTCTGGTGCTAACGAAGTATTGGGACAGTTATTACGAGGTTCGATGAATTCGAGGCACACATGTAACTAGGTGCCCGCTAGCTGGATTAAGCCAGCTGGAGTAAGCCAGCTAGCTTAATCGAATCTTACCCCAACTCTGAGATAACTTATGTATACTATGCCATCCTCTGGAAGTTATACTAGGGGATGGCAGAGCGTGTCGCTTGAAAACGTTCCGAATTTCTGGTTTTGATACTTAAAGATCTGGATAGCTTGTAATGGTTTTATAGCGCATTGAACGACATTTGAAAATCAAATTCGTGAAAAAAGTCATTTTTTTAAATATTTTGTATTAATGCTTTATTTTCTTCTCTTTTGAATGGTATATTACTTTTGTTTCTATGACAACAAGAAGTTAAAAAAATTAAGTAATTATATTTGTTTATATAATACATAAACATTAGATACGTAAACTTTAAACTCAATTTTCTCAAAATGCTGCTTTTTTAACTTCAATGTACCTTTTCATAGAAACTGCTACATATAATTGTTTGGAATCTTATTTCACCCATATTCCTGATCAATCTGAAGTGAACATTTGTTATAAACATTTGCACAAAAGTTTCATTAAAAAGTTTTTTTTTCGAAAAATACAAATTTTTGGTATTTAAAAGTTGTTTTTATTACAGATTAAAAAAAATAATAATAACTAAATAATATTTGTTTATAAAGTTGACTTCACTTTATTAGGAATTATTCATATTATGTATATAAAAAAATTCAAGTGAATATCTTTTTAAGTTTCTGAGAAAAGGTACATTAATTTGACATGGTAGGTATACGGACTTCCAACTGTCCTTAAGCAATGAACAAATTTCTGACTTATACTTCTTTCGAAAGTTTTTAACTATAAAAACTATTCAAAAATGTTTCCCAAAATGCGTATCAGCCATATAAACTTTGTTTTTATAAATTATTCTTTAAATTTCGAAAATATATGGATTCCTGTTGTTTCTAAACATAAAATACGCTTTTAGGAATTATGGGCAACTCAGAAGTAGTCATTGTTTGTTTTCTTTCTTGGTTATATTAAATTTTCCTAGATTAAGAAACATTTATCTTTTTACAGTTTAAGTAAACTTATAGCGATTCCATAGTAAATTAATCAGACATCGCATTCAGTACATATGAGATTGGTTATAACTGAAATTAATATTAAAAACCCCAAGAACATATATGCCTTTCGCTAGAGTATTACTCATTAAGTTTATGCAATTTTCTCTTAACTCATCCTTAGTAGAAAGTTTCCATAATGTCATTACTAATTCCCACATCTGATGAAATAGACCGCAATATATAATGCATAAATCACATCAACATTTCCTTTACCTTTAATTTAATGAAAATATTTTCCAGGTGTGTATGAATGAATATATGAATAAGTTATAGAGCTAACAATAATTAATGTAGTTTTATCTAATTTAGCGGTGTGTAAATTCATATGAACATTTCCTAATCAGACTAAATCTTTATCAATTTTGGATAAATTGAAATGCAATTCTAATTATAAATGTTGTTTCTGCCGTACTAACTAAAAGTTTCTAAATGTTCGATTTCTAATTTTTAATAATAATATAAAAGATAATTTAATGTACCATGGGAGCCAAAACTCAATTAAATATTTTGAAATATTATGATTTATTATTTTGGATTTTTTACACTTCATTTATTAATTTTTCTTTTCGTTTTAAATTTCAAATCCGAAGTCAGATATTTATATTATGCATACATAACGGTTCAGTAAAGTTCTACTTTGGGAAGATATTTTCAGTTATTGGAAATTGCTGTAGATGCTCTTTATCTTCTAGATCTAGATGCTTAAAAAGTGATTGCTAGTACAAATCACTAAGTTTAGAAAACAAAAGCAATTATAGAAATTCATGAATGTTGAAACATTAAAAAGAATTGGCTTTATTTTTTTCCACATTAAAAATTTTTGTTTCAGATGATTTTCCATGTATTAAAAAAATAATAAAAAAAATACTTCATTTGTATTGTTTAAAAGAAATAATTTTAAAAAATCAACCACCTAATTAAGAATTTGAAACTTTAAAAAATCCTTTTTAAAAGATTTTTCTATATGTAAATTATTCGCTACTCGATCAATATTGCTTTCAGATTGAAAGTTTTGTTTGTCAAATTTCAATTTAAACGAAGTTTCGGGTCTTTTTATTACATTGGCAATGTACAGGAGATGTGCACAACACTCGATATATATATATATTTTTTATTTTACGCATACAAACTTACAAACGATGCCTAGAACAGATGATCTTAATTCTGGCACGTCAATGTGCAGAACATTTGCAATTTAAGTCAACTGTTCTGTGTTTGAATCCCGTCTTTGTCATATTTTTGTTCAGTTGAAGTATTCAAGCCGTATGATATCATTGCTATTCCGTATGAATACGAAACAATTGGCCGCCAGTTGCCGGCTCAGATAGTACAGTCTGTAGAGCAATGACTATTTATGTCTTTGTTCTGTGTTCGAATACAAACTTGAACATTTTTTTCTCTCAGTTTGAGATATTCAATTCGCATGATACCTTTGACAATAAGTATGATTGAAAAATGTATGATTGCCATTCTTATTCACTGATCACTATAACTCACAATTAAATTCGAAGAAATGCATCATGCTTCATAATATTCTCGATCTACAACATCGATATTTTAATTAATTTATAAGAAAATAAGTTAATAATATAGATGAAAGGTTTTATTTATGGCCATTTATTTCAGTTGGTCAAATTTAATTTGTTAACAAGTATAAAGATTTTAAAACGCAGTATATTTCGTTTTTCATAATTTTTTTAAAATCTATATTAAGATATTATTTATTTATTTTTAAAAAAATCATGATTGAGATGATGAAATGTTATTTGAATAATATTTTTTAAAGATTCTTATTTCAAAGATATTATCAAATAAACAAACATTTAAAAAATATTAACTATTTTTTTTAAAATGTTACTAAATAGATGTCTTTTAAAACTAAAATATTTTAGCAATTAACATCTTTAAAAAATGAGTATTTTCCGCTTCTTTTCTTTAGTTTAGTAAATTTAATATTTTAATTCATCAGCAAGTCGTTAAAATGTAAATAATTTTCACAGAATAACACATTTCCTTTCGAAAATTAATTCATAAATATGGCTTTCGGTTTTTAACTAGATATACACCATTTAAATTTTGTTAAAGGAATCGCATATTAAGTACATTTGTTTGATTTCTTTAAAATTCAAGAAATTCTTCCGTGTTAAGCATTAATTCATGAGGAAGTCACTGTATTTTAAATTCAGCTTCATTTAAAGACACGAAGTGACTGAACGTAAATTTTGACTTGAGATTCTTGCAGAAAGTTTTATGTATCGTTTATGTCGATACAATGTTTACATTAAACAGGCGATTAAATGAAAATGTAAAAATTAACTTTTGCTATAGAAGTGTGCTCTGGTCATCACTGTATTTCATCACGTGAAAAAATAGTTATGATAAATTTCAATGAATTACACAAGATTAACTTATTTTCTTATTTAAAAAAATATTAATTATGTAATTAATTTTAAATATATAATTATTGTTAACGAATGTTTTACTCAATAACATTAATACTTATGAATATTTTATTTCATATTATATTTTTTCTTGTTACGTGAAACATACCATGTATTTAGTACCTAGTAATTTTCGCTTTTATCAGTGTTTTTTTTTTTTTTAGTTCCATTCCTCAAAATGGAGAAGCAGATCTCTTATAGACTCGCTGTGTTCTTCGTCTGTTTTTTAAAACATTTTCCCCAAGAACTGCAGTTAGTGTAATGTTGAAATTGATATCCAATAACAAGGTCCATGGTCCCATTTTTGTGTAAAAATGTCGAGCTTCTAGCTTAATAATAATAATAAAAAAGGACTTTAAAATTCTTTAATACCTAGCCTTTGAAAGTCATGTTTTTGGAAAGTCAGGTTATAAATATTATGCATTAAGCACACAATGCAATCTTATCCAAATTCTGCGATAAATTATATAGGTATCATACTGTTTCATCGTCTGGGAATTATCCCTGAATATGGTCGAACGTGTCAGTTGAAAACTTTTCGAGTTTACGGTT
The DNA here is from genome assembly GCA_963932465.1 of Maratus speciosus. Classification (NCBI taxonomy): domain Eukaryota; kingdom Metazoa; phylum Arthropoda; class Arachnida; order Araneae; family Salticidae; genus Maratus; species Maratus speciosus. The sequence continues at coordinate 425,459,399 of OZ010795.1, forward strand.
TTTAAGGTTTTAATGGCTCTTTATCACTTTTAAGGAAATGAATACATTTCTAGAATATAGGGGAGATGGGGCATATGTGAACAGTTCACATAAATATAGCTTTTTCGCATAACTGGGTTAATTTTAATAAGCAAAACTACTCAATATAGAAAACAGGGTTTTTTCCTACACATGGTAATTTTTTAAATCACCTCCATAGTTCATATTATTTTTTAAATAGTTTTATTAATTCAAAAAATAATTCACTGTGCCACCGGCGGGGTAGCTGTGGCACTCTTGGGGCACACGTAAACACAAGGAAAAAATCTCCTTTGACATGATTTTATTTTGTTGTTCATTTGTCACCATAATCATTAGCCATGTTATCAGGTAAATTCACCATAAATAAATAATTATATATATATATATATATATATATGTTTCTCTAGCTACTAGGGGATAAGTTATGTTAAAGTTAAGTTTAAGTTAAGTTAAAGTTAAAGATTCCATTTTATAAATGGAAATAAGTAGATTTTGGGAGGGGTCTTAAATGATTGATTAAATATTGTTGCAATAAACTAAACAAAGAAGTAAATAAAAAAAAATAATAAAGCTTTTAAATTTTTCCTATGTGTTTTTATTTGGAAAGATTTTAGGGAATGGACATTTAGATAATGTTTCTCAGGAAATCTGCGGAATATTTTCACCCCTGGCGGAAATACGGAATATTTTCACCCCTGAATTTGCCTTATTTACTTCTAAATTAATGATAAAGAATGGTTTTCTAATGATTTAAATATGTATAATTACTAGCCCCCCACCAAACCCCCAAAAATTACTTTTGCTTTTGATAGAAGGGGAAAGGGCTTATAATCGAGATTTTTATGTTGAGATGGAAGTAAGCCATCTTTCCAAGTTTGGAAATAGAAAAATTTCCGAAGTTGCTTAGCGCAATACATTTTGTATTAACAATGCGTAAGAAATACTGTTGTAAACAGTTTAGTGAAATAATGCATAACACTTATTACATTTTAGAAAACATTAAATTTATTTAAATTACAATTGAACGCAAACGAGCTTGTTGCTCTTTCTTTGCTTGTTGCTTACAGATCTGTTTTTAGAAGTTTCAATATAAAATCAACTTTTCATGACAGAAATGTCTTCTATTTCAGGAAAATTATAGATATTGGAGCTGAAATTATTTCTCATGAAGTTAATTGAAAGGAACAACAGAATGATTATTGGGTCACTTATGGACTGTTCGCATCTACCCCAATTAGTCTGTGCACCTGTGCCCCACATCGCTGCTTGAGTTAAATTGATAAATCATTAACATTTCTCAATTTTAGAGGGTAAGGAAACTTAATAAAAAACATTTATTAGTATACATAGTATATGTTAAAACATTAAAATTCAAGTAAATGAATAAATTACTAAAGTTATTCGCTTATCAAGTTGGAACTGATATTTTATTTTTGAAAACAATAAATAATGTTTTGGCTACTGAAACAAACTAAATGTCAAAGAGCTTATTATTTTTTTCACCATATGTATAAAGGTGTTACAATCTTTGATATTTTTTCTCAAATAAATGAAACATTTAATAACTATTTAAATATTGCGATGTTCACATGTGCCCCGTTCTTCCCTACATCTTTTGAGAAACATATGTGTTAGAGATCCTCAGATTGAACTTGGCGATAAACCATTTTTGTGGCAAATCAGAACCATGGAAACTACATCTATTTTTCCAACTTTGACAATTCCAACTGCCGATAATTTTCTCAATCAGAGCTGCCTCACAAAATTTAGCCAATTACTAACAAACTGACTTCTAAATCTATTAGGTACTAGTAAAACAGGTAAGTAGAAAATTCTCTTACCTCCTTAGATATCCAAAATGTGAGAGATCGGTTCTCCCCATCCTTCAGAGTGTATCCAAGGTTACGGAAATGGAAAACTGACTGTGTATGTGTCAATTCGTCATCGAAGCTAGCGTAACAAATACTTTTGCAGCATCTATAAACTTCTCCGGTGTCCATTTTTGTTTATTGTTAAGCGGTGATAGGCTTGCGCTTTTTTTCGCTGCAAAATATAATATTTGTTATTTTGTGTGAATATTTGTGGATAAGGGAAGAGAATCCATATTTAGATTTAAATCAAGTATAGTGCGTTAAAATTTACAAATTACGGAGCGTTTAATGCAACGTCTTATCTAGACGTACAGATTTTATTACAGATCTGCCTCCTTCAAATATTTATAAGAATGATATAATGAGAAATTAACATTAATTTTGTCGACTTTCTCAATTTTTCGAAATTGGTATAGGTACTTCATAAATTAAATATACGCCTCCAGGTCGCCAAGCAGTTTTCACATACTGTACCTCACTCCAAGTGCTTTGGAAACATTATGAGTAGGGATAGATTTTTACATGGCACTAGGAGTATGCACTTCTATATCGCTTCTTTTTATGGGATATAACTTCTTTTTATGACTGACGTTTTAGGTTTGGGGCTTGAAGGCATCATTTACAACGAGTTGTATTTGATTAGATATCATTTTTTTTCGTAAGGTATTTTATTTGCATTATACATATTCCATTTTAATTCAGAAAAAAGGTAAACGAAAGATGATTAAAGTAAAAAATCAATTTAATAGTTCGGCTATAAACTTTTCAAAAGTGTAATATAGCTAGTAAGACATAATGTTGGACTTTTCAAAAACAATTCAAACACATTTTATCGATCCTTAGAAATCTCAGAAGAAATCATTTTTTTTTAGAAATGATAAAACGTGTCGAACTAACCAGCAATATTTTAGCTCGTGTACTGTAGGCTATACGGTGATTCATAAATTAACTCAGTAAGGATTTTATTTTGATAACTTTTGAAAAACTGCCATTACATTTTCAAAGTTCACATCATTTTACGCAAAACATGTAAAGACTTAAATACAGAGTGAATAATGAACATTTGTTTTAATCACCAGGCGTGTTTGAAGTAATTTTTAAATGACTAGGGGGCTCGACCCCCTACGAGCTACGCTCGCCAACCCCCGTCCAGACACCGCAGACTCTAAATGCACGCTAATTTGATCGGCTTTAAAAAGATTTCGAAAGATTGAATTATAATTTAAAAAACAGTGGCGATCTCCCTATAAACGAATTTCTATTCATTTCTCTTTGATTGGGGAATTTTAACGCCAAATCCGCTGCGGTACTACTTGATTATCCTGTCGACCAATTTCGCCAAATTATGTAAATCGCCAAACCACTCGCCAAATTATACAAATTGATATAATTTTTATTTTAAATAACGAAAAAACAAATAAATTCGTACAACATTAATAAAAACACAAATAAAACGTCGAAATAAAATTAACTTGATGACGTATACACGTGTAACAACATTTCAAAATAAGCTAATATAAAAGGAATTAAGTAAACAGAGTCTTTGTCTCCTGGTATTTTTTAACAAAGCGAAAAGAAAGTTCTTTTAAATGAGATATTTTAAATTAATTCTCAAAATATCAAATAAATGTCTAGCGCAATTTCTAAATTTAAACTTTTTTGCAATATTATTTTGTATTCATTTTATGTAATAACTATAATGTGACGTAAATATGACGTAATTTCTCCTAAGACTTCTAACGCATGTTAATGAATTTATTATTTTACAATATCCTTTCTCTTTTAAATTTCACGTGTATACTTTTTATGACGTAATTTTTAATAAGTTCCTGCTTTTTATACGTAATTATTTAATTCTAATTTGAAAGTTTTTTCCTGTTTATAATAGTCACGTGTAAATAAATTTTTAATTTGAAGCAAACATTATTGCTTGCGCTTTTTATACCGTTGGCAACAGTTTAAATTAGTACAATTTTCTGAAATCTGTAAAAAATATCTCTCGAAATGCTGAAAATTTGAATTTAAAATTGAAATAAAACCTGAAAAAATGAGTCAAAATAAAAAAATTAATGCAATCTGCACTCCGGCAAATTCTAACGCATAAAATGATCTAAAAATGATTACACTGTCATGTATAGTTTTTGCTGCTATAAAACTTTTTTAGTGGAACGATTTTGTCCAACTTTAGCATTAAATATCTCTTAAAATAATTCTCCGATTTGAAAACTGTCTACATCAGCGTGTTTATCAAACATTTCTGTATAAAACCGCTGATTTTCGTATTTTTGTATGCATTATTTTTGTTAATATTAACGAAGAAAGGCCTCCGGTCACAAAAAAATCAAAACCGGCGGCGGCGGCGGCGGTGACAGCGGTAGTTACTTCTTTTTAGAATAGAGAGAAAGTAGTTTTTTTTATAATTTTGAAATCCAATGCCCCTCCGATAAGCGCGGCAGAAACTCAGATTATCTGATTAAGCCCCCCTTTTTTAGAAAATGCTTTCATAATCTTCAATACTTGTTAGATTTTCTGAATTTTCAATGTATGTACTTTCTAAATTAATAATTGTTTTTTACGTGACAAGCAGGACATATAAGTCATATGCTTTGCAAGTATTTTCTTACATATTTCGGATCATTCATACTAGAAATTATAATTTATTTCAATAAAATATTCAGAATTCGATATTTCATCGTTATGAAATGATTTTCCCTAATTTGAGTCATATTTGTAAATTTTTAAGTAGCTGTATTATCTGATTAAAAATTAACTAAAAGCTATTTATGGCATATTGATAACATTCCTGAATTACCAAGCCCAAAATAACAGAGCCGATTAGTCTAATAAATCCCCTTATTAATCTTTTTAAATGAAAAGAAAAACGAAAAATTCCAATAAAACTGCCAAAAATTCAGTTATCCTTAAGTTCTGTCGAATTGGTTTCATGACTATAAATACTCTGTGATTTACTAAAATACTTAAATTATCTTTGTGAGCCTATTCTGTGGTTTCTCCGTAGTCAGTTTTTACCTAGAATCTTTCCATAATCGAGGTCCACTGGAACGTGTCTATAATCCATTTTTTCCTCAAATATCAGCAGGACATTCGGTGATGATTATTGTGCGCAGTACCTTAGTCGAAAATCATTCCGATTTCGTGCAAAATAAAAGTTCATTTAATTGTTATCTAAATTTTGTGTGCAAAAATACCCATAGTATTGAAATTTTAAAAGGGTATGGGCTGAAATCTAGAAGCATTTTAATAAAGTGGACAAAAAATGAATTTTTAATAAATTATTTTTATTTTACTGTTTTAGCGAATTTTTGCCTTTTTTAAGGTTCCGTACTTAAAAAGTAAAAACGGAACCATTATAAGAACACTCCTGTGTATGTCTGTCATTGCCATTTTACTTGTAAACTATATAACGTAGAAAGTTCAAATTCGGGGAAGTAATAAAGTCTATTGACCCACTTTTTTTCAGATTATCTGTAAAGATTTGTAAGACAAGCAGGAAATGGTATGTAATTGTGGTAATCATCTGCTATTACAATTATACTTTTCATTATTTTAAACATAATATTTAATTACATAAATACTTTTAATAATACACTGTATTAAAATTAAAGGGAAAACTTGTAAAATGGATCCTGTTTATGACAGATTTAGTTCTTAACCTTAAAGTTCGTGTTTCCAACATAAGGAATATTATATAATACTAGTAGCCTTACTAGAACAAATTTTTCCCCCGTCATGTGCAATTCGGTTTACGCAGGCTTTACTGCAATATATCTTAGTTTAATTAACGTCTATTATTAGGCGCATTGTTAGTAATATACAAATTATCTTTATGTTTTATTACTATTTTACAAACTCAAAATGTTTATTACATGTTTACTTAGAAAATTCTCCTCCTAAAAGAGGTATTTCTCGTTCAAATAATGGTAATCAACAAATCGGTCCCATGATGTTAAATAAGAATAGGCATGTAAACACCATAAGCTTCGAATTTTCACAGTTTAATGGGAGAAGTAATACAAGAAGAAATTTGTTAAACAAAAAGTCATATATATGTAAGTTCCGTAAGAAACATAACATTGTAAAAGCCTGCAGGTCGCCAAGGAGTTTTCACATACTGTACCTCACTCCGAGTCCTTTGGAAACATTATGAGTAGTGATAGATTTTTACATGGCACTCAGAGTATGCACTTCTATATCGCTTCTTTTTATGTGATATCACTTCTTTTTATGACTGACGTTTTAGGTTTCTGGCTTGGCGGCATCATTTACAACGATTTGTAATTGATTAGGTACGATTTTACTCTATCTGATACACTGTATAACTAACGGTCACCGACCATTTGCGATTTTAGACGTTTTGTTAAATATATAGAAAAATAAAATTGAAATTAACCATAAACTCCAAGTGTGTAATCAGTATATTGTAGGTAATCTATTTCAGCGAAGATTTTTTCCCGAAACCCAATAGGAAACCATCAATAAATTGAAAAAGAACGAATATCTTTTGGATACCCCTGTCACATCTAATGTAGCAAAAGCGTTAATACTGTATATTGTGATTAAGTGACTTATTTTAATAATCTGGGTTCATTTTCATGCTGGTAGCATGTATACTCGAAGAGAAATTCAATTTTCCATAAAAACAGTCTCAAATTTTGCACAGTTTTTTACTTATAATTTACAGAGTCCTTAATATATAAATAAAGTTCTTTTCAGAAAATATGACAAATAACATTGCACACAATACCGTGCAATCAGAATTAAAATATAGTATAAATTATATGAAAAAAAAGCAGGTGTACTAAATAATGTTTCAAAATATAATGTGCATAATGTGTTAGATAAATGTATAGAGCAACTTTTGTAAAAGTTTCAAAAACATAGCTTGAAAATTCTGAAAATTATCGTGGATAGAATAAGCTCAAAATCCGTTGTTCCCAAAATGAAGCAAAATGATAAGGGGCTGTATCCGTATATCCATTGATTAGTGCCAATAAATCATACACAAAATTGCACTCACTACTGTTTTTGTATTTGATGGCCGGCGTAAGTCCTAATAGGTGAAATGCAAGAACTGTATAATAGATATTTGTTGTAGATAGCAAGTGTTGAACTGTTTAAAATTTGTTTTAGTTCTTGAGAGGACCCAGCGACTTTCCCCTGATAAGCAGAAATTGTTTGTTCCAAGTAATTCTTTGGTCGAGAGTGACCCCCAGGTACTTAGCAGTATTAGATTAGAGAATGGTAGTATTATTGATGGTGAGTCTATTAGGGTAAGTAAATTTTCAAGAGAAATACCGATGCGAACACGCCATAGGTTACACCAGTTAATAATTAAATCTATGTGGGTCTCTAGGCGTCTGCATTGTGTATACGGGTGGTGAGCTGATACATAAATTGCTGTATTGTCCTCTTGGAGAGCTAAGAAAGTCTGTAGAGAGCTTGGAATGTCATTAAAGAATATGTTGCACCCGAGGGGACAGAAGACACTGCCCTGAAAGAAACCACATAGGATTAAGAAAATGACATAAATAATATTGTCAGTTTGGACGCGGAATTAGCTGTAGCCAAGGTAAGAAAAGATGATTGATGTATGTCCTTTATACAAATCTTTAAATTTTGACCGATTTGCACGAAACTTGCTGTACATAGGCTTTAGAACGTGGAATAGATCCCTGCCACCTTTAAAAAATCATCAGACCAATATTTATCCCTTTTTTCTATCATCTTTCATAATTTAACATTATAGAAATGTCTCATTTTAAATTTTCAAATTCAACAGCTTCTTTCATGTTGCCACACATCTAAAAAACTGCTCAATAATTAAAAAAAAAAAATGTTAACTCGAGTACTTTGTTTTATTAGCCAATAAAAAATCAGACTCGACTGCTATATTTTTACATTTTTGAAATCGACGTCATTCTAATCAGAAAACGCACCTTTTTCATATATTTATGTAAAAACTTTAACTAAGCATGTTTTAGAAGTACTTTAGTTGAATGTTAAAAAATCTATTTTAATGAAGTCGTTTCAATATCAAGAATCAAATAAGGAAAATGATAATAGTAAAAAAAAAAAAAAAAAAAAAAAAAAAAATCGTTTGCTAGATATGACGTCCATGTCATCAATATAATTTCAAACTGGCTCTAAAAACTGGATGCAACAATTTATTCCCTATCTCTTTGTAATCTTTAATTATATCATTTAGATAAATGTTTTAATACCTGAAATGCGGTGATAACATTCCACGATTTGTATCGAATACGGCTACATAAAATACGATTTTTGTACGATTTATATTAAATAAAAATTATAGCTACTATATTTTAGGGTAAGCTTTTTTTCTTTTTTTAAACAAAATTTCATGACTGACAGACTTTTTTGTTAGACGTTGAAATAATGGGATGCATGATGTTTAGAGATCAAATTGCAGTAAAAGCGTAATTTATGGTACGGTTAGGTTGTTGCCACCAACAATATGGTGCTAGGCGTTACTCATAGATATGTCTTTTCTTCATAATATTGCATTAATAGCAAACGGATATATCTTTCTGAATTGGGTTACAGGTATATTTAAAAATATATCCGTGATTGAAAATTAATTTAAAATGGATAAACAATCCGTAAATTGAGATAAGCTTTTCAAAAAAAATTACGGAAAGTACTTTTTGTATTCTATTAGATTTTGGAATAATCAAATGTGCGATGTTTAAAGGTTAAATTGCAGTAAAAGTTAAATTTATGTTTGGGTTAGGTTATTGCCACCAACAATATGATGCTAGAGTTACTCATAGTTCATCAATGTCTTTACTTTATAATATTGAATTAAGAGCAAACAGGTATATCTTTCGTAATTGGGCTGCATGTAGGGATGAGATTTCCACGTTTTTGCACATCGATATATTCTTAAAGAAAATGTTGTTCTGTTAAATCAAGAGAGTGTCCCGATTAAATGAAATATCATTTACTCTAACAAAATACTGGTGTGCAAAAATGCGGATATCTTATCCCTGGCTGCATGCAAATCAAAAATATCCATGATTGAAAATTACTTTAAAATCCATTCACATGAAAAAATTGAGATACAATTTTCAAATAAATTTTATTTGACAGAAGCTTTTTTTTCTATTCGACAGTGTGAAAAACGAAATTGTATGATGAGCATAAGTTAAAAAAATTTCAGTAAAGGCAAAATTTATGGGTTAGGTCATTGCCATCATTAGTATAATGTCACAATTGGCATTGTGTTTGTAGTTTTTTTATATATATATATATTCTGAAGATGATTCAATGAAAGAGTCGAAACATGTAAATTTTTAATATTTTTAATGTTTTTATTGTTTAAATGACGCTTTTTAAGCAAATAATTGTACTTTAATATATGTTATGACATTTGTTTGGAATATACATTATTATGGTATAGTTAATAGTAGACGCAATTAAAACTATTTTACTTATATTTCTTATCGGTCTTTTAACGATTCGTGGACGGTAATGCACCAATATCAGTTATTGTCACTGCCGTATTATTTCATTTTAATGTATTTTACCAGAGTGGACCATTATTATTGACACGAGCGAAGACGGGTAGATCTGCTAGTTATGAATAAAAATTAAACTTTCTACCAACAAAAACGTGAAAGGTACAAAAATTGCCCATGACTGTTCGCCGATTTTACCAATAAAAATGTGATATGCTGACCAAATTATTTTAATATGTCGCAAAACGGAAGAATGATGTGGTAAATAATCATCTGTTCATGTAATCCAAAGGAAAATGTACATGACTGTCATAATAATTAAATTATGTTGTAGGTCAACTTCTGTGCATAATAATTTTTTCCTCAGTAATTAATTACTTTGTATTATCAAATAGTCACGAATTCTCTTTTTAAATAAAATTACTGAATTGAAAAGAGAGTAGGACTTATTTCAGGTAAATATGGTAACCTACTTAATTTCTGTCAAAAACAAATTCAGTTTGTTCAAAGAAAGTATTTATTATTATTATTTTTATTTATTTTTACCATTCAAATCTTTCCTTTGTTAATGTGGACGAGAAATGCTCTTCCTGGGAAGTCACCCCAACGGATGATTACTATAATTGTAAGTTTTTCAATTAACAACCCAGTTTTCAAAAACGCGGATTTTTCTTTTTACTAATTTTGGGGGAGCTGATGAAGAATCATTCAAATGTATGGACCACAATTTCTGTCTGATATAAATATCTTCCAGTAAGTAAGCTATTAAAAGAATTTACATCCTCCTATATGAATAAGTAGTAACCGTGCGCGATCCCTTTCCTTTCTTTTACACTGAACAATACAGCGGGAAATTTTGAACAATAATTACATTAAACTAACCTCATCGAAAAGAGGCCAAGTGTTGTCTCTGGCGATCTGAATACATCATACGACCGCTGCTGTTTCGAGTTTAATGTTCGTCTCGGTGCGGCGGCAGTCGGGGGGGGGGGGGGGGCTCGAAGACAACAGCGATTTCTAACCTACAATAAATTGGCCGCTGTTACATATCTTTCTTAATTTCATACACATGTTAATGTGGCGATGCGTTGTAGAATGTAATGAATTATTTCTGGAGTGGTGTAAAATTTAGCATAAATATTTTTGACTGTCTATTGCATCTTGTTTGTTGGTAAAAAAAAAACAATATTTACGCGGTAAGGTTTTAATTATATTCCCCAGGTCTGCAGTGCAAATAAGGGCGTCTTAAATTCAGACACATATGTGACTGAAAAAGTAATTCAAACACTTAAGTGTCTGAATATGGAATTTCAGACATCATACGTGTCTGAAATTTAGACACTTAAGGGGGGAGATCACGTTGAGCAACCGGAAAATGACAATAATTTGACAATTACGAAAAACTCTGTAATTTCAAAACCAATTAATGGAATACAACAATTTTTTTTAATACTTTCATAAATACTTATGGTTTAAAAAAAAGCATTCAATTATATATATTTAACAATATTAATTAGTTAAATTTTAATGACAAAATTGACATTTTAAAAATCTGAATTTTTAAATATGCATCTTGCGCGCAAGATTTTAAAAATTCTATTGCAGATATATATTTAATATTGCAGCAACATTTACTTATTCTAGTATATTTTACTCTGAACCTCAATTTAAAAGTATATTTAAATTCATTTGCATAATTAATGGCTTCAATAATCATAGTTATAAAATTTAGCAAAAAAATTACACTTATTTATTCAATAAAAAATTTTCTATGACAAAAATCTGGCTAAATTGAGGTTCAGCTTAAATATACGCGTGAAAATTAGTAAAATGCAAAATTTCATGACTCTACGATAATTAGTTTTTAAATGAGAGCGCGCGCAATGCCAAAAAATACAGTTTTGAGAAAAACGTCTTCAAAGTTAATTTTATAAATTAACTGCAAGTTTTATAAGAATGAAGATTGTTTATGACGCTAAAATTCAGAAGGGGTATAAACACATCCTTCTTTAAGTTGAAGAACCTCAGCCGCAGCTTTTTTGGTCATTCTTTTGGCTCTACGAGCTTTAAGTGTACACACGAGTGATCGCTTTCGGAGCAACCGGAAAGTGACAATAATTTGACCACTACTAAAAACTCTGTAGTTTCAAAACCAATTAATGTAATAAAACAATATTTTCTATACTTTCATAAATACTTATGGTTTAAGAAGAAAAACATTTAAATATATATATTTAGCAATATTAATTATTTAAATTTTAACGACAAAATTGACATTTTATGGCGCTAACGACAAAAATAGGAATTTTTAAATATGCATTTTGAAACGCAAGATTTTAAAAATTCTACTGCATATATATATTTAATATTGCACTTATATTGCTATATCTTACACTGAAGCAAAATTTTAAAATATATTTAAATTCATTTGCATAATTAATGACTTTATAATATTCATTATACTTACGTATTATCCGGGCTAGGATATTTATCGCCAAAAATGATTGTCAAATGCCAATCTTGTTTACCATTGACAGTTGAAAAAAATAAATGAGGGTTACTGTAATTAGTATAATTGGCTCGGTTCTAGCTGACCTGGCCTGGATAATATGCATGTACCATATTCATTAAATTTAGCAAAAAATAAATAAATAAATAAGTAAAAATAAATAAATAAAAAAGATTACGGGCAATGCCAAAAATATAGTTTTGAGTAAAACGGCTTGATTGCTTACTATGCTAAAATCCACCAGAGGCATAAACGCATCCTTCTTGAAGTTTCAGAGCCTCATCCGCAGCTTTTTTTGCCCTTCTTTTGGCTCTGTGGGCTTCAAGTGTACACGCTAATGCCCTCTTTTCAGCTGCATCAATTCGCTTTTGATCAGCTTCACTAGCATACAACGTACAATTTTTGCCAATTTGCAAGCCCATTTCCCTCATAACATTAATACGTCCACACTGCCCTTCATTAAAACACATGACTGCTTCATTTATTGCAATCTGAACAATTTTTTTCCCCGAGCCAGATGTCTTAGGACAAAACTTCCATATGAGAGCATTTAGGCTCTCATTTGCATTTTGAGTATGCCCCCCAACACATTTTTTTAACAAACTTGGCATGGACAAGTCTTTAAATATGTCTTTTATGCTGTCCAGAACAGCAGCTGGAATAGTGTTTGAATGGCGGTAAACATCTCCAGAAACTTTTGCCTTTTGATAAGGACACCACGAATTTTCACCCTGGGGGCAAAAGTCATGCAGAGGTTCTTTATCGGTAGACCTTTTGTGGTAAAATATGGCCCAGACGGCTTTTTGCATGTCTTTCACTGACATATTGTTACCTCGAATTGCATTTCCATAATATACTGTGAGTTTGTCAATAACGTCATCAGTAAGACGACCTTTTCCAGAGATCACTTTTCCATCGCTCAGTTTTTTGCCTTTTAGCTCAGCCTTTCTTCTTCGGAGTCGTGTGCCCATTCTTTTTTGAATATGTCCTACACATTCAATTTTCTCAATCTTGAATTCAGCTCCATAAGGCGCAGCTTTTTGCAGAGAAGTGAATGTTTTTGAGTCGCCATCACCTATGTATTTTGAGTAGCGAACTTTATGCTTGGATACGGATCGCTTGAAAATTCTGTTCATCCCTCTAACCTCCATCATGCCAGCAGAACCAATGTGATCCTTCTCACAAATTTTAGAATGTTCCTCTAACCATTTTTCATACTTAACCCCTTTGCGTACTCCTTTCCAATTTTCACATCCTTTGCATCGTGTCGACAAAACTTCTGTGTCTATAATTTTGCCACTTTCAGCACCAATAAGAGTACATGCACCAATACGTGAGGAATGGCCACGCGTTTTCCAAGTGCCATCCCCACTCACTGTGATATTATTATTAATTCCAGCATCCTCTGTTAGGTCTAACTCCAATAATGCAGCATTATGCATGCTTTCTTCTGCACATTTAGTTGAAGCTTTTTTAAGATTTTTCACTTCATCATTGTAGGCCTTTTTAGAGATGGGAAGAGGCATATCCATTATGCCACAAAATGTCTGTGCTCCAGCTAATCCTTGTCCAAGGCATCTCATAGCATAAATAAATCTCTTATTAATCTCTGCACATTTCTGTGACCTTCCAAGCATTGCAGAATTTCTGAAAGATGAAATTAAATCACAGCCAGAACACACAATATTGATTTTTTCTGAGAGGCCAAACACTACTTCAGATTCGATTTTTAACGATGAATGACATTTTATGCAGCACATACAATTTTCCATTGCAGAGAAAACAATTTTTTTGTCAATAAAGGCGAATCCATCAAATTCTGATGCCTGCAATTTTGAATTAAAATTCAGCTTGTTACCAGAAGCACTTAGCTTCTGAACTTTTGGAATCGTATGCTGATTGCCTTTGAACTTTCTCTTACTTGGCCTTACACCTGATTTTCGAGTACTCTTATCCATATTTAATTTGAATTGACAAATTATATAAAAGAAAAAATAATCGTATTAATAAATAACAGCGCAAATGAAAGATCTCTGCCTCGTGCAAATACAAAGTTTCAATCAAAACAAACACTCTCGGAGAGTTTAGTTTCTTTCATATTCTTGAAAATCAAACCATCGGAACTAAAACAGATACATGGAGTCAAAACAATGTGTGTAGAAATCTTTCACGGTAAGAATACCTTTATAAAATGTCGATAGCAGAGGAAAGAGATAGCGCAATGCGAGCGAGCAAAATGTAAACAAATGAACAGCGCGGAGGCGCGGAACAGCTGTTCTGAGTTAAAGGGGAATCCCCAATTTTTTCTGTTGCGTTGTCAGACGTTTTTAGCGATAACTCACGTTCTAATTCGAATTTTTTAAAAAAATTTTTTGCAATGGATTTGTAACATTTCAAGGAATCCACACTGAATTTTTCAAAAAATCGATTTTTTTTCATTTCAACGTGATCTGCCCCCTTAAGTGTCTTACTATATGATCACGGCATAAACACTGCAATCTGAAATGTCTGAAACTGGAGTGTTCAATTTTCAGACATTTTAAAGTGTCTTATTTTTTAAGACACGTGTATGCGTCTGAATTTAAGACATTTCAAACGTCTGAATCGCATCCATTTTTGACCAATCTGGAAGTTCAGTAATAGGCAGTCAATTTTTCACTTTTTTTGTAAGCTTTATACAATGTAAAAAAATATCCGTTAAAATATGGAAATTATACTGGCAATTTACGTATTTTAATGCAAATTTTCTTCCTTAAATTCCAGAAAATTTTCCATTTTTTGCATATTTCTGTATTTAAAAATTTCCATTTAAAAGGTAAAATATACTCTTTCAAGGACAAATCCATATATTTCGCAATGAGCATTTTCTAAACCCATGTATATTAGACATGATTTATTTATTTATATTCAAATCAGTGCATTGCGCACCCACTGTGGGGGGGGGGGGGGGAGCTAAGAAGGCTGAATCCCCTCCCAGACTAGACTAAATATTGTTATTTTTCTTAATTATGAAAGAATATTATTATTTTTTTTTAATAGGTTTAAAAATCGGAATTTTTGAAAAGATATTAATTTTGTGACACAATTTTTTTTTTCTCTTTCATGAATTTTATAATGAAATTCAAAATTATAGCATGTTTGAAATTTACTTAATTATAAATTTAACACCCAGTGTAACCTCTTGTTCACTTTAACCTTCATAATATTTTGCTAATTTAATAATAAAACTGTAAATTGTTTAATTGCAAACACACTTTAAAATTATCCAAATACAGAAACACTCCAAAAAATCGCAAAAACTAAGATATATTTTAGCACAGTATTTCATTATTTAACATTTTAAAAGCATTCAGAATTACACCCACTAAAACTTTCCAGAGCTTCCTCTGGCTTCTCTGGCTGTTTGCGACTTATCAGTGTTGAATTCAGGGGATGGCCCGGGGGAGAGAAATTTCCCCCCGGAGCAAAGAGATGTCCCTCCGGAAAATTTGAGATTTTGTGTTTTCAATTGTCAAAAAGTGCAATCCCCCCGGAACTCAATAATGTCCCCCACCCCCCCGGAGCCTCAGAAATCCCTCCCGAAGAAATGTGTCTGAATTCAACACTGACGACTTTGCTCCAATCTGCAGAAAAATAAAAGTCAGGACCTGACCTGGCATGTCCCATCAAATCAAATGAAAGAAATACCGGGCCAGATCTGAGCACATATACTCCTCTAAAATATGCCCCTTCAAATCGCAATCCTGGATAGAAAATGTCAAGTTTAATTACGAAAATTTCCCAAGAGAAAAATGACTTGAATAAACCAAAATCAGTAGCGCCATCTAGTTTAAGTCGAACGTATTATTATTAGTCGAACATATTATTATTAGAACGTGTTATTGAGAAGCCGAACGTATTATTGTTATTATTATTATTATTATTATTATTATTATTATTTTGATTTATGGAATATTTCTGAAAATTCTTACTATGTAACTTTTTAGCTAATGATTCAGTATCGATCTACTCCAGGTATGATTTCACCGTGGGATAATTAGTTTCATCAAAAATTTTTACTGTGTATTTTGATCGGGGGGGAAAAAGGAAGATAAAAAAATTGTGCGTAAACCAATGATTTTTATTATTTTTGCAGCAAAAATATACACAATATTTATAACTGAGAAATTTTGTTCAGAATATTTAGCATATAGGAGGAAGTAATGAGTCCAATTTCAGAAATTTTGCCATATATTCACCTGATCAAACGAAAAAAAAAGAAGAAATAATCAAAGAAAACAGAACACTATATTCTTTCACACACTTTCATTTACACATACATTCGCATTAAAATTAAACACAGGCTTTTGACAATAAGAAATGCATTTATTTTTGAATGAAAAATTGATTTTATGTTTAAAGGTTGCCCCCCCCCCCACACACACACAACTGAAACGGGACACGCCCGAATTAAATATATATATATATATACTATATATATATATACATACGCACTGTTAAAACATTTTAAATATTTTAATATTTCAAAAATAACGTGTCGTCTGATAAACAATAATATGTGTGTTCTGAAAATTTCTTCGACAGAAGTAAAAAAAATTTCTACTACTTCTAAATCGCATGAAATTAAAAAGCAAAATATTCAAAATTCTAGAGAGAAGATGTGTGAAATCTTTCAGAATTATAAGCAGATTGACAAAATATTTACCGTTTCCGTAAAATAAATTGTGAGTCACAAATAACTAACAATATTTGAACTTCCTAGATGTGAAGGCGTGGCCGAGAGGGTTTATCGCATAGTCTACGGACCATAAGGTCATGAGTTCGTATCCCGCGACGGGTAATTGTAATATTGCTAATGTTGTAAAATGAATTAGATGAGTAAATCATGTAAAATCTCTGAGACCTACTGAAATGTGGGTGAGTCCCTTCCTTGAGAGCATAATTTTTACTTTTTAAATATAGAAATTTCCAAAAAAAAATTAAATATTTCTGGTAATTGAAGAAAATTTCCACTAAAATACGTAAATTGTGCTGGCGTTTTGATTGGCGGTACAGTTTTTATATTTTAAAGGATTTTTTTTTCTGTGTATTAAGGCTTACCGAAAAAAAGGTGGAAAAATGCTTTTGCAGAGAAATTAAAGGTGGTCCAACATGGATGCAATTCAGACGTTTGAAGTGTCTCAAATTTAGACACATACAAGCGTCTTAAAAATTTAGACACTTTAAAATGTCTGAAAATTGAACACTCCGTTTCAGACACTTATGTGTCTGAATTGCAGACATTTCAGTTTACAGTGTGGTAGCAGTCATATCTAACATTCCTTTTACACCATAAGGCTTATCCAAATGTGCATTTTTTCGGAGCAAAATAACAATAATAACAATTATAAATAATGATAAATAAATGATGAAGAACTTCAAAGACCCCCAGTCTGCCATGATTTCACACATTTTGATGCAGGGAAATACAATTTTAATCCTACCAATGAACCACTAAATTTGTGTCTGAAAGGCGTTTCCACCAAAATATGACTTGGCGACTAGTTCAATTTTAACTAATCCTAAAATTTCAGCCGTGAACTTGATGAAGTGATGGTTTTTGAAGTCGCCGCGCGGTTTATAACTATGGTTGTGTATTTTTTCATTCATTCGGATAATTATCTATGTGAGATTTTATCATATTGATAACAAATATTTTTTCCAGTAGTCTGTTTGAATAAGTATGTTTAGAGCTACTGTTTCCTAAATTAATTTTCTTGTGGAAATATTCGTCATTTCGTGCGTCAGACCTCATTAAATCTGAATGAAACAAGTGTATTTTAAGAGTCTAAACGTAGTAAAAATATACAATACACAACTATCTATTTATACAACATCTAATATCAAGCTATTGAGTAATAATAATAAAAAAAACTATTACGAGCTATGTGGGAGAAATGTAATTTCACCTGTTTTATTATTATTATTATTATTATTATACTTATTTATTTATTTATTTATTTACAAGCCTGCTTTGTGGCTTTCTTACAAACCTCAAGTTAAAGAAATATTTTATTTT
Source organism: Maratus speciosus (assembly GCA_963932465.1). NCBI lineage: Eukaryota > Metazoa > Arthropoda > Arachnida > Araneae > Salticidae > Maratus > Maratus speciosus. Next base: position 425,477,357 of record OZ010795.1, read on the forward strand.
ATAAAATCTATTAAATAAATTGATGGCGGTTAACACTGCTAGCAACATTCATTGGTGTCTAGTTTTTGTGAAATTATTGAATACTATTTCATTGTGATTGATTGCAGACTTTAATGCATAAAAATCGATAATGAATCATATACATATGTTTTGAGAAAATATACTAAATCACGATTTTAATTAACATTTTTATATCTGTAACATTTTCGATAAAGCTTTTTTTGAGTAAATGAGAATGAAATAGATCCTTGTCATTTTATTCAATGTTTACAAAACAATTTCAGCATTCCTTGTACCTAAAACATTTTTTTTAAATAGAGCTTGAGAATGGAGAACACTCTTTTAATTTAACCCCTTGCCTTTGATGCCCAAATTCAGTTCGGGCAAAGCAAATGCGTCAATTTTGGAATGCCTGACCTGAGTTCGGGCATGAGAAAAATCGGTGTTTCAATTACGTGAACCCGAAATAAGTTCGTCAAATGCATAATGTACAATTTTACCATTTTCCCAATAGATGGTGATACTTTCCCGCGGAAATTTATGCAGTTTCGCTCCATTTATCGGATTTTTTTTTTTTTAATTTTGCAGTTCTTCCCAAATGTCATTCAAACCATTCAGAGGAAAAAAATCCCATTTTGGCACATTTTTCTCAAATATATTCTACATGCAAGGCATTAAATACGTTGCAAGCATAAGATTCGTATAAAGTCAAAAGTCCTTAGATAATCTAAAACCTTACTCCATAAATAGAGTAAAATTTAAGTACTTATATGTGCAATAAATGAGTCATAAAATATTAAATAAAATATTCTTTTTTGAAAGAAAAACAACTGAAAGTTTATCGACTTGCAAAGCCTTTGATTTATTTTGCCATCTAAACTTCATTAATTAACATGGAGTAAATATGAACTTTCGTGTATTTTAAAACTAATAGTTAGCTTCATGTTCACTTGAACAAATAAACCTTTCCTATTACATTAATAACTTTTACCTCAAACATAACTTTTTCAGTCACTTAATACCAGACATCTTTTCATTAAACAGCTAACATATGAAATGCAATTTATTAAACTAATAATCTTTTCATTTTTAATTTAAAGAAGAAAATCTCAAAGTACCAAGTTTGCAGAACTTATTTAACCGTATTTCATAAAAAAAATGTAAATGTTAAATTCTGAAAACATAAGATTTATCTAACTCATTTAATTAAAAAAAGACAACCTAATGAGGTGTACAGAAATTACAAAGTTTCGACGAAAAAGGGAAAATAATATGTTAACATGAAATATTGTGTATACATTTTAAAAGCTATTAGGACTAATGCTTTAAAAAATAAAATGAGTAAATTAAATATATTTTTAAAAAAGTTATATTCGTTATGAAGTAATTTTGCATTATTTGTTTTGATAAATAATGTTTACTGAGAGTGATTTTAACAATTTGCAAAACGCAGAGAACTGTAATTTATGAAATTCATTTAGAAATTATTTTTATCAGAAGAAAGATTATTTATATATTTTCCACCGATATTTATTTTTTTAAATGAACAAAATTAGGGTTTTTTAATAGATTACACATTTTAAATGAGATTTTACAAGATTTGTTTAACTCGGATACATCACTTTGATATATTTGAATACATTTCAAAGTTTTCAACTTCTGCATGTATTTCGCCAGTGTAAATTCATAAGATTCATGCACCGTTAGATTTTGTTTAATGTATCTTCTCATATATACATTTCAACCACAGGGACACTCTCTAAAATATCTATATTATAAGGACAAACGTACCTGCGCAGAACGCTGACATCATTTTGCGAATGACAATACTATACGATGTTTTAACTGTCTTTTTTTCTAAACATTGCACAATTTCAATTTTAACACCGTCGTATAATAAAAATAACTGTTTTCAAATGCAATTTGTTTAAAACTGTTCAAATTTAATTATTGATTTTGTATTTTAAAATAATTTCAAGCATACATTATTTTAAATCTATCTCCATCGTGTGAAAGCTCAATACGAAATAACCCATTTGCAATTAAAACTGCATAAATAGTTCGGCATTTGTCTCTTGCTAATTTTTCATAAAAAATTTAAATTTTCGTCAATCTATTATAATAAAACGTGAATATCCGTTTGTATTTCACAAGTACTCCTCTTAGAATATGAAACGTTCGACGGTCAAATTTACTCCAGGTATCTAAATAGATACGAGGATGTCAAAAGTTGTCTTAGAATTGAAAAATTTCAATTTGTTTTCGATATTTTTTTTCGTAATATTTAATATCATTTCTGTAAATATAGAAACTAAATTACTCCATTTCTGTGTAGTTAAGAGGGAAAAGGGAAAACGATAAGAATTTCTTTGTTTGACATAATTTTCAAATTGATAGCCACTGTTATTTTAATAGATAGTGAAAATAATATTGTAATTGAATTGTATTTTTAAAGAAGATTTCAAGGAATACAAACCTATTTTCACATTTTCAATTTTCAGGAATCAATTTATTTTAGAAAGAAAAAAAAATCGTCTGAAAACTAGAGTATTGAGATAAAATTCATTGTGCAAAAAGAAAAAAATAATCTTATTTGAAATATTGTATTTAATAAATAAAAATGTACTATAATTGTCTCCGTAATATACAATTAAGTTAGATATAATAATCCCTAAAATAATGGAATGATCCCATGTACTTCAAAAGGAACACACCGGGTTGCCACACAAGTAAAAATAATAAGAAGAATGAAAAAAGATAATAACAAAACAATGATATTCAACTGTACAAAACATTCTATCAGAATTCCAATACTTCAAGCGAAAAAGTATTAAAATGCAAATATAAGAATGTAGAAATTACTTTTGGAAAATGATATTTTTTATAAAAATAAATGTTTGTTTTTAATACACCTACACATTACTCAATATTATATCTAGACGGTGGGGCTGTGCGCTGCTTCCGCCTGCACCCTTTAAGTTAATTTGCTGTTATGCATTTCATTAATTTTTAATAAAATGAATCTTTTAAAAGAAGAAAAATATATTTTCTCGAAAAATGTGTGTTCTATATGAAAAGCCTGTATAAAATCTGTCGTAGCATTCCACATTCAACGTTATGTTCTTTATTTGTGAACAAAAGAGGGGTTGTTGACATCAGGAAAATATAAATGTCCTTATTTTGAATGGAAATATTGCAAAAGGTGATTTTAAATTATACTTAAAAAAATGAATTCAAATAAAATTGCAATGATAATAAAGTTTGCCCGTATAGAGAAAATCAATATGTCAGATAGTTTTATTAAATTAAAAAAATATATAAATGTCTAAAAGTACAGTAATTTTGGGATATGAATATTATTTTAGAATTTGAATATTTTATATAAAAATCCTTGCAACAACTAATAAATATTTTCGTGTAGTCTTTGGTAATGTTTACTTTTAAAAGCTTTTGAAAAAAATGTATTAATATAATTATTGTTGTTTTTAATAAATTTAATATCATTGGAAGGTAATATTTAAATAAATTAAATAAATTTTAGTTTTATAAACATTTTCCATTTTTAGTGAATCATTCAAATAACATTTTTCATTCTGCCTTTTAGTATATCTGAAAATTTATTAAATCAACTGTTAAACTGACTATTGAATAAGAATGATTTAACTAAATATAAATCATTGTGTTCAATTTTCAAAATAAATTGCACTCAGAAATATTGTTTTGAAATGAAACTTCATTTAAAATGTTGTGACTTTTCTAATTTTACAACACAGTAAATATATATATGTTTTAAGATTAAAATAAATTATGCAAAATCATTCTCTTGGAGTACGCTACATTCACAAGACATTACTGGTGATTGTGAATCATTTAAAATAATTTGAAAATATTTTTTTTTTCACTATATCGGATTCCTCCCAAACATTCTGCCTGGAAACCTATTTAAATAACGTAAAATACATTTATAAAACAATCTTACGTTAAAAATATTTTTGATTTAATTGGTCCAAGAATGGGAATAAGCAAGTTTTTGAAAAACAGAAATATTTATAAATACTTGCATACTATTCGAACTAAGAGCAATGAATAAGAAAATAAAAAAAATAAAAAAAATATGTATTATGTAAATATTATCGATTTTAACATCTAAAAATCGGTATTTCAATTCTTACTGAAATATGTATCATAATGACGGTTTTAAAAATGTATATATCTCACGGAGAATAATTAGAAATCATTGTATATTTTTCATGGGTGTTATTATAAGGATGTCTATTATTACTTTACTTTAAGATATGTCCACGAAAAAATACCTAAGCTGTTATATCAAATATTTTCCATCCCGAATTATAGCAATTTAAGTTGTCAAAACTTTCAAAAATCAACAGATTTGACGCTTTTTAACTCAAAAGATACTCAGAAATGTTTTATCAACTAAAGACTTATATAAATATTTGATTTTAACTAGTCTGTAAGATATAGAGCTTTTAGCTGGTTTCTGAGATACAAGAAAATTTGCAGAAAGTACGTATTCGCAATTGAAGCATTGTATCTTTTTTCGCAGTCTATCATGCACTATTGTAATAAAGATTTGTTGATAAGTCCATTTTTGTTCTTAAAGGGTCTAGCCGGATAAGCATAGCGAAATGGGCCCCATGGCCGATGTTTGAAATAACATGTGTGGGAATAAGGCTCACCATGAGAATACAATATAGGGTGTTTTTAGCCCCTGACCTTGAACTGCCCTTGAGATAATCGGGGAAGTTTGCGCCGGCGCTACTATTTTAAATATGTTTACTAAATACGTTTTTCTCAAAAAAGTACAAAATTAAAAAAAAATGAAACCAAAGCCAATTTTTGAAGAATATATTAGTTCACATCATATATTTTTTTCACATATTTACACAAATTTTAACATAGAAAAATAAACAAGAATATATTTTGAAAAATATATTAATGTAGTAATTTTATACTTACACCTACCAAAAATTTACAGAATAATACTCAAAGTATATACTTTTAAGAAAAAAAAAATCGTTAAAATCCAAAATGCGCTTTTTGAGTTATTAAAAAAAATAATAATCCTAGCAACTTGCTAAAATATTCGTAACGTTCCCTGTTTGCATTTGCACAAATACGCTAATATCAATTCATTGGTCGATTCGTGACATTTCCACTCAGCAGGGTGCGCAGTTCACCAAAATAAGAGAATGTTTCCGTACATACCATTTTCCTATAGTTTTGTTTCGTGTTTGGAATATTGTTATTTACTTCCGTCTCGCGTAATAATATCAAGAAATGATTAAAAAAAAAAAAAAAAAAAAAAAGGTAACATTTGCCTACCATTCTTTTCATGTAGAAAAATGCTATGGGGGTGTACAGTATACATATATAGCGTATAACTTTAGGGTAAAGTGTATGTGTGTATAGGGGGGGGGGGGTGGTCATGCACTCGAAAGATATCTGTAGACATCGAAAGATATTTGTAGGGGGAGGGTGTGTTGTGATTCGGTATCGTTATCATTTTTGATTAAACCAAAATTTACTTTTTTGTTATTCTTTACTTTACATCCGTAATCTTAATTTTTTAAAGTCTGTTTTCTTCTTTTTATGAAAATACAAAGTTATTATTAAAACCATATTCAATGTTTATAAAACATTTCATTCCAAAATATGGAATAACCCAACGTTCAGCATGAATATTATTCATCCATATTGGTATAAAATCCGATGTTAGAGACACCAGATTCGAAATGATATTTGATATTTTTGCTAGTAAAAGATGGGGCAGAATGTTGTCCACCTGCTTTGTTTGCAAGAAGTTCTGTTTAGCCCCGTGCAAGGGCGAAGTGCAAGAATACAATGCTACTGTCCAATGCATTATGTAACAAAGAGCTATTATTAAAAACTTTTAAATTATAAGTACTTCTTTAAAATTTTATTTGATATAAAGTTATTTCTTATATAACAATGATATTTTATGAATTTCTTCTCTTTATTTAAACCAGTAAAATATGCGAATATAAAAAGTACAACCATACCTGTATATCATTAAAACGTATAAAAAGAAAAACAAATGTAAAAATAAAAACAATTTTTAGACATTGATAACAATATTATTAGAGAGAGGGAGATTCTAGGAACAATAACTTCTGATATCGGAATGTTGGTACTGGGTCCGAAATTGTCAAAAAGTTGATAACCTGATGAATTTCTTCTCTTTATTTAAACCAGTAAAATATGCGAATAAAAAAAATACAACCATACCTGTATATCATTAACACATATAAAAAAAAGAAATGTAAAAATGAGAACGATTGTTAGACACTGATAACAATATTATTAGAGAGAGGGAGATTCGAGGAACGATAACTTCTGATATCGGAATGTTGGTACTGGGTCCGAAATTGCCAAAAAGTTGATAACCTTATATATTTACAGCTCCTATTCAGCTTCACCTGCGCAATCAACTAGATCATTGACTTGGTATTATTACGCAAGAAGGATTCACTGTACGCCAAAATAACAGAATATTTACAAACACGAAACAAACCTAGAGAAATGTGGTATGTATTGTATGGAAACATTCTCTTATTTTCTTGCACTGCCCATCCTGCCCGAGTGAAAATGTCACGAATCGACCAATGCATTGATAGGAGCGTGTTTCTGAAAATACAAACAGGAAAAGTTACGAATATTTTAGAAAGTTGATAGCATAATTTTTTTATAATTCAAAAAGCGCACCTTCTATTTTAACGATTTTTTCTTTCTTAAAAGTACATACCTTGAGCATTATTCTGTAATTTTTTGGTAGGTGTAAGTATAAAATTACTACATTAATAATTTTTTCAAGAAATATTTTTGTTTATTTTTCTATGTTAAAATTTGTGTAAAAATACGAAAAAAAAATATATGATTTGAACTAACATATTCTTCAATAATTGGCGTTCGTTTCATTTTTTTTAACTTTTGTACTTTTGGAGAAAAACGTATTTGAAAAATAGTATCGCAGGTGCATATTTCCCCGAATATTTCAAGAACAGCTCAAGGTCAGGGGCTAAAAGCACTCCATATTGTATTCTCATGGTGAGCCTTATTACCACACATGTTATTTTAAACATCGGCCGTTGGGGGGGGGGGGGCATTTCGCTATGCTTATCCGGCTAGACACTTTACCTTTCAATGACGATACTTTTGCCCTATGTGATGAAACACTTCAGACTTGGAATGACAATTTGAAGTCATTTTTTTTGCTTTAAAACATATTATGAATATATTTCATATCGACTGGTTTTTAAATCAAGTATTTGAATTTTAATTTTAGAGCACATACATGCTTTGACATTTTAATATTCTGAGCTGGAGGGAGGGGAGGGGGCATAATATAATTGTATTATTAGTATTTGAGTGTTATGAAGTAAAACAAAACAAACGTTTGCTGTTTCAAAAAATCTCGAAATACAAAGGCAAATTTTAGATTGGATCGTGTGTTTATGGTTCTATTTATCTGTTTTGTTTTGGAACAATCATTTTCTGTAAACTACTATATTTATTTTTTAAAAAGAAAGAAATAAATAAAAAAGAAACGATCAGGATAAAAAATAACAAAAATTCTAAATATATGTTTAATATCTAACACTTTCGAGCTTAATAAATTAATAATAAGAAGAAACTTTTAGCCTTCCAAAAAACAAACATATTGTAAAAACTTGCAGTATGCCATTATGAAAATTATAAAGAAAAAATCTATACTTAATCTTTTAAACAAATTATTAAAAAACTTGATTCCATTATAATTTTGTGACAGACTTTATCGAAAAGTGACCTTTTCGTTAATTCTGTGTAATTGGGGATGTGGTTCTAATAGTGATGACTCATAAATGCGATCAATAAAGTTCTCATAACTGTATTTCTAACTCAAGAATCGTATTTACATGTGACATAATAAGACATCGTATTTCAGGAATAAACACAAAACATGTTACATTTGAATGTTATGTTCATGTTGCATTGAAATGGTTTCTTATTGGATAAATTCACGTATACATCATTAATTATCAAACTCCGACAACAGTCCCTGAATGCATGGAATAAGCTAAAAATCGAGATTATTTTATATATGAATGTCATGAAGAACAATGTAAGCCATGACATTGGAGATCCCTTTCATCTACCGAAAGTGAAAAAAGTAAAAGAGGGCGCAATTTAAAATGAATTGTTCTAAAATTGTAATTGTATTTTGGTGCCAGATTTTTAGATAGATGTGTTAGTGACGAATTAGATACCTCACGTGTAAAGAGATTTTCACTAGATGTAATAACAATGAATGTCTCCATACGGACATACTCCGAAAAATCTCAAAAAAAATAGAATGTTCTACTCATGAGGATAGATATATTTATATAAAAAAAAAAATCGGCGGAAACTAAATGCAAATTAAAATTAGTTAACTAAATGCAGTTCCGCAAAAAATGCATAACTAGTTAAAAAATCACATTTAAGCAATTTGCGCTAATACCCAGTAACCCTTATGAATTCTTTTGTGTATCCTGTATATGAATTCTAGCATTTATGCATGCCGTATAATATTGATAAATATACTGAAACATAAAAGCGCATAACATAATTAAAAATGCATTTCCAGCAATCATCGCTAACGTACAGTACATTGAATAAAATATAGTATATTAAATCTTTTGTGTGTCACTGTAAATGCTATGCATTTTGTATTATATATGAAATAAGTTATAGTAAACCTCCGCGACGTATATAAATTTCAATACATACGAAATAGCTTAACATAATTAAAATACGTTGCAAATAATTTCCTCCACCCCTATATCATTATGTAACGGAATTCTTTTGTGTAGCCCTGTAAATGAATAATAATTATTCCTTGCGCCGCATATTCTACAGAATGCATATTTAATGCACTTCATAAATGCATATGAATTGTATTATGTTTAAAAGCGTGTAACATAATTAAAAATCATTTTAAGCGATTTTTCCCATTGGCCGTAGTAATGTAACAGAATACTTTTGATTTTCCCTGAAAATGAACTAAGTATGCTACAAACTTCATTTGAAATAGGTAACTTGCTGTCATAAACATCAATAACATCCGAAAATTTTTGCGCAATCTGAGGGAATTTACGAGAGTTAGAGAGCGGACAGACGGCCAGATGGACGGACAAATTGACGTCATAAACACTTTTCATCTTTGTTGGTAAGTGTTATAAGGAAAATGTAAAAATAAATAATAATAATAAAAATAAATAAAAAATAAAATAAATAAATTTCAGTATCTGGTGATAAAAGAGGGAAATTTGATTATTTCGTAAATGTCAAGAAACCGCTGTGAAACTTGAAAATGACCCTAAAAATCACATGATGAATCCGCGAAATTTTCAATAACGCAAGGAAATCATTTACTATTTTAACTTCAATGATTAAAATGGTCTTGTTTATAACTGTCAGAAAAAAGCTGAAACATAAGAATAATTGGTAAAAATCGCGTAAAAAGATCTAAAGAAAGTTTTAAATGTAGAGCTCAAAATCTTTTACTTTGGGCTAAACGATTAAAACCGGATTCATTTTACGAATGTAAAAAAAAAAAAAAAAAAAAAAAAAAAAAAAAAAAAAAAAAAAAAAAAAAAAAAAATGGCTAAACAACGCAAAAACACTAAAAATCCCATCACAATTTCTTAAAAAGTTTATAAAAAAAGCCGAGGAAAAAATCTACTTTATTAGATTAAAAAATAAAACTGAGCTCTTGCTACGAATGTGAAAATATCGCTTTAAAATGGTGAAAATCACCTTAAAATGCTAACGAACGCTAAATGCCTCATTGCCGAGTGAAAAAAATCTAGTTAATTAGATTAAACAAATAAATTAATTAATTAAAACAAAAACAAACAAACAAACAAAAAAACATGCGTCAAGCATAGATAATGAAATACCTTCTAACACATTCAGAATAATGTAATAAAACTGCACCGTTTAATAAGTTAAAATATTATGTCTAATTGAACCGTATTCAAATGTATAACACATTTGAAAATCCAATTTTAACTGTTCCAATCTGCAATCGGAAAATTATCATATTTTTTCGAACAGCCCTGCATGTAAAATACAGATTTGTATCTATTAATAGATCTAATAGTATCTAATAATCTATTTGTATCTAGCATGACAAAATTTAGTTCAGTTAAGAAATACATACACCTCATTTACTAAACAAAATACGTGTTACTATCCAACGTACACTTTATTCACTAATTAAAAGATGATAAGAAAATAAACACATGAAAAAATAAAGCTCAACGTTTCGGTTTAATCTATAAAACCATCATCAGGAGTATTTTTTCTAATATACAAATCCGCAGGAAAAAAATCGTGTATGCGACATCTTTAAAAATAAATTCAAACTGGGAAAAATTTAACGGAAACTTTCAGAATCCATAAAAATAAATTTTTATCTTGAAAGAACAATTGTCATAGTTTTTTAAATACAGGTCCGGGTCTTTTTTTTCACTTATTTTCCAGCCAGTGCATGGTTTTTCAATCCCCGATTCATTCTTTTTTTTCTTTGTGGCCTGATATTTACTCCGGCCGGAAATTTTACGTTGTATGGATTTTTTTTCTTCTCAAATATAATGATTGGAACAATTTAGAATCATCAGTTAAGCAAGATACAACAACGGTGATACACGTTTTCTCGTCACCTGGTTTAAAACTTTTCTCCCCAAATCTGATCTGCGTATAAGACGACTCCCCCCCCCCCCCTTTCAAAAGACAATTTTAGATCAAAATGTTTCGGCTTATACGCCAGAATATACGTAAATATTTGTTCTATTAAGATATACATTTGTTGCTTTTTTGATCCAACCAATAGATTATTATTATCATTGGATATTCTCAAACAAAATCTATTAAAGCCTTTTCCCATTAATTTCCAAAACATAAATAACGCAATATAGGAAAGTACAAAAATTACTTAAATATTCATATGTTCATATGTTTACTTAAATATTCATAAATTTTGGTATAATATTTAACATTTTCATGAAATTCCACTTTATATTAGATTAATTTAGGGGAATATTCATTTAATATGTATTTAAATGACGTAAATTTACTTTGATATATCATCATTACTTCAGTTAAGCATTGAAATAAAACTTTTAATCCGGTTCACCGACTATAAATTTAAACTGGAATCTAACTTTTAATGCAAACACTGAATAATTTAAGCGAGATATAAAACTTTCTGCACTAATAGCCTGCTAAAATTTACGTACCGTTGATTCACCGTTTGAAATGGAACTGCCTTTAAAATGTCAGGACTTTGTATGAGATAAATATAATGGAAGAAGATATTCTCAGAATAAAATAAATTATGCAAAAGCTGTTAAGCTACGCTTCCTTTCACATGACATTAATGGGGCGTTTCCGGTTAAATACTAAGAAAATGCTTAGACCACATTTGTCAATGAAATCTTGTGTTAAAGTACAATGTTTCATCTTTGAAAATTTCTTAAATGAAGCTTTATATTTTAAGCATTTTGGGAAGAATTAACTATTTTTCAGACAGTGGGAAATGTACAATCCAATTAATTTGATCGCCAAGTACCAAATTTGTACTTGAATTCTTAAATAAAACTTTCCTTTTTAGCACTGAAGAAAATGGGTACTAAATAATGTAAAAAATACTCAATTTTAAGTACGTCACATAGTCAAAATAGCTCCGATCCAAATGTATTCAGAATTGAGAAGCACATGTACTAATTTTTGATTCCATGGTTGTGTTCAGATATAAATCGTTATGTGCTGCCCCCTGAACCTACAAATTAAAGTAAAAATGTACTGACATTTATTTCCCGTTCACAATTATTCACAAGAAATGTTTAATCGATTATTTATTAATAAAAATAGCAAACTTATTAGGAAGATATACAATAATCGATTATCGAATATGTCGGATAATCTGATAATCAAATATTTTTATGACAAGAGCATTATTTGCAAGTACATTAAATTATTTTTAAATACTGTGTACAATTTAATAGCTACATTAATAAACATCTTTTATACCACCATAAATGAAATAAACCATTATAGGGTACACAATAATAGTTTTCTTTGGATTTGATAACATGTAATGGATCAAAAGTTAGAAAGGATAGGTTCATCTTTGATCCAAGCATATTAAATTCGATATGTGTACATTGCTTTACTCATTTTAGAGTATTTCATTTTTTTCAGTGAATTTACGAAACGAAAACGTTTAATTACTTTCAGATCAATTTCATAAAAATTAGCGCTTGAAATTCCTATTTATTTTTCGTAATACACACACACGCACAAAGAAAAAAAAAACTTCGAAACATATAGTATATTAGTTTGTCATAAAGGAACACATTGATTAAATGTAACAAAAAAAAAAAAAAAACGATGGATCCTGTCATCTGTAATATGTGTAAGATACATGATACATCTCTACCCGAAGTATCACAATACGAGGCATATTATACCTCAGATTTATCTTTACCTTCAGCGTATAATTTTAAATGAATCATTTCAAAATATAAATTATCTGGATCGGAAATATATTTAACTCTAATGATAATAATATTGTTATTATTTACAGAAAATTTCAGTTAATTGTTCTAGAACTATTATGCTATTTTAAAATTTATACGAATTTATCTTCAAATAGTTAAAAAAAAAAAAAAAAAAAAAAAAAAAATCTAAGAGGTTTTTTTTAGCGTTTTTTTTTTTTTTTTTTTTTTTTTTTTGAACTGGGGATCTAGTATTATTGTTTAACATTAGAAGCGCCGTCGGGGTCATTTTATCTTTTTTTCCAATTTCCCATGCTTTATTTTAACATATAAGCGAACACCCCAGCTCATATTTTTTTACTTTTTCTAAAATACATCCAAGAGTACTGTGACAGTTTTTCATGTTTCCATATTAATTGTTAAAATAAATAATCATCGAAATACCTAGAACCGCCAAAAGGTGTCATTTTGACCCCCATAAGAAAAATGACCGATTTTGAAGTGAAAGTCAGTTTTCGAATTCCCGATATCTCATTTTTGTTTTCTGGACGTGGGAAAACACTCGCATCTTATCGCGAAGAATTAAAGAAGAAAAGTAAGGCTTTGTTTCAATGACGCATAGCGATGCGGAGGGACAACCCTTCTCTCGTCTGCGCGCGCAGTTACCAGTGGCGAACTATGAGTGACTATAAGAAAAGGGCATGTTTACAAACAAACACTTCCGTCAACCAATCTACCAGCTATATTTTTGCCATAAAGATCATTGCAGGAATAGTCTTGGCGATGTAGGCCAATCATATCAGGTCGTGTTAAACGTAGACCAATCAAATTTCCCTAGCTCATGCGTACAGGTAGGAGTCATAATGAACGGACAGGTTTTCTTGCTGAACCAACAGTATTTCAACCAACAGTGACGTCAGCTGCCCTTTCCTTATTACCAGTTGCGCACTGTGACTCCTCGCTGAAATGCATTCTAGCGGCGCTGGCATGCTACAGAAATTTTGGAGGGAAAATTGTTCTGCTGAAGCTACGGTCGATAACGGAACACGGCACTAGTTTTCACAGCAGCAATCTCAAAGCTTGCGATTGCGACCAGAGTGTAAGCTTTTTTCTCGTATAAACAATTCGGAGAGGGTTGAGTACACAGAGGTGTCTTGTCCGCCTGGAGCAGTTAGATTCAGATATCTGTGGTGACGACAGCAACGATGAAGATTTTCGCGTTGATAATGTGAACTTACAGAATGCGTAATCTTCCGAAAGCAGTGACAGTGATGCCGTCGAACAACCTGGCAATGGGGTTTCCTATGTTATTCGTGGATCCAGACGTCCACGTGGACGTGGGCGTACACAAGGAGGAGGAAATAATGTGGCAAATCTTTCTGCTGGCAGTAGTGACGATACGTACACGTCATCCAGCGGCATTCTTTGGACTCCCATGAACCTTAGCGTTGCTGAAGCACGACGTCAGCTTGGAGGTGACAGCAACTGGTATGTTACTCTGATGGAACTGGATGCTTTTATCACCCTATTATATGTCTGTGGGGTACTAGGTCATTCAAAACTTTGTGCAAATGATTTGTCTAAAAAACATTGGGGACCACCTGTTTTCAAAGAGACAATGTCACGCAGCCGTTTCCGTGAAATCATGCGGTATCTCAGATTCAATGTGCGAAGTACAGAGCAAAGCGCCTGTCAACAAACAAATTTGCCCTCGCTTTTGAAACCTGGTACAAACTAATTGAAAATTGTTATTTTTGTTATAATCCTGGAGAAGAGATAACAGTTGATGAACAGTTGTTGCCGTGTAAATCAAGGAGCAGGTTTATTCAATACATGGCGAATAAGCCGGATAAATTTGGCATCAAGTTCTGGCTAGCAACTGATATAAAATCCAAATATGTTTTGAATGGCTATCCTTATTTGGGCAGGGATGGAGAGAGATGTACAACTGATGTACAACTTGGGGAAAGTGTAGTGCTCAAATTACTGCAACGATTTCTAAACGCCGGATACAACTTCACTATTGACAATTGTTTTACGTCTGTAAAACTCGCAGATGAACTTTCTGCTAAGAAAACTACAATAGTTGGGACGATGCGTATAAACAAGTGAGAATTACCTCCTATTGCCCGCGACAAATCTTCGCCACGATAGTCATCTGCTGCGTTGAAAAATGGGAATAAAACACTCACGATATATAGGTGCAAGAACAAAAAGAATTTCGTGATTCTTGGCACTATGCACACGGATATGTTTGAAGACAATAGTACAAAGAAGAAACAGAATACTGTCACTTACTACAATAAAACTAAATGTGGCGTAGACGTAGCAGACCTGATGTTAAGGAATTATACTACAAGATGTGGAACTCGCAGATGGCCTGTTCATTTTTTTTACAACGTCCTTGGCATTGCTGCACTGAATGCTTGGATAATTTTCAAGGAATCCACAAACACCTCAATTTCACATTCGATAATTTATTCTTGCCCTCGTGGAAGAACTATGAATTGGTGCTTTGTGCAATAGATGCCCCCAAATTGATCGAATAGACCCTAAAACGAAAGAAATGTGCCTTTCAACGTTGCAAGGGAAAAAATAAAACTTTTGCAAGCTGCGAGGGATGGCAGAAACCAATTTGTGGTAAATGTGTTGCTGTGACTGTCAAGAGCGCATATTGCTCTGCTTGCGCTAATGCATAACTAACTTTGGAACAAATTCTACTGTTTATTCAGGTTTTTTTTTTCATTTTTGAAATATCTTGTTTGATAATTTGTATTTTTTGCATTTGTAACTTTTGTTTGTTTTCCTATCACTTGTACTCCTGCTAAAGAATATTGTTTAATAAAATATATTGCATTACATATTGTCATTTATATATTGTCATTCAAATAAAAATTAAATAAAATAATAAATGAATAATAAACAAAAATAAATAAAAATTCCATAAGAATGGAAAAATAACGAACTCTAAAAAATAATATACACAAATATAAGTAAAATAAAAATAATATATCTATATATATAAAATCTTAAAAACCCCTTATATATTGTAATTTCAACATCATGTATCAATTAAAATAATCATTTACTTTGATAGGGATTGAATATTTCGAGACATGAATATTTTTATGAGGGTCAAAATGACCCCCAATGGCGGTTTTAGGTAAGTCCAAATTCCGGCTGTTCTAGTGTTAAAAAAAGACTTCGAAAATATGTAATCATGGAAAATAACCTATAAATAACGTAAAAAAAAACATGATATATATTAAAACGAAAACCTGATTTTTTACCATCACGATCAGATCACGATCAGTAAGACCAATATTGACACATTTGCGCATACGTCAACATCTTTTCGAAGCTTTTTAACTTAGAGGCGAGTTCCTGGTAGCGTAATGGTCAAAGGCAGCAGTTTAAAGCTCTGAATTTTTGTAGTAGATGTGGGCTAAAGCCCAGCGCCCGGCAAAGTGATTTCTGAAATATTTTTGCCGATGCTTTTCTTTAATAATGACATGTTTTATTAGCAGGAGAAGTTGTATAATTTTTATTTTGTTATTATTATTATTATTTGAATGCTTTATAATTAAATATTATTATTATTTGAATGCTTTATAACTAAATAAAATTTAATACGAAACAATATTTTTTAAAATAATCATTTTTTATTTAAAATATTTTTAATGTAATTATCAATTAAATAAATTGAGCTGATCTACATTTTTTGTTATATTTTCTGACCATTATCAAGAATATATATATGTGTGTGGCAGAAAGAAAGGTTTGCCATTCTTTTCCGTAAAAAAGAAAACTGTAAGAAAGAAAAAAATATGCATATAAGAATTATAAAAGAAATTACCTTGATATCCATGATTTAATATTTAAAAAATAAATAAAAATGCAAAATAAAATTCGAGAAATATATATATATATATATATATATATATATATTATAAATTGTTAGCTGCATCAAGTTTCAAATTTAGGTTTTAGAGAATGAGACTAATAAAAATAAAGTTCATTGCAACTTTTAATGGTTGTGCAGTTTAAAATAAATAATAAATATTGTTTTTTTTTTCAAAGAAAAAAAAAACTTAATAAGTAAAAATAAATTAGACTGACAGCGCCCTCTATCGTCTTAAAGAAATAGGAATCACTTATGCAACATAGAAATCTGTCACGATTTCAATAATTTAAAGCAACTAATTAAAAATTCAAGAATTTTTCTAATGAAACCAATATCCATTGTACGTCTTTGTTTTAGGCTTAGAAGTAAATATTAGATTATGTGCGTGCCTTAAACGTCCATATACTAAAAAATGTATATAACGTACGTACTTGAAAACATTCAGATACCTAAGTCAAAAAAATATTCAACCACTAAAATAAATAAGCATTAAAATTACACTTTCTTTTTATAATCGAAAAACACAACTGCAAGTCGCTTTAAATAAACTCTTTGAACTATTTCCTACAAAAAAAGTTTATGTTGCAATATATGATCAAGTTTTGGAAATGTTTAGACCAGCCATCTCTCCTCTATGGCCATATATCTTAAAAAACCGAACGTAAACTAGGAATTCTGAAAATATAAATTTCTTTTTGTCGTTTACATAAACAACTCAGCCAGTCTTTAATTGATTTGTATCCCATTTCAAAGATTTAAGAAAAAAAAAAAAAAAAGAGAAACATAGAAAGCTAATTTAAAATGTTATGTGTAAATATATAATGAAATTAGGCGCCATATATTTTTTCATGACATCTGTGTAAACTAATAATATATATGTAAACTAGGAATTTTGAAAATATAAGTTTATTTTTGTCGTTTACATAAACAACTGAGTCACTCTTTAATCGATTTGTATCACATTTCAAAGGTTTAAGGGGAAAAAAAGATAATATATAAAGCTAATTTAAAATGCTATGTGTAAATATATAATGCTATCGGGAGCCATATATTTATTAATGATATATGTGTATTGAATATATGCATTTTAAATGTTACAACTGTTCTGAGATTACTCTAGATTTTTTTTTTTTTTTTTTTTTTTTTTTTTTTTTTTTTTTTTTTTTTTATAGAATGCTTAATTAGCGTGATTTACAGAACTCGCAAACCGTAAAGATCG
The DNA here is from genome assembly GCA_963932465.1 of Maratus speciosus. Lineage (NCBI taxonomy): Eukaryota > Metazoa > Arthropoda > Arachnida > Araneae > Salticidae > Maratus > Maratus speciosus. The sequence continues at coordinate 425,495,040 of OZ010795.1, forward strand.
GTAATTTATGGAAAAATTTAAGAAATTTATTTTACTGGAATCAAGTTTATTATTTCTTATCACTTAGCTAGATTTATTTCAAAAATTTTTAATGGCAAAAATGCGTTGTGCCGAAGTATGCACATTTGAAAGCATAAATATTCACATGCACAAAAAAATCCCCCCATAAGTAGAACATTTGGTATGTATGTTTATTTGCGTAATAATATCTTTAAACATATAACTATACTATTTATTTATTTCATAGTTTTGCAATAAGAAATAGGCTGCGATTTGGATTTTAGTTTTTTTATATAATTTTAATAGATTATATATTTTATTATTACTTCATTAATTATATATATATTACTTATTGTACTCTATGTGTTTCAATTATTATTATTTGCATTACAATATTGTTTTTTGTGTTTGTAGTTTGTTTTAAAACATAAGCCAAAAAGGGAATGCAACGTGTTAAGAAGTTAAAAGTTAACCATTTTCAAAATCAAGGAAAAAGAAAATTCTCAATTTATGAAAAATATAAAAGTTAGGGAAAATAAAACATCATAATTTAAGAAGATCTCAAGGTCGTACACCATCTTAATATACAGCAGAGTTGATTCGAAATGTAGATAATCTCTTCAAGAACAAATCCGTCAGATTTTATCCCTGAAACTTTAAAAAGGTGTACTAAATGCAGTCAGTTATAATATATATTTAAAAGGAAACAAGCTGGAGATAATAGATATAAAAAAAAGTTTTTTAACACATGAAGCAGTAGAGTAAACAGTCAAATTAAACCGCTGATGCATTTAAGATTTGACAAGAAGTATGTTTGTTAAAGTTTTTAATTTATTATTACCAATCTAATTACATCTAATGCTTATTAATATACATTGCAGGTAATTAAAGTGTTATAGCTTTATAAAAAAAGAAATATTTTTGTTCAATTTTATAACTATTAAAAAAATTGTTGTTGTTGTTTTATATGTTCAAAAAGTGTTTTCCTACTTTTTTTACTTTTTCTGTCTGTGAGTCTGTCTGCCACTCTGTCACTCTGCGAGTCTGTATGTGACAAAAATTTTGCGGGAGCTCTATCTCAAGAATTAACGCACGGAATTTCACAAAACATCATATTTAGTTAGACCTTGATAAAACTGGACCTGATTAGTTTTTGGTGAAAATCGCTCAACAGGTGGCGCTGCTATGCGGCATTTTTCACGATTTCTGCAATAGCTATATCTCAAGAACTACTGCACGGATTTTCATAAAACTTCAGATTCAGTTAGTCCAGGATATAGTTTGGTGCTGATTACTTTTTGTGAAAATCGCCCAACAGGTGGCGCTGCTATGCTGCATTATTCATGATTATCGCAATATCTCTAACTCAAGAAAAATTGCACGAATTTTCATCAAACTTGAGATTTAGTTAGTCCCTGATATAAATTAGTGCTGTTTAATTTTTGGTATAAATCGCACAACAGGTGGCTCCGATGTGCTGCATTTTCACGATTTCCGCAAGAGCTGTATCTCAAGAACCATTGTACGGATTTTCATCAAACTTCAGATTTAGTTAGTCCTTGACATGAATTGACGTATAGTTTAGTGCTGTTTAATTTTTGGTGTAAATCGTTCAACAGGTGGCGCTGCTATGCTGTATTTTTGCGATTTCCGCAATAGCTTTATCTCAAGAACTAACGCTTAGATTTTCAACAAACTTCAGGCTCAGGTATACCTTGATATCATTTAGTGCTGTTTATTTTTGGTGTAAATCGCTCAACAGGTGGCGCTGCTATGCTACATTTTTCAGAATTTCCGCTATAGCTCTATCTCAAGAACTAATGCACGAATTTTCATCCAACTTCAAATACAGATATACCTTGATATGAATTGATGCTAAATTCATGTACTTTCTTGTACTATTTAAATGATTTAATTGACGTGATTTATATAGAAGAAAGTTTTGTGATGGCCACAACATACTTGTTTAACCATGATTTGTAAACGTTTCATTTTTTTTTTTCGACTTATGTTTTAAACAAAATGCAAACAGTAAAAGCAAAATAATGTTACATTACGAATAATTCATTATTGCATAAGCTTTATAAGAGAATAATATATTTTGAATAGAATTAATTATGGATTAATAAAATAAAGTTTTATTAACACTACACCTTGAATAAACTTAATTTCTATTGAACTCAATCATTAAATTTAAAGCCCATTATTCAATTTATCGATACATTTCGGTTATCTCTTTCAATATAAACTTTAATTCATAACTAAAACACATAAAACAATTTACCATTTCCACCTCCTAATATTTACGTTACATTGAATCAAAATCTAAAATAGAACTGAATCTAAAATTTCCTGAATATTTTTTCTAGTATTAATATAATGCGCAATAAGATTTTCTAAGATTCAAATATTTTTCTTAAAAAAATGTACGGTATGATTCCATTCAAAATAATAGAGTTTTTAAATACATATATATATATACAAACTTATAAGACAATTATGTAAAGAAATTTCGTACTAAAATACATTGTTTAATTTTTAGGATATTTTAAATATTATTTTATTCTTTGACATTTTGATATGAATTTAAATGGAATAAAATATGCATAGTATTTAACCCGGGAGAACTCGCTGCATGAGATTTTCTCTCACAGTCGTACTTTTTTAAGACTTTTATTTAAATCATTTTTCATTTTAATTAAATTTTCAAAGTGTTTTACAATTATTTTACCTATTTTGTGAATAAAAGTACTAAGCCAACCAAAAAAAGTTGATATTATATTAATGTAAAGTAAAAGAAAAGCAACTGGGTATTTTCACTAGCGAGTTCTCCCGGGTTAAATAATAGTACTATATGTACGCATTTCAACACATAAACATACCTTATCGCTTATTAGTGGATATATACTTTTTCATAAATATTTAATAATTTATTGAAAAAGGTTATCCGTTATGTTTACCCAATTAATCATTATCTTCTATAGCAAAATGTAAGGGAGTTTTGGAACAGATGTTGCAGGTCAGCGGATTGAACTTGGCGTGGCGATTTTATCCTAAAACACACCATATGGCTAATTTTGTAAATGATCGCCAATTTGAAACATTGAGACAATCAAACCAACATGACGGTTACTTTCAAAACTAAAGTGTTTTTATCGGCATTAAAAAAAAAGAAAATTAATGAAATATTAAAAATTACAAAAGTAATATAAGATTTTTATCAATTTGTCATCGAAATACACTAAATTGGATCATATAATTCAAATAATATTAATGTTGACTTTTTTACATTTGATTGTTGAAAAAATAGCTAATGTTGCTATATTCTGCATTGGCATAAATAACCGTTCATCGCCAACAATTTTACTTTCTTTCGGTCTAACACATCTGTTGCAAAATCTTTAATTATCCATTATTTTATTAAAGTAAAAGAAAATGTTTTATTTTGTTTTCATTCCTATTCCCTGCGTTTCTAATATGATTGACAAATAATCAGTATCATTGTTGTTTTCTGAAGTGTATTTTACTTCGGTGTAACTATATTTGATGCAAACAACTCGGAAATTGTACGGTAAATGATACTATAACTAGTGTTATAAATACAGTAGAATTCCGATTTTCCGTCACTCTATCAACCGTAACCTTCGGTTAACCGCCACACCGATTCCCATAATAATGATAATCAGAAACGAGCACTGGTCTAACATTCTTGATAGCACACAAGATGTTGAAGCACCTAGTGGTAATTTGAAGATACTGGCCTTGATATCAAACGAACTATGTTTAAAAAATATTTCTGACGATGAAATCACAGACTGGATTTGTTATGAAAATAATAATATTGGTTACCAAAAAATAGCGAATAACGAAATTATTCAAAATGTTTTCAATCCAGAGAAACCGGAAGCAGATGAATAGCATGAATTGAAGAATGATGCTCCAGGCTTCAGTCATGCAGAAATGAAGACTATTCTCTCGAAGTGCATTAATTGATTTGAGATGCAAGAGGAAGTCGAAGCAAACAAAATTCTTTTATTACGTAGAATTCATAATTTTGCTGCAGTAAAAGCGTAAGCAGAACGCAAAGAAAATTGCATAATGGATTACTTTGCATGAAAAGAGGTTACTACATATTTATTCTGTAAAACTCTAAATTTGTATCTTTTATTAGTTTATTTTTATCATTTATTTATCATTTATGCTTTTTATTAAGGAATGTACATAGCATATAAAAAAAGTATTATATTAATTTTTATAAATTGAGAAATATACATTTAAATTTTGTAATGGTCTTGCACTTTCTTTCGATTAACCGTCTATTTCGATCATCGGCAACACCGTCGATCCCTTGAGTGACGGATAATCGGAAGATTACTTATTTAGATCTTGGTGCAATATCTGTTGCACGCTTTTGCAAACTGCACGAATACAAAATTTATTACGATTACATATATTAAATTCAGTAACACGAAAATAATATGACTCCATCTTAAATATGACGCAATCACCATGACAACCTAGAATCATTACCTAACAAAGGGATATCATTGAATTAATTACGTATGATAGGATTTAATATAATGATCACCATTGCAACCGAGAATCATTAATTATCATGGGATACCATTGAATTAATTACGCATGTAGGATTTAATGGATTGAAGAAAACTTTTATTAATATCTTTTAAGTTTTGATTCAATTTTCATAAAATTTTAAAATACTGGACAACATTCTGAAACGGTTATATATATTAAATTTCAAATCGTTCGGTTTGCTAATTTTTACTGTTTTGTATGTGGACAGAAGGACAGACAGACACAGGGACGGGCCAGACGACGATTATAAATGCTGCGTATTTATGTAATTACGAACGCACCTAAAATATATTTTTCATAAATTCATTCTATACAGCATTTAAAATTAATTTTAGCAACTTTTCAGTAGGTTGCTAGGTTTCAGTAGGTAGTTGTGGTTTTGAGCCATCACGCAAAACATTGGAAACTGCTTATTTCTCGCCGACCACTAAAGTTATATTTTAAATGTAAACATTTATTTTTTTATTTCAAGATTTTCGTTTTATCATGGTTAATGGTTTCTTTATATATTTGTCACGCAATTTCGAAATTTCGAATAAAAAATGAAGGTGGTTAATTTCCTTCTACATAAAGGTATTATTCATGTTATGATATCTATTCATAGAGGTATGTGATGAAACAATTATTTTAGATTTTAAAACAACAAAATGGCACTGGCGTAACAGAAAGTTATTATATACACCGAAACCTCATTTAAATATTTTCACTTTCTTTTTTTCACTACTATTCGAATTATATACTTTATGTGTATATTTATCGATTTCTGTGAACATTCCGTTAATCATATCTAATTGAATTTCTATAGATTCACCGGCATGAAATAATATCAGATCTTTTCAGCAGTGATAAGAGAAAATAAATTTAAGCTGGCTATGCAATGAAATGATAATTATTTCTGATCTTTTTGAATTTATTATACAAATTGTATTCAATAAAAAAAATTGTTTTAATTTTCATTCAATTTTATATATGTTACTAGGTGTACACCTTTTCTATATTTTACTTACGTTTTCTTCCCTGTGTACTTTTTGAAATATTAGAGAATGTTGTCCTTTTATCTTTTCGTTCAAAATTTCAACTTTCTGCGAACTTGTGTTCATCTAGACTAGAGGGAAAATACCAATTTTCAATAATTATTTAAAATACTAAAGTAGAATTTTCGGTAATTTTTCCTTTAAATGGCTGGATTATGGCTTAAATTTCAATTAAATAGGTAGTTTTTTAGTGTAATTAGATATCACTAAACAATTGTTTCTAAATTGCATTTTATTCATATTCATATATTTTTTTAAGAACGTTATATAGCAATTAAGAATATAATTTTCCATTATCATGTAAATGTGTATAAGCAGAGATTTCTGTATCTTTTTTATTTTTTTTATTTTTCTTGAAACCGATCCAAACTTTTAAATCTTTTTCAGAAAAAAAAAATCATTTAATGTTTGTTTAAATTAAGTATTTTTTTTTTTTTCATTATCATTATTTTAGTTACTCTCGTTTCAAGAAGTGCCAGCATTTATAAATTTTACGTTGAGTCGAATTTTGAATTCAGGCATTAAATCAAAATTAAAAATATGGAAAACGCTCTGCATTAATAGCATGCTAAAATTTGCGTGCCGTTGATTCTCATTTTTAAACCATTTTACATTTCAAATGTCGTGATTTTTAAATACATAACACGAGAAGATTTTCTAAAATTAAAATAAGTTATTCAAAAATTCTTAATGTATACTTCAGTTCATATTAATGGAGCGTTTCTAGTTAAACACTCAAAAAATGTTACGGCCACTTTTGAGAAAGAATTCTCCAGTTAATGTAAAATGTTTTAATATTTCGCTTTTTTCTTAAATGACAATTTATTTTTAATAGAGTTAAATGAAGTTAAACGAAAGTACAGCTGTAAAGGCAAAATATTACATTTTTACAATATTTAAATACATTGTTGCAGTTTCATAATTCATTTTATACATTCCTGAAAGTTTAACGATGTTTTTTTAAGGAATGAATACCAATTATATATTTTAAATAGATGATACATTTTGTGATTCAAACGAATTCAGTATTCTATTTAATAGTCCCAGAGGAATCATCATATTTTATCAAGAATCTTCAGTGACAATGATTGTAGAATACATGATAGATTAGATGATATCGATATATAAATTGCCAGCATATCAGAAGGGGTGTCACCATGGCAACATGACACAAAACGCTGCTATATGAAATGAATCGAAACATTACTGATGATGTCTTCTAGTCGGAAAAATGTTGCGATTCATTTCACTTTAACGCTTTGAGGACAAGTGGTTATGTACCTGTAACGTTGAATTCACACCGGGATCTTCGTAATGTTTTATTTCAAAGTAAGGAAAGCAATTTTATTACTTTTCTCCACCAAAGTTATAAAAATAAAATTTAACTAAATTTTCCTTGTGCAAATCTTGATTATACTTAGGTGGGGTATAATACATCCCACCGCCACTCAAGGGTTTAAAGCAAGCTAATTTTCTAGGACTGGAAGTTTTGTTATCGATCCCATCTGGTCTATCATATACAGGGTGTCCGGTCTCAACGGTGTCCAATGGCTAATTCCTAAACCGTTAGCCATAGACATATAGTTCCAATTACAAAAATGTTTTAAATCAGGTAAAGAAACATTTTAAAAGCGATTTGGGTCAATAAAAACATTTCTTTAAAAATTATGAAATTTAAATTTTATACGGTCCCCCGGTCCTATAATTTATATTTAGTGAAATTTTCCTTTTACACGGACAAATAATACAAAAAAAGCCTCGTTATTTTACGATTAAAATTGACCGAGTAATAGCTGTTTAAAGTTGGAGCATATTTTTTGCTGCAAATTGGGGGTCATTCACAAATTTAGTCCAAATATAAATTCGTCAGATATAAAAAATATTTGGGAGTAAAATTAACATTGCAATATAAATTTGAAATCTTTAATCATTCTGGAATATTAATGGAATATATACAATTTGTAATAAACATTTAAGAAGAAAGAAAAAACAGAATTTTTGTTAAATAACATGATTCTAAATTAACAGCCTCAATTCTTTACAAAATGATACGTATTTTAAAATATTATTAGATTGCACACGCCTGCAAAAGTTGAGTTATGTCGTGTTTTTTTAGCTTTTGATAATTGATTCTTATATATTCTGTACCGCTGAATCCGAAATGGACCTTCATTTTTAACTATTATATCAGGATTTTTCGCAAATTGCAAATTTCAAAGTTAAGAAGTTCAATGTTAAAATTGAATTTCCTCCCCATCTCATCGGACCACTCAGCTGTTTAGCTGTAAGAATCCCAGGATAAACAAAAATATCGAATAAATATTTTAATAAAATAAAATTAAATTAAATTAAATTAAAAAAAAAGTTTTACATATGTTTTATAGTATGAGAATTTCGCTATATTTTAACTTACACATTTGCGATTTGCAAAAAAATTCTAACGTGATGGTTAAAAATGAAGGTCATTTTCAGATTCAGTGCTAAAAACTGTGTAAAAATCAATTATCAAAAGTTAAAAACAACAACCATCTCCTCCACTTTATAGTATTCGATTTTTGTTATTCTTTAAATTTGAAAATTTATGATTTGCGAAATATCCTGATTCCTGACATGATGGTTAAAAATTAAGGTAATTTTTAGATTCAGTGCTAAAAAATACATAAAAGTTAAAAACCCAACAATCGCGGCCTTATATTATCTAATCTAAAACTTTTTCTTAAACTCCTTGGCAGAAATCTATCCGAAATTTCTTGTGTTATCCTGTAAAATAAGTATAAATTGTAACCACCGAAAATCTTAATAATATTAAATTGTTATCGGATTTGCGCCAGTATGTAAAATGCAATCTCGATCGGATATTTAAAAAGGGGTTAAAGTTCGAGTACAAATTTTGAACTGGAAAAACATACATACGATTGTTGAAGTAACATAAAAACTTATAAAAAAAAAAAAAAAACATAATTTTTGTTAAAAGAAATAATAAGAGAAATAGTCTCAAATCCTGACAAAATAAAACATATGTTATTTTAGCCAATTTGACACTTAATCATAATACTTGTAGGATTTTTTTTTCAAAGCGCAAATACACATGAAGTAAGATCTTCGAATACTTTAAACACTTGGTATATGATCCCTCAAAGCCAAGCCAAACTCATTTGTTTTAAGAGTAGAAAAGTGGCATAAGTCATGCATTTTAAAGTTTAATAACTCGCTCAATTTTAGCGTTATATGAATGGGACTTTTTTTTTGTCTTACATGTCAGTGTAATAGGAAAAAATTACTAAATATAACTCATTGGACCGGGGGACCGTATAAAAATTTAAATTTCGTAACTTTTTAAGAAATGTTTTTATTGACCCAAATCGCTTTTAAAATGTTTCTTTACCTGATTTAAAACATTTTTGTAATTGGAACTATATATCTATGACTAACGGTTTAGGAATTAGCCATTGGACACCGTTGAGACCGGACACCCTGTATAGCAAAATTATTGGAACTAACATTGGTTGCAAAGCTGTCTATCAGATTATTATATATGAAATCGAATGATAAAACAAAGTGAAAAATGAGCGAAACGTATTATTTAATATTATAAATTTATGTGGTTATATGTGGTTAATTTAGATTTTCTTGTAATTAAAATTAATTTTCTGATATGTGGTGGGAGAAATAAAACTCAGTGTTGTTGAAGCAATGCTTGTGGTCTACGTACAACATGTAAACATATATTTAATATGTGGGGATACAGAAAAATACAATTGCTAAAGAAATAGTCAAGTGACATACACTATCATAGGTCTTTTTTATCATTTTTACTATATCATAGTCTATTTTTAACTATTCCTTTTCTTGAAAATGCCACTGTGCTGATTGTGACTTTTCCGAAATACATTAGTCAGAATTTTCTGTTAAAGTTTATTAAAATTTGTTTATTTTTTATGTATTACCTATACTTCTTTAAAATGCAGAAACTAATCATTTTAGCTTTAAAACACATTTACATATTTTAACTTGAAGCTATTTTTTAGCAGAAAAGTAAATTTAAATTAACGGCATATAAAACTTCTTCCGTACTAATAGACTGCTAAAACTATACACGCTGTCGATTCAAAATTTAACTTCGTTTTAAAAGGTGTAACTTTTTCTATTATAATTACATATCATATCACAAGGAGGCTTTTTGAGATCGAGATAGGTAATGCAAAAGATTTTTAGCTAGCCATCAATTTTGAAACAAATGACAGTTGATTTCCTGAGGAAATATTAAAGTGAGACATTTTCCTGAAAGCATTCTCTTTACTTATAAAGTTTACCTTTCTGAGAATTAGTACGTTTTTTTTTTTTTTTTTTTTTTTTTTTTTTTTTTTTTTTCCTACTATTAGTTCACACTCTCCCTATATTTATTTATTTATATATTTATCTTGTTCAAATTTTCAATCGTTAATAAAATACTCATTATTCATCTATCAAGTTGAAATAATTTTTTTTTAAAATTGTACTGGATGACAATTGATGTTAATACAGTTTTTTTTATATATTAATTAATTAATTAAATTTTAATTAATTAATTTTAGTTTTGCATGAGAAACAAACTGGCAGCCAATGGTTATTGAAGATCAATGAAAGTATTTTCAATAAGGGATTACCATAGGGGGATCCTGTTCTGTCGCCAAATACCGCCAAGTTTCTCGCCAACATGGCGATATATCGCCAAATTTGGCGGCCAAAATGAGTCTCCAAATGGGACGCCAACTTGGCGATATCTCTAATATTTTGCCAAATTCCCATAGAGTTCCATTGTAAACCTACTTGCTTATAGAAAATCAAAAAATTGAGATATTTTAATGCAACAAAAACTAATATTAGCTTAAGGGATTATATTAAATTTTTATTTGATGACCTAAGTAGGAATTGACTTTAAAAACAAAATTTTTATATTACTTGTTTCTTTTTAAATCGATAAAAGTTATAAAAATGGAAATTTAGTGCAATTCGTAAATGTATACTTTTCGATGTTAAAATATAATGTTATGATTTTCCAAGATTTTTGCATATTGACTCAAAATTTATATGTTTTTTAATAAAGATTACTATTTATAGAAGAAAAAGTAATTTTATCATATACAGAGTGCAATATGTTATCTATTGCCGACCTTTAATTTCTCAACCGTTGGTCATAGACATATAGTTCCAATTACAAAAACGTTCCAAATGAGGTAAATATTCATGTTATGGCATTATTTAAAGTAAAAAATCAATTTTATAAAAATTACGATATCTAACTTTTTATACGGTCCCCAGTCTCTATTGTTATACTTAGCAAAAGTTTACACATATCATAACAGATATAACACAAAGAATTTGACATGTGTACTGCAAAAATTTACATAGATATTAAATTTCAATGTTTGAGATTTTTGCACATGATTTTGTCTTTCATTGAGGGATCAATTAAAAGATGAATTAAAGTAATTAGAGATCAAAATCAGGGTGCAATTCCGCTGTCATTTATCCAATCCTTAGTGAGTATATTTTATTTTCCGTTTGTCGATTCTACTTACTTTGACATTTGAGTGTTGTTCGACCCATACAAGTTAGCTCAAATTTTTAATCTGTTTAATTTCAATATTTTATTCTTCCCTTTGTATACGACCTTTAAAAGTCAGCTCAAATTTTTTGATGAAATAGCCCTCTTTGGTTATACCCCGATTTGGCGATACTGGCTAAAGGTAGTTTCGCCGTAAAAAGGACATTGCAGCCTGATTTTGATCTCGAATTACTTTAATACATCCTTTAACTGATCCCTCAATGAAAGACAAAATCATGTGCAAAAATCTCAAACTTTGAAATTTAATAACAATGTCAATTTTTGCAATACAGATGTCAAACTTCTGTGTGTTATATCTGTTATGATATGTGTAAACTTTTACTAAATATAACTATAGGGACTGAGGGTCAGTATAAAAAGTTAGATTTTGTAATTGTTATAAAATTGATTTTTTTAATTTAAATAATGCCACAACATGAATATTTAGCTCATTTGAAACGTTTTTATAACTGAAACTGTATGTCTATGGCCAACGGTTGAGAAATTAAAGGTCGGCGACGGATAACATATTGCACCCTGTATATTACATGACAAGCGATTTTCCTCAATATGAAAGATATCATAAATAGCGGAAAATATTTTAACGAAACTTGCCTTTAAATCGAGCGCGCGAAAATATCTATGTAGGTACTGAATTAAAAAATCCGATTTAGCAGACTAAAACAAACTCAGAGATGAAAATTCAGTTTGCTCTATAAATCGAAAAATTATCATGGGATTTACACGAACTATGCCTTCTACATTAATTCGACCGCGAGCAAACAAACCAGCATGGTCTCGAATACGTAAACATACATTTTTGTAGGTTAAAACAAACTCATCACTAAAAATGCTGCTATATATCAAAAACGTCTCAAACGGTTTTAAAGAAACTTGGCTCCTATATTATTTGAAACGAGAAAATATCTATAGTCCAGGCAATAGAGACCGTATAGGGACTCTACCTAGCAAAATTAATGGTAGTACTGGAAATTGGCTTTCTAGATGTTTTTTGCGTCGCTGAATCCGAATTTGTAACTTCCCACCAAAATTTCCCCCGGCAACCCCCCACCCCACCACAAATTTTGGTAAAAAACAACCCCAAAAAAGGTTTTTATTAAAAAATTCCATTTTTTTATTGTTTTAGGGAAAAAGTAGCTAGAAATTCAGAAAGTAGACAAAATTTACAACAAATTAGATATATGAGATTCTGACTTAGGATGAAGGGGAAGGGGGAATCTGCCTCGGAACATGCGCCGCAGTGCTGCGTGGACTAAGTTGCGCAATTCCACTTAACAACTCAAACGTTTACATTAGCCCTCCCATCTTCCCTCGGAACTTTCTCTATAAGGTTTACTTTAAGTTTTTTGGGTCGCTGAATCCGAATTTTTAATTTACCCCCAAAATTTACCCCCCCCCCCAAATAGTTGCTTTTAACTTAAATTTCTTATTGTTTTAGGGGAAAAGCATTACAAAATTCAGAAACTAGACAAAATTTGCAACAAATAGGATATATGACATTATGACGTAGGATAAACGGGGAGAGAGGGGGATTCCTCGGAACATTCCCCGCGCGCTTTTCTCAAAAACCAAATTTTTTCAAAAAATCAATTTTTTGGGGGGTTGCCGGGTGAAATTTTGATGGGAAGTTACAAATTCGGATTCAGCGACCTAAAAAACATCTAGCAAGCCGATTTCCAGTACTACCATTAATTGTGCCAGATAAAATCCCCTATTGCCTGGACTTCATAATTTAGTGCACGTAGCGCCGTAATGCATGCTCCGAGGCAGCCCTCACCCTCCCCGTTCATCCTAATTCATAATGCCATATATCCTATTTGTTGCACATTTTGTCTAGTTTCTGAATTTCGTAATGCTTTTCCCCTAAAACAATAAGAAATTTAAGTTAAAAACAACTATTTGTGGGTGGGGGGGGGGGATTTTTAGAGAAAGTTAAAAATTCGGATTCAGTGGCCAAAAAATCTTAAAGTAAACCTTATAGAGAAAGTTCGGAGGGGAGATGGGAGGGCGAATGTAAACGTGTGAGTGGTTAAGTGGAATTGCGCAACTTAGTTTACGCAGCACCGCGCGCATGTTCCGAGGCAGATCCCCCCTTCCCATTCACCCTAAGTCATAATGTCATATATCTAATTTGTTGGACATTTTGTCTACTTTCTGAATTTCTAGATACTTTTTCTCTAAAACAATAAAAAATTGATTTTTTTAATAAAAACCTTTTTTTGGGGGGGGGCTTTTTACCAAAATGTGGGGGGGTTGCCGGGGGAAATTTTGGTGGGAAGTTACAAATTCGGATTCAGCGACCCAAAAAACATCTAGAAAGCCGATTTCCAGTACTACCACTAATTTTGCTAGGTAAAATTCCCTATTGCCTGGACTGATTACCTGGGTCTGTAATTCGAAGAAATCCGTTTTATGTAAATGTAAAAAACGTGATTACTAAAAATTATTTTATAAATCGAAAACAATATATAATAATTTTTATAAGCTTTATTGAAATAAGGAAAACTGTTTTAAAATGACATACCCGAAAAACAAATTTCCTCTATCCATGCAAATGTTTTCTCGTGAACTTTATTTTTTTTTATACTAACTTTGCGAAGTATACAAAATTCAATGGTGCCTTTTAAAAAGTAACAAATAAAGTCAAAACTTCGAAATAACGATTTTTATAAAAAAGTTTCACTATTTCATTTTATTTACAGTGCTGTCCTAAAATGATACACCAGTAGTGATACACCTATTAAATTTACTTGCGTGCATCACATAAATATTTTTTGACACACCAAGAAGCACCGGCATATTTACTATTTGTCCACTTTGAAAACTTAATACATTTTATACACTTCTTCGGTTTTGAGTGACTGAATAAATCCTCGGACTAAAAACAGGCTTCAGCGTCACTTTTGGCGGAAAGATCCATGTCTTTATCGTCATCTTTGGATGTAACAAAGCGAATTTTCTTCTCATCCTGTAGCGCTTTACATCTTGACAATGAATAATGTGTCACAGCAGCTTTAGCCAAATCTTTGGCAATATTAGGATTGCTAGGCAGATCTTCTGCACCTCCATTCTTCCTCTTTTTGAAGGATGGTCTAACATGCGGTGCACAAGGAAATGGAGATAAATCAAGTGGTCTTATAAAATAAATTGACGAAGTTGAAGATGTGCCTATTTAAAATATACACATGACTTTAACGTCTTGGAAACGTATGTTGTTGGAGCTAGAATATGAGGAGGTGACATTAAGGGTGTAAAAATTGACGGATAAAGTCTAGGACGGCTGTTATCTGTAGAATTTGTGTTTCTGTCATTGTTTTCCTTACTTTCAAGTGGATATTCTGTCACAACTGAAGCAGAGAATATATCACAATATACTAAAATTTCTTGACAGATATTGCGCTTATACTTTTGCTATGTTTATAACCACTACCATATTGTTACAAACATCCGTACTTTTCGAGTATAGTAGCCTTAACGAGATTGAAAAACGCGCTTGTCGAGAGAAGGAACTTCCCATGCATATTTTCTGGTGGCATATACGCTGTTTCATATAACTACATTTTTTGCAACATTTATTCAATTTATTTAATATAAATAAGCCAATTCCCAATTTGTATATACAATCAAAAGTAAACTGTGATTAAAAACATTAATAATAATAATATATAAGTAAATTATGTATAAAATGTGTGTGCACATTCCCCTTTTGGTTTATTCAAATAATTTAAAAGATTTACGGTATATAATATTAAACTATTTAGGTTTCTCAATAATTTGAGTTTTCTTTGTGAGTTCTGTATACCAATTAGCTTTACTGTAAATATTTATAATGATTACTGCATTATATATTTACATGCCATCTTCATTTAGAATTTTGGTTAACCCCTTGAGGGGCAAGCAATTGCGTTTGTGTAATGCTGAATTCCCACCAGAAATTTAGAAAAAAATATATTTAAAAATAAGAAAAAGCAATTTTACGACATTTTTCCATCAAAGATAGAAAAGTAAGATTTCATACATTTTTCTGGTGCAAATCTTCATTAATCGTAGGTGGGATAAAATATATCCCACCGCCACTCAAGGGGTTAAAATCGTTATATGAACTTGTAAGATAAATTTTGATGCGAAGGTAATTTATATACATATACTAGCAGGCTGATCCCGCTGCGCTGGACCATTTTTCAAATAAACCTTCAATCAAACGAAATGGAAAATCCGACCTGTGACAGCGTTTCTGTCCCATACCTATAATTTTTATTCAAAATTAATATAAAACATAATTTTTAATTTTAAATCACATTACCCCCCCCCCCTCTTTCTTATGCTGAAATATGTAATTAAATTCATTTCTCAAAACCATTCAGCTTTTATTAAAAGGTTTTCTTTCTAAAAACATCTTTATTTCTAGCCGCAAAGATTCATTTCTTTTTCCCTTTTCCTTATATGTCTGTTACCGCTTCCATTTCAAAGAAATAAATAAAAATTAGAATCGCAGCTTCTCGTTTCAAGGCCTTCATTAATTTCATCGGATGTTCGCCCGGCGAACAATTTTTATCTCTGCTAACATATCACCTTTGAAATTATTTTAACAACATAAATAAAAAAGTAAAAATGAACAGATCTTATGGGAAGCATGTATTTATCATGCTTTGTGGTCGAGCTAAAAGCCAGATGGCTGTGATTTCCAGAATTTTTCTCAGGCAGCGGTCTACTTTGTAAAATCTGTTGTATAAACAAGTTTCGCTTTTCTGACGCATTTCTCATCGTATTAGAAGCGCTTGCTGGCAATCTCGGCCTCCCCCGTCCGATTTTGTCACCACATTTTTGCGGTAATGTTTATCGCCAAAAGTCTTTGTACACTTTCGCGCAGTCACCAAAAGTTGTAAATTGGCGATTCTGTGCAACGCCAAGATTTCTTGACTTCTTGCAAAAACTTCACTTCTGTTTCAGCTTTCGAGATGTAAAGTTGTCTAAAAGAAAAGGCGCTTCGGCGTCCCATGTATTTATGGCGGTGTCTCTCTCCCATTTTTTTAACTGAACCACCTAACGATGCTTTTTAAATAAAGAGTAAGTGCAGTAAATTTTATAGTTGGAGTTTTTTTTTAGCATTTAGAACCCGGTCTTCAATCAATCCTACATAATTTTGGCGCATCGCCTATATTTTTTCTCCAACTTAGTTAAAAAAAAAAAAAAATGCACGTTAGAGAGAGAACCCCCCCCCCCCTTAAAATCATTTAAGTACCCCATTCAAGTACTCTTGCAGTAATTTTCTTCAAATTCTTGGACTGGATATTTTTTCAACCATGCCGGACAGTGTGTCTTCTTGGTGTGCCGTGATATCCTGCACTCATAACATTGTGCTCGATGGATGGATGCGATTTTCTCCGACGGACAGTGATGGAAACCATTCTAGTGTTTCTTCGCTCACCAGCTGGACATCTTCGAGCCACTCTTGTTTCGCCTGTATGCCTCCTCCCCCCCCCCCCTCTGATGTTGGTGCGGTTGTTTCTTCGTTCCTGCTCACCATCACCTCCCCCAGATGATCGGAGTTACTCGGCGAATTGATCTTGTATCGTCACTAATCATAAAAAAAAACGTGACTTCAGCGGTTCGCCTTGTGTGTGTTTGTGTCGACGTTTTGCTTTCCCCTTTCGACAGAATATTGTGACCTAGTGTGTTATCATTTACGTGCGTGTGCATTCAACGATGCCTGGAGATTTATCGTGAGGAATATGAAAAAGTAAAAAGGTTCGCGTGCATTGCGGCAAAGGTGTGCGTAAAATCTCATGCTACAATTTTTTTAGGAAAGTGCCTTCAAAAAGTTTTCTTTTTTCCAAGTGTTGCGTCAATGATTTACGTGTGTTACGTCAAGTATGTGTTGTTTTCAAGTGAATAATAATAAAAAAATATGTGTTGACAGATAACTATTCGCTTCGTGTGTAAAAATGAGATAAAAAAAAAAAAAAGATTTGCTTCAGTTTTCATCATCAAATTTGCATCAGATTGATTTTTGTTTGTTGCTGGTTTCTGCGATCTTTGCTTGTAAAAAAATCAGTGCCAATATGTTCGCAATAATAAAAGTGGTACCTGATAAAAAAAATGAAAACGTGAAGTTATATAAAAAAAGTGCAAACGCAAAGAAATGTACCATCGTATGTCTGCGAATAATACAACAAAAAATTCTACGGCTAGGAATAGAAATTAAATAATAAAAGTGTCTAGTTTTCACTGCATAAGCATGAACACGGAAAATTCAAGTGGTTCTTTTAAACTTTAATTGTAATAAATACAGTAAATTAGTTATTATTATTTTGCTTTATTTATTATCTGTAGGTATGCGTTATGATTTATCAATTTTCCTTTTCATGCTGTTTGGGTAAAAAAAAAAAATATAGTTATAAAATGATAACGTCTTACTATTCAGTATATTTGTTAGCATGAACAGAGAAGCTTACGAAATTTAAGCATTATATATTAAATGTTTTATTTGGCACTTATAATTTTTTCGTCTTCTCTTTTCTTGCTTTTTTTTTTAAAGGTAAGTTTTTTTAAATTCAGTATTGCAGTGCATATTTATTTTATATTGATATTTAGGTGATTAATTATTTTCCATACAGAAAATAAAATGTCTTATAGTTAAAATGTGTTTGTGATAGGCTAGGCATATTAACAGTTATTGCCCTCGTTTTCAAAGGTGCCTTATAAAATTTTCTTGGCTATTATTTGATAGTTTTTTATTTATTTTTTTGCTTGTATTCAGCATTTACAAGTGAATATTATTTTTGCATGCATATTATTGGAAGATGTTGCAGTGATTTTGTGCTATTTTCTATATAATATCTGAGGGTGTATAAATTTTTCTTACTGTATGAATATTTCAGATACTGTATACTTTTAAAATAGACAGAAAATTTTTTTTGAGAACTCCCAATTCTTTTTCTTCTCTTTTAATCTGCTCATTCAAAAAAAAAGAGAAAGGGAGAGAAAATATTTGTTTTGATGTTTCTTTTTCTTGCTGTTTTGCTCTAATACAGTAACTAAATTTTAAATTATTGTGCCACCTTTTATATATTTTTAAAATTCTTCTTTGGCTACTTTTTCCAACATTTTTGAAAAATGTCACAGGCCAATAGCCATCCAGAATTAGAGGTATCTATGGCTAAATTAAAATGTTCTCTGCCGTACATGTTTGAGGAAGCACTTAACAGATTTGCGGAAAGGGTAAACACAGAATTCCCTATACTACAGGAACAAATTGGTAGTAAAAACAATGACACTTTAGTTGAAAATATATCTTCTATGCATAAGAAATTTTTATGGGAATTTCAAATGTTGGGTAATTTTTTTTCAGGTTATAAAGAATGATTATGTTAGGTTGCAGAATAAGAACAAATGTTTACAAATTGTTAATACAAAAATTGTGGAAAGATTGCACGCACTCACAGTGAAAGAGAAACATAAAGTTGAAATTAATGAGACGTCTTATCAAAATCAAAGCACATCCGAGGCATACAGCGAAATACTATCACCTAAGCGGATTGAAACAACACAAATAGATAATTGTGAAATCAACAGTGTGACTGAAAATTCCTTGCAGCATAACTCAAATATTATTTCTGTTTTGAAATACCCACAACAAGATGTTACCACTTCTCCTATAAATAGTAACCTTTAGTCCCCTTTTATGCATGATTTAAAGCCAATTTCAGTTATAATTTGTCAGTTGCCAGAAAATTTTAATATTCCTGATATTCTTTTGGCAATTTCTGACTTAACTGGTATATCCACACCTTTTATTCAATTTCAACAAAAATATAAGAAGAAATATGTTGAGTTATTTAATTGGATATTTCTAATGCCCCCAAAGATAGCTAAAAGATTAATTATTCATGGCGAAATCAAAATTCAGTCTACGGGTTACCCTGTAAAAAGATACGTTTCAGTAAAAAGATGTTTTACATGTCAAAATCTTCTTCATCAGGCAATATCATGCACAGATAAAATTGGGTGTCCTGTATGTGCTTATCACATAAAGATCCTCATTGTTCAAACAGCCCAAAATGCATTAATTGCATTAGATGTAATGAGGTAAACAACACAAAATTTAACGTTTTCCATACAGCTTTCTCACATAGATGTCCTACCGTAAAGAAATATATAAAAGAGCAACGAGAAAACTTAGACAACTGCAATTCATTTCATTGAACACTTTTTTTTTATATATAGATATAAAAAAAAAGACCTCTTTACATGATAAATTATTTTTTTTCTCTTGCTGCATTTTGTATTGTGAAGGATTCTTAAAAAAAAAAAAAAAAAAGGTTCATTTAAAAAAAAAAAACATTTCACTGTGTTAGACAGTTATGTACATCTTAATACTTCACCATATGGCATTAGTGATAATTTATTTCGCAGTTAACACTTAACTCCAAATTTAGATATTTTTTTTTTAGAAATTATGTGTGTACTGTTAGGTATACCTTTTTCTCATTCGGTTATTACTGCAGGAATGGTCGGATGATTAAAAGATTGTATGGGAGAGTAAAATACATTGATGCAGGTCATCAGTTTTTTTTATTTTCGCTTGTAAAGGTTTTGGTAGTACAGGTGTACACACAAACACTGTACAGATGTGTCTTCCTTTTTTTTGTTTGCACCAGTTACACTTAAACGATTTTTGATATTTTTTTCTACTTTGGTAATTTGATATATACAAGTGATGGAAACATCACATTTCACTCTTTACATTCAGTTTTGGTTTTGGAATTTACATTTTCACAATATAATTTAATAACATTTTCTATTTTGTCTCTTACTTAACATTTGTTTTAAAAATTGACGGTACATTTTTTTTTTTTTTTTTGACAACATTAGTTCATGTGCTGCACTTAAGTTTTAGATAGATACACAATTAGTTCATGTGAAATCACACATTAGTTCATGAGATTAGTTACACAATTTAGTTCATGTGAAAACACACATTAGTTCATGAGAATAATTACACAATTTTCTTCATGTGAGATTACATTTAGTTCATGTGAGTTTATTTTAGTTCATGGGTATATTTACACAATTTTAGTTCATGTGAGAATACACTTTGTTCATTAAGATATTATAATACATTGTTCATGAGTTTGTTACACTTTGTTCATTGAGATATTCTAAAACTTTCACACTTTGTTCATATGTTTATACACTTAGTTCATGGTGTCAAGCAAAACACTGTATCATTATATAATCTGGTGATATTAATTCATTAATTATGTAATTGAAATCACATTCACAAGAATGATTTTGGAGTTTTGTGTTTGTACACACGTACCGTTATATTTTTTACTTCTACATCTTATGTCAGGTTTTCGTTTTACACTACAGATTTTTTTTTTGGTTTTTCTCTCTTACCCTCTAGATACTAATTTTTTTTCAGTTTGGGTAATGTCATAACTTACTAATGATGCCATCACTTTCTTAATTACACAGTGTTTATTTTTAGATTTACATGAAATTATCCTTCACATGACATTTTTACTTGACACATTCATTTTGCAGCAATTAACCTGTAACAGTTCTTTTTTTAACACTTTTGTTATAGACTCCTTGCTTGTAAGTGGCATATAAAGTAAGATCTCTTTTTACACTACACACAGTAAAATACAGTTTATAAGTATTTTTTTTAATATACTTGGTAGGATGTTTTGTTTGAGCTGTTTAAAAGTTTTGCAGAAATTATGACACAATTTAACTATTGTACAGGGTTTGCACATACATCTAAAATTTTTATGCAGGAGATAACTAATTGGCTGTACATTTTTACACATACAGTTAATCTACAGTTTAATTTCATTGTTTACGCAAAGCTGGTGACTTGTTGCTATTTTATTTATAACATACGGTAATTTTATTTTATCTGACATGACATTTGATATCCTTACATGTTGTTTTTTTCGAAAAATTTATTCAAATGCACAATATGAGCTGTTAGGTACACTTCACTTTTTTTAACGATATTCAAACAGAGTCATTAAAATAAATCTTTGGCATTTTCTCACATTTGAAATTTTTTTAATTAGTGAGTGAAAGTCTCACGTTGTCTTGCGACGGATACATACACTCATATGACATGAAGAATTTAGTTTGTTTTTTTCTATGCATTTTTACTTTCTCTTTCATTCTTTTTACTTGGAACATGTTTGGTTTGGCATAACTTCTACATTTTCAGCGTAGAATTATGCAATCTACTGGGCACTTCTGCCTTTTATACACACTTTTGTTACCTTAATACAGTAATAACTTGCGCAGATACAACTTTATTTTAATTTTAACCCTTAGTTAACCATTAAGTCATTTTTACAAGCAGTTCATGTGTTACATATTTGTTTATGTTGCACAACATTTGCTTATTTAGAATACATTTTGTGCATCCATATACATACATTACACTAGTTCATGTGTTGATTTACATATTTTGTTCATTTGATGTTACACATTATACTTTGCTAACGATTAATTCGGCAGTATTTCTTTTTGTTTTTTTTTCTTACAAGTAGTTCATTGAGTAATACAAACTGGCTGGTTTAGAGTTTAACCAGGGTTTACACACACATTACAAGTAGTTCATTTGTTTTTTAACCCTTATTCACTACATTTTGATGATAACTCATTAATTATGTAATTGGATCTCACTCGTTGTAAGTGTCTTGGGTTATTACACATATACTGTCTGTTTATTTTGTTGCCAATTACATTACAATTTTTGTTCATTGAGACATTAATACATAGAGTTCATGTGATATTATACAATTTTTTCATGCGTTTACTTACACGTTGTGTATGCTTGCGTACACTTTTGTAAATGTGTTTCATTACAAGTAGTTCATGAGTTTGGGAGTTTTTCTACCCCGCCCTCCACACACATACAGTTTCTCCTTTACTTTCCTATCCTTTAAATTTTACACTATGTTTCAATATTAAAATACTTCTTTTAGCAGTTTCTTTTTGTATTTGCATAATGTCATAATATATCAATGACAACATCACTTTGTCTATGTACAAAGATTTTAAAGTTACAAGGAGTTATCCGTCACATGACATACTAAACTACACATACATTTCGAATTTGTTTATTTTTATCATGTTACATTTTAACACTTTGCTTAGATACTTCTTACTTGAAAGTGGCAGCTCGAGTAAGGTGTCTTGTTACATTATATAACATTTTTTTAATACAATTTTCTTAGTTAGTTTTCATATTCTTGCAAGGAGTAAAAAAAAAAAAAAAAAATTAAATTACTCTAGTGAGTACACAGGCACTTCATATCATGCAGAATCTTGAACACAAGATGGGAAATTTTAATTAATACACAGAAATACAGGACGGCAGTGTGTAAATTTATCAAATGCTAAATTATATTATACTTTGTCTTCTTGTTACAGCGGGAACTTAGTTATAGTGCAGGTATCTAAAAAATATATACCCTTATTATCTAAGGCAGAAGCCCTAAGCTGACGCCATAATACTTGTGGTCTCCACAAGATTTAGGGCTACACCTGTTTGCAGCGTGCTACATGCACACCTTTTTGGTAGTCCTGTGCCTTGTGCACAAATTTTTCTTTCTTTTCATATACGATTCATCTTTATTGTAATACAGTACATTTTAACTTTTATTTTATATATATACATACAATACTTTTCTGTGTTCCATTTTTTTTTAAAAAAGTTCTTATTGGTGTGTTTTGTTTTAATTTGCTTGCATTTCGTATGAAATTATGATCTCATTGTAAGATCACATTGTGAGAAGTTATAAAATATGTCTAATGTAAATACTTCTTTTTGGAATCATGACACAACAAAAAAGCTGGTACCAGAGCCACAAACATTGAGCCACATAAAAAGCATAGGATCCTAACTTTTCGTCAAATGTGGCACGTTTTTTTTTTTCTCTTGTGGCATATTGAATTGATAAATAAGATTTGTTTTAAATATGAGCGCTCAGTCATGAATAAATATTATTATTTTGAATTATTTGAAAGCAAGCAAATATGTTTATATACTACCTTTCTATTTTATTACTTAAATTACTGGAAATGATGCTCTAATAGCATTTTAGAGAAACAGGTTCAAACATTTTTCTGTTATTGGATACAAATTTTTTTTATATTTCTATGTAGATTGTATACTCTGTATGTGCGAAGGTGGACAAAGGATTTTAAGTAGATATAAAGCTGCAATGTACACGTTTCAGCTTTCTTCTGTGGTCGGGGTGAGTTATGTGACAGCGTTTTTGTCCCATACCTATAATTTTTATTCAAAATTAATTTAAAACATAATTTTTACTTTTAAATCACATTATCCACTCCCCCTCTTTCTTATGCTGAAATATGTAATTAAATTCATTTCTCAAAACCATCCAGCTTTTATTAAAAGTTTATCTTTCTAAAAACATCTTTATTTCTAGCCGCAAAGATTCATTTCTTTTTCCCTTTTCCTTATCTGTCTGTTACCGCTTCCAGTTCAAAGAAATAAATAAAAATTAGAATCGCAGCTGCTGGTTTCAAGGCCTTCATTAATTTCATCGGATGTTCGCCCGGCGAACAATTTTTATCTCTGCTAACATTTGACCGTTGAAATTATTTTAACAACATAAATAAAAAAGTAAAAATGAACAGATCTTATGGGAAGCATGTATTTATCGTGCTTTGTGGTCGAGCTAAAAGCCAGATGCCTGTGATTTCCAGAATTTTTCTCAGGCAGCGGTCTAATTTGTAAAATCTGTTGTATAAACAAGTTTCGCTTTTCTGACGCATTTCTCATCGTATTAGAAGCACTTGCTTGCAATCTCGGCCTCCCCCGTCCGATTGTGTCACCACATTTTTGCGGTAATGTTTATCGCCAAAATCCTTTGTACACATTCGCGCAGTCACCAAAAGTTGTAAATTGCCGATTCTGTGCAACGCCAAGATTTCTTGACTTCTTGCAAAAACTTCACTTCTGTTTCAGCTTTCGAGATGTAAAGTTGTCTAAAAGAAAAGGCGCTTCGGCGTCCCATGTATTTATGGGGGTGTCCCTCTCCCATTTTTTTAACTGAACCACCTAACGATGCTTTTTAAATAAAGAGTAAGTCCAGTAAATTTATAGTTGGAGTTTTTTTTTAGCATTTAGAACCCGGTCTTCAATCAATCCTACACTACCCTCTATTTTAAATTAATATGGACCTTCACCTGGAAGGTCCTTCCGCATTTCTGAATACGCATCGGACGCAATTGAGCTATTATATTATCTGATGCGTTAGACGAGATACGGCCAGTTCAGATGCAGCACTTTAGTACATCATGTAGAGTTTGGGAGGGAAATGCGGTCATTACGATCATATCACCACACTACTAAAAAAGAGAGAATTACAATGACTGCAGAGATTGACCATTTAACTTAAAGAATGTTCGGGTTATTCACTTTTGTTTGTTAGGTCTTTTACTCCGGGCTTCTCAGCTTGGTACTTTGTGCGGATCTGATAACATAAATACAATCTCTCTCTACGTTACATTATATTTGGTAATATATGTCTTCTTTTGGCAGGTTTTCTCTACAGTTTCTTATCTTCGATTTCCAGTAAAGTGAATACAATCAAAACAGTGTTTAACTTTTATATTTAAAAATATGTGAATCATGTAAAAGTGGATATTTAAAGCGGATTTGTGTGAATAAAATTAAAATAATGTCATTTTAACTGCCGTTACTTTTTACATACCAGTTTTAATCATGCAACTATTAACCTAGGAAAATACCCTCGATAACTAATTCAAATAGAAAACTAAGCCTCTAGTTCTCATTCAATAAAATCTTCCCAATCATCCGCAATCGGATCCACAACCATGTTTGATGTGAAACGTTAGAAATTTTCGCAACGATATGGCTAAAAATGTACCAGAGTTAGCTACAAAACAGGGTTAATTACGCTCCAAACTACATTCCATTAAATAATGTCAAATTGCTGTTCATTGATTTTTAGATCTTTCACTATCAAAACTCTTTGCAAATGATAAGTAAAGTTAGTTATGCAAAATTTTTAGTAATGATCTTTTTGGTAAACCGAAGATTGTTCAAAAAATTAGCCAAATTAAAAAAAGAAATACAATCTGCACACCGGGAACTTCAAACGCATAAAATGATCTAAAAATGATTAAATTCTCATGAATAGTTTTTGCTCCCACAAAACTTTTTTAGTGGAACGATTTTGTCCAATTTTAGCATTAAATATTTCTTAAAATAATTTGTCGATTTGAAAACTGTCTACATCAGCGTGTTTATCAAACATTTCTGTATAATACTACCGATTTTCATATTTTTGTATGCATTATTTTTCTTAATATTAACGAAGAAAGACCTCCGGTCGCAAAAAATTCAAAACCGGCGGCGGCGGTGACAGCGGTAGTTACTTTTTTTAGAATAGAGAGATTTTGCTTTGAAATATAGATTTTGTTCTACGAAAGCAAAATGAGTCACGTGACAGACCAGACTCGCACTTGAAACTGTGTTCCATGTACAAATGACAAGCAGGACCTGCATCAGAAAAACTATGAATAAGTCAATATGCGCTCTTACCTTCATTTCAATGATTTACAAAATCGTGAGACGTGTAAAATATCCCTGCGCGTATCGCCTGCGTCTGTGCATTATGCCAAGCCTTAGAGATCATTTGTACTAACTTTTCACTTTAGAAGGTGGTATGACTACAAGTCGTAGATACCTATAAATAGATCCTCCATAACATATTGATGATTTGCATATAATAATGTCCAATTTTCTATGCTTATTAAAAATAAATAAATATCTGTTTGACGAATAAACTGACACTATAACTCAAATTATAACATATATAATTTTAACATCACTTTATTTAAAACAAAAGCAGCGTACAGCTGCTTATTCGAATACTCACCTCTCAACACAATACAAAAAGCTTACTTCACTTCACTTCAGATAATATTCACTGGAATTTTTAATTATAGGTGGCGCGGCATGTCTCGCTACATGGAACATACCGGGCCTCATTGACATGTTTATAACATTCAATAACAAATTTTACAAAGTACTTTAAATTACACAAATTAATACAAAAAATCACTATATACGTTAACTTAAATATAATCCTTTGAAAAAATATCAATACAACATACATATATACACAATTACTTTTTTTTCTTAACTGTCAGGGGCATCAGGCATGGGTAAAATACATAATTTACTTATCGACATTTTAAAGGTTCCATTTTGAGTGTAACTTTAACTACTCGAATTTTGTTATCGTTACCGTAATACACCTTAATAAATCTGCCTAATGGCCACTTATTTGTCGGTAAATTCTCTTCTACTAACACCACTAAATCTCCGATTTTTACATAATCCTTTTCAAACCTCCATTTACCCCTTTGCTGTAATTCACTTAAGTAATTATGATGCCATTTACGCCAAAAAAAGTTGTAGAATTTTAGTTATCCGTTACCATTTTTGAGGCGATTTTCTCTTATATTGGTTAGATCAGGCTCAATAATGGAATTTAACGTCCTGTTTATCAGAAAATGGGCCGGAGTTAAGACTTCAAAATCATTCTCGTTATCGGATAATGGACTCAACGGCCTCGAATTTAGAATTCCCTCAATTTGTATGAATACAGTAACAAGTTCCTCATAAGTGAGATTAGCACCTCCCACAACTCTCTTAAAGTGATACTTAAATGATTTTATAGCGGCCTCCCATAGACCCCCGAAATTCGGTGCCCTGGGAGGGATAAATGTCCACTCAATGCTTTCCGTGGATAAATATGCTGCGAATTTCTCATCAGTTTTTTTTTACTAACTCATAAAAAAGCCTTAAGAATCTTATTTGCACCAATAAAATTTTTCGCGTTATCTGAATACAATTTGGCACATTTACCTCTGTGTGCAATGAATCTTTTCAATGCAGCAACAATTGATTGGGAGGTTAAGTCTGAAACATATTCGATATGTACAGCTTTAAATACAAAACAAAAAAAATACAGATATAATTTTTTTGCAAGATAGTTCTACGTGCATACCCCGCTTCGACCATAAATGGGCCACACAGATCTAATCCCAAAATATTAAAGCAGTACTCCAATTTTACTCTATCCCTGGGCAAATCGCCCATCAATTGATTTGCAATAACTGTCTTAGCTTTAAAACATGTGATGCACTGATTAACTACCTTTCGACATGTTGCACGACCATTTATTGGCCAAAATGTTTCTCTTACAAAATAAAGTAATGTTGAAGCACCGACATGAAGGTATTTTTTATGATAATAATTTATAACAATTACAGTAAAATTATTAGACTTAGGTAAAATCGCTGGGTGCTTTCTCGCAAAATTTAAATTACTGTTATCTAACCGGCCTCCAACCCTTAAAATTCCAAATTCATCTAAGAATGCGTTGAGGCTTTTTAGCTTACTACTTGGACTTGCCGAATCTTTGGTCTACAGACTACGTATGTCTTCATTGAATTATGCCCTTTGGACAGATTTAATTAAATAAATCTCTTCATGCTCCAAGTCTGAAGTTGACATAGGTCCACCACACTTATAAAGTGGGTTTCTTGCATTCATGACAAACCTGAAAATATAACTAAGAATACGTAAAATAGTTATATCATTATTACTAAGATTAATTAAGCCATTACCAAAACAGTAACATTACAGTTAATAATATCAAATTCATTGATAGGGTTTGAATTGTGTTTGAGCCTGCCTTATGCATAATCGCTATGAGCTGCCGCTGCAACTCTTTGGCTTCCTCAAGCGTAGGTGCACCGCACAAAATGTCATCCATATACATATTTGCAAGAAAAACTGGTGCTGCTATTGGAAAATTATTTCCTTCATCAATTGACAGTTGATTAGGCGTTTTCATTGCTAAATAGGACGCGCTGACAGTACCGTAAGTCACTGTTTGTAATTCGAAAACTTTTGCTTATTCCTTGAAATTATCGTTTCATAAGATTCTCTGCAACTAATGCTGACTAGGGTCAATGTTAATCATTCGGTACATCAATTTGACATTTGCAGTTAGAGAATAAACATGCTCTCGGAAGCTAATCATGGTCGTAAGTAAGTCATTTTGAATGACTCAGCCATTATATTGTAATGAATTTAGTGATGTCCTATTTGTTGTCGTGGCAGAACAATTAACCACAACTCTGAGTTTAGTAGTCGATTTTTCTGGACGAAATATACCATACTGTGGAGCATAGTACGCAATATCAGGTTCTTTTGCTTCTTTCACTTCTCTCATATACCCTAAATCTTCGTATTCCTTTAAGAAATTTTTATACAGATTAAAATATTGCTCATCCTTTGATAAGCGAGTCCACAATGATCTGAGTTTTTTTAGAGCAAGATCCCTAGATCGGTCTAAACACGAAGGATTTTCCATTAATTGCATTTTGACTACGTATCTACCTTCCTCATTCCTCCAATGCGTACGCGCAAAATGTTTCCCGCGTATCCCAAATTCCTTACTTTTAGTAACTCTACCTCAATGTTTTCTACTTCCCAAAACTTTTTTAATCTTTTGTTTAAATCTCCCTCCCGAAATAGCCCACATTGCCTACAAGCCTTTAACCTCATCTCCCTGTTCTATGCTTCCACTAGCCACGTATCCAATTACAGTATTTTGTAAAAGTAATTTCGAACTCTGAGAATATATTTGTCCTGGTCTTAATAATTCATTAAATATTTCTGCACCTAAAAATAGGTCAATTTTATCGGGAAAATTATATCGGTAACGTGCTAACATAGTTAAATCTGGACCTCAACATTTATATTAATCACTTTTTGCGAAATTAAATCTGTAATTTTCTTTTCTATTAGCATACTCAATTCCCCTTCGAAACTTTTATCTCTATTCGCGATTTTTGTCTTCACGCAACCCTTTACTGTGATAGAAGAATCATCTAAACAAGAAATTAAATTGTTTGTTTTATTAATTTTAAGTTGCAGTCGATTAGCACACTGAGAAGTAATCAAACAGGATTGCGAGCCGACATCCAATAAACATCTAATTTCCTACCATTCCGAAAATTTATCTTTAATTATAATGCGAACAGTACTCAATAACACAGTTTTTGTTTTCTTTTTTTCAGAACTAGTGGCGACAGTCTTACTCGGAGGGACAGAAAAAATTTCTTCGCTTGATGAACCTTTTGTTCCAGCACCCGCTTGAAACACATGACCTCGAAATTTATTTTGATTATTACTCGAACCATTTTCTTCCCTCGGAAAATGTATTAACTCGTTATGGGGCAGCCCAAAACTACAGTTTTTATAATTACGTTTCTGTACACAACAATTATAATTTAAACATTTAAAACATGCTTTATTTAATTTCACAACTTCAACTCTTTCTCTTATTGAAATATTTTGAATTGCGGACAAGAATCTAATGCATGATACGCAATAGGTTTACACAAAACACATTTATTATTGTTCGTGTCCGAAAGGAAAACATTTGAAAACCCCCTTTCAGGCTGTGCATTTCGCAATTTATTTACCGCTATTCGTTTATTTTCACTTACGAAATTTCTCGAATGCGCATTTGATTCATTTCTGTTTTTATTTTTAACCGATAAGAAAATATCGCATTCTCTGCCAAGTCGCTCTGGTTTAAAATAGGATTCTGCTTGTTTAATTGCGATATGACTCATTAATTCGCGATCTAACGAATTGAAAATTCTGTCTGAAACGATTAAATCGCATAATGATTTCAAATCTTTTACTTCACGCAGACTACAGTTATATAGAAAAATTGATTTCAACCTGGATGGAAATTGGACGTAATTTTCCGACGGTAATTTTTGCATTCTCCTGAAATTATTTAAACATTCGTGCGCAGTAGGTTGAAATTCCTTTAAGACTATAGTTTTCAATTTATCATAACTAATGAACTCAACCTCTGACAAATAAATCATTAAATTACTCGCTTTTTCCCCCAAGAATGTTTAGAAGAATTTCTGCCTTAAACTTTTCGGGTACATTTTTAGTTTTGAATGCTTTTTCAAGTGATTGACAGAAAAGATTAAATGGCTCAGCTCTCGTTGGTACACGGAGATTTAATGTTTTAACACTTTTAATAAAACATTCTAGGTTATTGCTCACTATCTCCGTTTCCGAATTTTCTGTTTAGGACGACAAATTTTGGCGGGACTACGCACTTTGGCCAATTCTAATTCTTTTTCTAACTGAGCTAATTTAATTTTTTTTCAATTTCAGAATTTTGGGATGGTTCTTTGCGAATATTTGCTATTTCTAACTCTTTTTCTAATTGCGCTAATTTTTTTTTCTAATTCTAATTTAGATTTCTCAGCTTCTTTTCGCGATTTATACTCCTCAACAACCGAATTGACTACGTCTTTCATTAATTGCTCATTTGAGCAATGCTCAATTTTCTCTATAATGTCTCTTAAATCTATAATTATACTACTTTCAGGAGCAGCTAAACCCAATTCCTCAAGAAAATCTTAAGCTCGTCTTTATTTAAATTATCAATAACAGACATACTTTATCTAAATCAAAACTAGGAAAATTGCTCTCACCTCAACTCAAACCACTGCGACAATCACGAACGCATAAAGTAGCTATTTCTGTATTAAATCCAGGGGCACATTTGAAACATTAATTTCAGCACTTAAATCTTTTTAGTCACAAATGATCACAAGAGTCACAAAAATGGTGAACTAAACACTTTACACACAAACCAAAACTACCTCACATATATTTCGAATTTATTCTTATTATAGAAAGCATACCAAATATTTAAATCCACACCTCCGTTGCTCAGCGCACCATGATGAATAAACTGACACTATAACTCAAATTATATCCAAGTCGCTGGTAATTTTAACATCACTTTATTTAAAACAAAAGCAGCGCACAGTCGCTTATTCGAATACTCAGTTCTCAACACAATAATCAATGCTTACTTCACTTCACTTCAGATGTTAGTCACTGGGATTTTTAATTATAGGTGTCGCGGCATGTCTCGCTACATGGAACAATGTTAAATACTTACTAGCAAAAACCCTCATTTGTTTGGATTCGCGAAGCATTATTTCTACCCTATCTATATTATAAAGGACAAACATATCTGTGCGTAACGCATACGTCATTTTGCGAATGGCAACACTTTGAAATTTTAAATAAAATTTTGGTTTTGCAATTATATCTACGGCAAATTTTTAAACTTCTAAACATCGCACAGTTTAAATTTTAATACCGTCGTATAAGGAAAAAAATGTTCTTTTAAACACAATTTGTTTGAAAGCTGTATCTCAATTTATTTTTGAGATATTAATTTTTTTGTAGTTTTTAATACAAATTTTGTAATCGTGGCAACTGAAGTACTCCATTTATATTGAAAGTAAAGGGAAAATAGTCATGGCTTATTATTTTTATTGATTATATCTTTATTGATGCCATTTTCACATTACAAATAAAAGTAACTTTTTTATAATTTTTGAACTGAAAATGATGTCAAACATTAAAAAAGAACATGCATTCTTCTTCATAAATCAGTTACATTTCAATATTTTTACATTACGCTGATACTGAGTTTGAGACGCTAGACAAAATGATTCAGTGAGTAAAAATTATGTCATATTTAAAACAATACGATCATTTATTTTGATAAAACTAAATATTTGACCAGTACTAAATGGCCGATACTATGACAACTAAAGGCAAAATTCTGAAATTTTTTTTCGCGGGTATTGAGATTAGAACTTAAAGTTTGTGCGAATGTTCAAATGAAAAGTTGTATTGGACAAACGAGACTTTAAGTTTGGAAATACATTCCTTAATAACGTATTGCGCTTTAAAATACTTTCAAATTGTGAATTTGAGTGGTGCGTAATGTAAATTATGAGAATGTGAAAATAACGTATAGTTTAGACTTTATGGGGGAAAACTTTATGATGTGACATAGCGAAATCCTTTTTACTGATTTTTCATCCCATAAAAACAAACATAAGAGCCTCAATCGATAAATTCATCATAATTACTCATCTTGATTACGTGTTCTAATTGAGTTTAACTTTTCAATAATTTAAGCAGTTGAAGTTTGTGGAAATAATATTTTGGTAATTTTAGGTTAAAAATATTATTTATTTTAAGAGTGAGACAACCAATGTTAGATGAATTTTTTATTGTAATTATTATCGTAGGTTTATTATAAATTCGATCTGAAGTTTCTTTATAACATTTTAGTTCGTCGAATTTCGACGGGTTCCAACTCGTATATATAAAATCCTAATGAAACGAATTTATGAAATGACTTAATGAAAAGATTTTATGAAGCGATTGAATAAACAACTGATAATCTTTCACGGCGATTTCTCCTAAAATATGGAATAGTATGCGATGAAATAACACCAAAAATCCTTAAGATCTCAAAATTGTATTTGAATTTTTAAATTCGAAATAGTTTCCGAGATATTAAATTTTTGCTAATTTTAAACACTTTTCTCTAATGATGGCAACTAATATTTTAATCATAACAGATATTTTTTTCATATTCTAGAAAAGGTTCTTATTTTAAACTAATTTGGCGACCAGCTTGGCCTCCCTTAAATGTATGCTAACAAATGTATCATGTTACTTCTATTCATAATTCAATTTACTTGAACAATCTTTCGTTAAATCGGAAGATTCTGATAGAGAAATGAAGAACTCGGAATTTTTATGTTAGCACGACGCAGGTAATAATTCACCAAACATTTCTCCCGTCGTTTTTTTTTTCTTGTTTTTTTTTCTTGTTTTTTTTTTTTAAATACGAAATGTTCATTTAAAACTGAAACATTTAAAATTAATGGCTTTCACTTTTTTTTTTTTTTTTTTTTTTTTTTTTTTTTTTTTTTTTTTTTTTAACGAAATGAAAAGAAAAATATTAGGCACATATGTCATATACGCACCGGGGTACCTAATTGACGCCAAAATGGCCTTATTTTGGCTGGCATTGAAACCCGGTTATTATTGCTTATTTATTAATAAATGTTTATTTACATTTATTTCCTTTTATTTAAAGAAAATTTATAAATTGTTTTGCTCTATAGTTTATAATTAAAGTTTTTTTTTATTTATTGTCATTTCATTTTTAAAATAATAGAAAATAATTAAAAAAATACATATGTAACTGGTTTTCAAAAACAAGGTTTTCGCCAAATTGTCGTGGTATATCGTATCATTGCCAAATCACTTCAATAATAGCCTAAATCATGTCACTACCATAAACAATTCTGCGTTTACCGCTTCGCATTTTATATGCCAATCAGTCATTTTAGTACTTTAATGTTATCCGAGTGCAGGTGATATATCGGATAATATTGTCCCATCGCCATCATTTCATCTATATTATAATAGTCCAAGTCATGTGACCGTCATAAAAAATTACGGGCTGACCCATTCGCCTTTCATATGCAAGGTGGCTATTCTTAATCAAAATTATTTTTTCGAGTAAAACTACATAAAATTTGCCGTGATCGCAAAGAATTCTCAGTACTTTTATGTTAGCCGGGAGCAAATTTCGCCAATAGCATTTTTTAAGACTCCAGTTAGCCTTTTTAGTTTCTCGCGTGGTAAATTAAAACAATGCTTTGATGTTGAAATTAAATGTCGTGGTTTATGGTATTATTTTTCTTTTCAGTTATTTTTCGCTTTTTATTTTTTATATATTTTTTTTAAAAATAATGAAAAGTCATGAATTTTAAATGTTTCAGATTAAAATTAAAGTTAAGTGTTTCAAATAAAATGAGTGAAAAGTTTATACTTTTAATGAAATACGAAAAAATGCACCGAGAACATTGTTTGGCTATATATAATCTGCGCTCAGCTAACATAAAATTTCTCGATTTTTATAACAGAATCTCCCGATATGGTAAAGGACTGAGACACTAAATTAAAATATTAATAAAAGCAACATGATACAAAGCTTAGAATACATTTAAGGGAAACCAAATTGGTCGCCAAGGGTGGTTAGTACTAAATAATGCAACAAATCATGACATCAATTAATTTAAACTACAATTTAAATTCACTTGACAATTAATTTAAACTTCAAAGCAATAGTTATCTCCCCGACCAATTTCGCCAAATTATATAAATCGCCAAATTATGCAAACTGGCATAATATTTATTTTTAAATAACGAAAGAACAAATAAATTAGTATAACACTAATAAAAATACAAATAAAACGTCGCAATAGGAAACACTTGATGGCGTAAACACGTGTAACCTTAAAGTCAAGTGAATGTAACATTTACGATTAACCATTATCGGCATTTAATATTATAGTTTGGCGATAGATTTTTGACCGACGGGATAACCAAGTTGTACCGTTTTAATTTACCACTTCAAAAATAAAAATGATAAGTGGCGAGTTTGGAAAAAAAAAAAAAAAAAAAAAAAAAAAAAAAAAAACTATTGGCGAGATTTGCACACGGCTAACATAAAAATACCAAGAATTCTTTGCGATCATGGCAACTTTTATTTAATTTTGTTCGAAAAATGCGAAAAAAAAATTACGCACCCTATTGGGTTGCATATCATTGGATAGGTCTTTCAAAATTAAGACGATGTTTCATTGACTATTTTAGAGTCCGAAGCTCCGTTTAAATATTACACAGCCTGGAAGTTGTGTAGGTATAGGGTCTCTAGTTTACTGCAACTCTAACCATCATAGACATCTATAGGACTCATCAAAACCGTGTTTATAGATAGGAACTAACAATTAAAGACAACTTAAAAGTCATCATACATGTAAATAAAAAAAATATAGGCAAGTAATATAAAAAATAGTTTCACATTGATGAGAAATAATTAATTAGTTCGCTTTTTACGCAGTCGGTGTTTTTGATTTTTTAAGTTTAATTATATTATTAAATTTTTAATCAAAATAAGATATTAATTTTATCACTGGAGGTCAGTAAGCATTATATTTAGATGCTTTGTGGAATTTATTTCCAAATATATGTATACATAAAGTGATGCAGTTTAGCATGAAACACATACAAAAGCATTTATATGCGAGCATTTGGTTCTTTAATTTAAGTGTTTTATTAGCATACTAATTTATTTATAAAGGACCATTCTCGAAAATACTTTTTAAAATTATTGCATTCATTAAAATTTTCATTTCAGATATATTTTCATAAGGATTTATTTAACAGGATAAAAGCTCACAGTTAAAATACTCAAATAGAATCTTTCATCCAACAGCCCGATTTTGAAATTTTAAATTGAAATGCGACTTTCACTGCAAGCATTAAATAAAATTAACAAGATATGAAATATTCTGCACTAATAGTCTGAAAAATTTTACGTTACGTTTATTTACGATTTGAAGTGGAACTCTGTTAAAAATGTTATAACTTTCTCTAGTACAGACGTAACACATGAATATTATCTCAAAATAAAATAAATTAAGTTAAACCTTTTAAAAGATGATATATTTTGCCAAATAGTAATGGTGAATTACAGGTTAAATACACAGTAAATGCTTAAGTCACTTTTGTAAATGATTTCTTGTGTTAAAGAGCAATGTTACATTTTCGTATTTTTTAAAGGGTTTTCATGTTTTAATAGTTTTGTGTAAATTGATTAAGAATTTTTAAGAAAAAAAAAAACACAGTAGATAACATACGACGTATAGAAATTAATTTTTTAGCCTCCGGTCCGGTATGCTATTTCTTTCTCCCAACTTATTTTGTGTCCAAAAAATAGCGTTAGCTTACCAAGGCTAGCTGTAAAACAAATCATTACGATTAAATACTCTTTAGCAAATTTTTTAACTTCTGAGCATCGCACACTTTCAGTTCTTATACCGTCGTATTGGGGAAAAAAGTTCTTTTAAATGCACTTTGTTTGAAAACTGTATCTCCATTTGTTTTTGAAATAATAATTTTTTTGTAGTTTTTGGAGCCATTTGCTTAATATTGACAACGGCATTTTATCAATTTCTGTAGAAAGCAAAGGAAAAATAGTTTTAAAATAGTAATTATATATTTTCGTTGCCATTTTCTCATAACAACCGAAAGAAAATGTAATTAAAATACGTGCTATTTTGAAAAAAATATAAACGAATGATTTCTGTTAAAACAATGGAGCTATTATATACTATATTTAATTGTAAGTATCTATGAATCATTAGATAGCCGGTTTTTTTTTTTCGATTTTCTTGAATGACGATATCTTTTTGCTGCATTTGTGCATTATTTCGCGATAGTGATGTACTATGCATGCTTTACTGTTGGTCTGTGAAACTCTTAAGCGGATGCGAATGACGTCATTTTACATAAAATAAAACGTGTGCTTTAAGTCTTAAAATTTAAATATGTTTTGTACTGCAGTAGAGTCCCGCGTAACCGAGTTATTTTCTTCTGAAGGACTGGTGGCTTCTATTATTATGAAACAACCATTATAAATGAAGTGTTAGGTGAAGATGAAAGAGCAGTCGTAAAAAACAATTATGGCCATTTCTTACCCCCATTCTGACCAGAAAATCAGAGTTCTAACTTTTTAAGTCTGCTCTTTCGTCTTCACCTAACACTTCATTTATAATGGCTGTTTCATAATAATAGAAGCCATCAGTCCATCAGAAGAAAATGAAGTAATGGAAATGCCGGAGGCGACACTAAATTCTGATAAAGCAGAATTCCTGTTCTCTAGTTTATAACATTTATTTATATCTTTCCTTTTTCATAAGATTTTTTATATATTTACGCAATGATAACTTATTATAAAAAATATGTCTGTAAAAATTAATTTGAGCGATGCAAAATTCACATATCCGGTAAGTTTATTTGCCTTATTCAGAAAAAAAATTCTAATCGAAAATATATATATATATATTCAGCAAAATGTATTATTCTACTGTACCACGGAACGATACCTAATGATGCCGTAAGTTTAAGCATCCTATAGAACATTAATTGTATAGAAAACTTAGAAACATGAAAACAACAAATTTCATTAAAAAATTATGTCTTAAAATGTTCTTTCATTTCGCTTTTCAAACGATATCGTGGTATCACTGGTTTTAATTTAAACTAGATTTTTAAAAAAAGGCGAAAACGTTATGAACATCGGTATTAAATTTAAGAAACTGCTGCATATATTATTTAAACACAGCCTGATCATAAAATACCTATCCATGTGTCGAGGCTCATACTACTAGAAATGATAAAAATCTCTGCCGGCCCAGCCTACAGGCGGAGGTAGATTTAGAAGTTAAGACTACTAATTTCACCAACAAAAACTAAATCATGATTAGAGATAAACCCACTTTAACAATTTGATCTGGCCGCTTTTGACGAGTTTTTATTTCATTTTTATATAAGAGCTGGTTTTATCAGAATCATGTTAAGGCGGTAAACATAAAAATACTTTTCCACGCTCAACAACTCGAAATTTTCTAGCACATTTTCAGATTCATTTTAAACAGAAAAAAATATGAAACTTGCTGACGTGATATTTGTAGAGATTCATAAGCGACCTGTATTTTTAGTTTTCGTTCAATTAACTGAAACTTGATTTATAAACAATTATTCCCTCAGTAGGACAACATTTTTCGTTTCTAACACAATCACTTCGAGAAATTCTGTTAAAAATGCCCACTTTGACATCATTTTTTGAAATATATTCTGCCTCTATCAAAAATTCGATCATTATGGTACATTATAATAGTTTCCGAGTAAGAGAATCTACCAATTGGATGCGTTTGAGAGCAAAAATGAATTTAAATATGAGTCTGAAAATAAGCAATTTGGATTTGAATACATCCTTAATACCATGATTATTTTCTTCAACCGCTATATATTTTTAATTTGTTTTTGCTTTAAGAATAGGTCCTATCAAGAACTTGTCAATATAAATCTTGTGGACAATATTAAGAAGATATATAATAAATTCGTATGGATTTTATATCTTCTGAATTCACGAAGTTATGAATTTTTTCTTCTTCAACTTCCCCTTTTAGTTTTCGTTTTTACATTTTTTTTGCGGTACGAATGGGTCCGATCAAAATCTTGTATAAAATTTGTAGATAATATTAAGAAGATTTGGTACTTCTTAGTTATCTCGTCGACCAATTTCGCCAATTTATATAAATCGTAAAATCACTCGCCAAATCATACACAATGACATAATTTTTAATTTTAAATATCGATAGAAGAAATAAATTAGTAAAACATTAATAAAAATATAAATAAACCGTCGCATTAATGGTTTTATTGGCCATTATTGGCATTTAATCTTACAATTAATTAATTAATTAATGGCAACCATTATTGGCATTTATTCTTACAATTTGGCGACAGTAATTTGGTCGACAGGATAAATAAGAAGTTCCGAAGATTTATAATAAATTTAATTGGATTTGATATCTTGAGAATTGGCGAAGTTATGAATTTTTTTCTCCCTAAATTTTATCAAAAATCTGTGATACATAAATTTTTGGCCTAATTTTTAGAAGTAATAAAAACTTTAAACTGATTTGATATGTACAAAAATTAAGAATTTGTGAGTTTTTTTCACTTTTCACAAAACCCCTCCCTATTTCCATCCCCTTTGTCCGATTTTGCCCATTAACGAACTTGACTGATATATATATATATATAGCACATTATGTATTAAATGCATTCATCAGACCCAGAATCTTGCACCAAAATTAAAATAAGAATAACCAACAAACATCGAAGAAATTTCAACAAATATAACCTGAACAAGCAAAAACCATGAAAAAGCAACCAAAAAGCTGTGGCCTCGGCAGCAGTGGGTATTTAAAAAAAAGCACAGCAGTGTTTCAGACTAATTACAATTCACAACAGCTATTATTCAGTAGTGGCGGTGGGTTTCGGCCAGAGTGTCGCAAAGCATATATCAAATGCATAAAAACAACTGAAAGCATATCGCGAACACTCCTCCACTGGACCCGGCGCCACAGTAAACAGTACATCTCGAAGATACAACTGATTCAAAACGTATGTGTAATATACACTGAAACGGCAATAAAATTATATTACCCGAATTCAAGCCACACAGCCGCAAAAACAAAAACCAACTTCCAGTGATCCAAAATCTCTCCATACTCGTTCCATGTCTGTTGCCACACAATTGCAGACACCCATGTAAAACCGTCCAAAAAAGGCTTTAAGTAATACAAATCATTAATTGTCAATCGCATAGCAAGTACTCAAAAATGAAGACTGCCTGTAAAACTAGTATATCTATTAATGAGATTCAAATGTATGTTATTTTTATAATGCAAAATGCTGGTTAAATTAAAAAGTTCTTTAAAAAATAATTTTTTATTCCAACAGAGTTTATAATAGAGAAAACTCTGACCTGTTATAAGTTTGACGTAAATTATTTTATGGATATTTGACCTCCAATTAACTAATTGGTTAACTTTAAAATTAAAGTTATCCCGTTTATTGTAGATTGAAA
The DNA here is from genome assembly GCA_963932465.1 of Maratus speciosus. Taxonomy (NCBI): domain Eukaryota; kingdom Metazoa; phylum Arthropoda; class Arachnida; order Araneae; family Salticidae; genus Maratus; species Maratus speciosus. Next base: position 425,534,786 of record OZ010795.1, read on the forward strand.
TGTGTATATCATTTGAAATGTTTATTTTCAAATCAAGATAATCAGCAGCACTATTATTTTCATTTGTTTTTTTCAAGACTAGCATATCAGGATAAATGTTACATGATATCCCCAAAAAATCGCGATCACAGTTCAAAATTATTAAATCGTCCATATATATATGAAAGCGAGAAAATTAACATCCTTATTGACACTACAAAATTGTAATTCATAAAAAAATAAAAATAAGTTAGCTGCCGTTGAAGAATAACTTGTTCCCATTCCAATTCCATTATTCTGTAAATAAATATTTGAACCTGTTAAAACATAGTTATTAAACATATAAACAAAATTTGCATAATAATTTAAATAAATTAAAATCTAAATCAGCATCAGCTATAATTAAATCGACAATTTTTAAAAGGATATCATTTAACCCTGCAGTAGGAATATTTGTGAAAAGATTCTCTAAATCATATGTCTGGATACTCTGGATATCGTTTTTAATTAATTCAATACTGATCCTATAACAGTTCAAAATAATCCAATACATATTACTATCTTTATACTTAAATTTTATGATATTCAAAATCTTTTTTAGCATTTCTTGAAATTTGCGATTAAATCCATTTTCAGTACTGTTTACATTACTACAAATAAATCTGTACTTAATTGGTATTTTATGAAATTTAGGTGTTACGAAAAGAAAAGGAAATGATATTTTTTTTTTACTTTAGGCAAAGGAATATGAACCTTTTTCGAAAAGGCCAGATGTTTCTTAATCAGTGTCTGAATAGTAGATTTATACATACTGTAGGTGACATTATTGTTAAGCTCAGTAAATATCATATTAGCATAAGAGGTTTTTCAAATAACTGCAAAATTGTTAGATGGTTTATCGACTGAACAAAAAACAAAGGTATATTTCAATTTCAATATTTCCTTCTCTAAATTTGTATTTATTCTATGGTAAGTGTAAGAAGAATCTGGGTTCTGAAACTGGATCTGACGAATGCATTTAATACATAATGTGCTATATATAATCTGTGTGGTTATTTGCAGCTTTAGTGGTTATCGCATGGATTTTATTTTTATTTTTATTTTTTATTTTGAAACTTTCTTGTGCTTATATATATGTATAAAGTTTTTTACTGAGGGTGGTTTTGGGTTCTAGGAGTCATGATCGGTGTGGATCTGCAAAAAATTTTCAGAAATTCCAACATAGGGGAGAACGTAATAGGTAGTATTTTATACGAAATGTACTTAAAAACAATGAAACCATATTCCATAAATTAGCTGCTGAAAACAAAGGGGGGGGGGGGATGTATCGAAATTTGCCAATAAAGACAATTTTGAAAGCCTCAGACAGTAAAACGCGAGAATAATGACATTGTGCTCTGGCAAAATTCATCTTGATAGTATAATAGACTGGAAGCCAGCAGCACAGACACATGGTTCGTATGGATACCATTATTTCTCCAGGAAAACTACCAGTATCTTTTTATAGAAAAATAAATCTAGGTTAAACGCGCAAAATTTCGCCTTTTTTAAGAAAAGATTTTTTATAAAATAATACTGCTGCCGAAAATTTTTCTGGTCTGCAAAATAAGGAGCGGTACGAACTATGAGACAACCACCTCATTGATTTTGAAGCTAAAATTCCAGAATTAGGTAAAACTTTATTCCCATATTAAAATGCAATTGGTCTGCCAAGTCATATATTGGTGGAAAACACTTAAAACCCGATTTTACCGGTTAACTCGTAGGCTTACCACTGTGTTTTCCTGCTCCCAGTCCGCCATGTTTTTATACCTTTGTGTGCCTGAAAATGCTATGGTAAACCTACGACTCGACCGCTAAAATCGGGTTTTTAGGTATTTTCCACCAAGATATGACTTGGCAGACCAATTGCGTTTTAATATAGGAATCGAGTTTTAGCTAATTCTGGAATTTCAGCCTCCAACTCGATGAGGTGGTTGCCTGGGCTGCCGACTTCCGGTGTATAACACAATTATAAATTTTGAAATAAAAAATAAACGCATCTTACCGTATTGATTGAATTTCAGATAGTCGCATACAATTTATTTTATTATAGTAACTTTATGGTCCCCTGAATACATTGATGGTTGTTTATACATGATCTCATTTACTAAATGCAAGTTCAAAAACGCAGTTAAGTTACACAATGGATTTAAAAATCATGGGATGAATTATTGCAAACAAGGCGACACGCCAGTAGCAAAATATCAATTTATAAGATTAACATTACTGAAATTGAAGAGCTAAATGCTCCATTGTAAACGATGTCTTTTCCAAATGCTGATTAATTGTTTTGGTTTGAAATCTAAACAGATGTGCACATTATTTAATCCTTAGAAATCCTTATAATGATTACGAAGAAATTCTAGATATCAAGCCTAAAATTAACGTGATTTTTACGATTATGTTTTGGTTACAATGAAAGGAGACACCAGCGATGTTTTTTCCTCCAACTTCTATGTTTTTTTTGTTTTTGTTTTTGTTTTTGTTTTTTTCTGTAAGAATTAGTTTTATCAAAAACTTGTCAGTATAAAAGTTGTAGATAATATTCCGAAGATGTACAATAAACTTAAGCAGATTGGATATCTTGTGAATTGACGAAGTTATGGATTTTTTTATTCTTCAACCAACCCTTCTTTTTTTGTTTTCGTTTTAATTTTTTTTTCTCGCTAAGAATTGGTCCTATCAAAAACATGTCAATATAAAAGTTGTAGATAATATTACAATAATTTATAATAAATTTAATTGGATTTGATATCTATAGAGTTGATGAAGTTATGAATTTTTTTCTCCCCAAAATTCTTTTCTTTTTTAGTCAAGTTTTAATTTTATCAAAAATCTGTCATTCATAAATTTTTGGCCGTTTTTTTAGAAGAAATAAAAACTTTAAACAGAGTCAATATGTCTTATAATTAAGAAGTTATGAGTTTTTTTTTTTTTTTTTCGTTTTCCACAAAACCCTCCCTATTTCCACATCCTTGGTCCGATTTTGCCCATTAACGACCTTGAACGAGATTTTATGCCCCTTTATTTTTTGTATTACTTTTGGAAAGATTTGTACAGAAATAGGGAAGTTATCGTGTCCGTAAGAGAGTGATATAACTAGATAGATAGATAGATAGATAGATAAAGCTTTTTACTGGGGATAGTTTAGAGTTTTGCAAAACAATTTCCGGAATCCCAACATAGGGGAGAATGTAATAGGTAGTTCTTGCGAAATCTACCTAAAATTATCGCTGGGATGTACAGTTTTTCATCCCCGTAAAGAAAAGTTAAAAATAGATTTTAAAATACAGAAAATCCTACAATATTTTAGTAATTGAGAAAAACGGCGTTTCTAATGCGTCCTAAGAATGAAAATTACATTATTATTATTATTATTTTCTTTTTTTTTAACGGTAGTATAATAAATTTGTTTTTTCTCTTTCTTTCTGATAACTGTTTTCTATTAAATATGTTTTCTGTACACAAAAAAATCAAAATTATATTGGAAATCTTTAAAATTTCAATGTATTATTTTTGGAATAATTATTGGCGCATGTTTTATTTGAAGCATGTATCTTATATTTAGTAAGCGAGAGCATTAGCGTCCAGCAAAAGGAATAGCCAGTTGCTCTAATTTAGTAACTCGCTGTTTACTGATCAAATCGCGTTCGGGTCATAAATTTAGAATGGTATTTTGCTTTGGTGAGATTTCAATAAGGGATCTCATAATGAGTAGGCGAGAGCGTGACCGTGGTGCAAAAAGCCAAGCCGCACAAATATAAAAATTAAAAACTTATTGCTCTATACAGAAGTTCCATACAATTTAAGTCACACAATACTCAACATCTTTCTTGTTACAGTTAATAAATTCGCATGTAAGGAGAAGAATTGAGAAGTAATTCATCAAATTCGTTAGACACATACATACTGCACGGTTTTCAACTGTTTTTGTTTTTCCTGTATTTTTTGTTCCTTTTTCTTTACATAAGAAAAAATCCTGATGAGTTACAGAATTAGAATATAATATTGTGATTAAATATAAGGATATGAAATTTTACTTACTCATTATTAGCACACATTTTCATGTTTATCAAAAGTACAAAACGGAAAAATATGGATATTCTCTAACTTAAAGGAAGTAAATTAATGTCTATATTCATTTATCTAATAAATTACTGTTAAATAAAAGTATGGTTGCTATTACAAATCTGTTGCATCTACATTTTGGTAAAACCATTCATACTGATATTATAGGTGATGAATTTTAGCATTTGATGAATTTAGTGATAATTTTAATGCACGAAAAGGAAAATTCATATTTATTAAATTCCATTTTATACATATTTTAATAAATATACAAAACAACCAATATTTTTTGTTTGTAAACAGAATGTATTCAATTTGAAATTTTAAATAATCCTTTTTTTTTTTTTTAATGATTAAACATTCTGAAATCATAACCTTTGAAACTGATACGAAATACTAAAAAATGTTTAAAAAAGGAGAAATGGAAAACTGCTTATTGAAAACTTAAGGGATTAATAATTTTCTGTGCTGCAACTTTCACATTTCTATTAAAACAGGCCCCAACAGTGGTTGAGAGGTTCTGCTCTCGAAGCTGGTAGACCGGAGGTGCTGAGTTCGATCCCAATCGCGCCCGTCATCCTGATCGTTCGGAGTTTTCGTGGTTTTATTCGAACCTTCGTTTTCCAAACGTAAATATGGGTTACGTTCATTTAGAAAGACCCCCACGGAAGACACTCACCCCTTTGGGCTTATAACCCTCGTGCTGATAATTAAACGTTATAAAAACAGCCAACCAACCTATTGAAACCTAAACTTAAGGGTGCCCGGGACGATTTTATAATAATTTATATTTATTGAGTTAAAATTTTGAAATTTTTTGTGAGGGTTAACCATGTCATTTGTAAACAAAATCACATTATAAAACCTTATATATATATTTTTTTTTTTTTATTTAAAATTTAAAATTTATTAAAAAAGTGGGGTAATATAAAATCGTTATACCACGAAATATTATTTGTAGAATATGTAAGTTTTAATTTTGATTCAGCATTTTTTAAAATATTAATTTAACTAAACATTTAAACTATTTAAAGTAAAAAAAAATGGTATAACTTTTAAAAAAATCATACTTTCAAAAGTGATTTTTTTTTTTTTTTTTAATTTGCTGAATCAAAATTAAAGTAAAACAACTGAAAAATACATGTTGAATGTTTGAACTATTTATCTTCAACGTTCTTGAATTATAACAATCTAATTATGAGAAATGCTGGAAAAAATGCTTTTTCACAACAGCATTTACCATGACGAGTATTGCTTGAAAAGTTAGATTTTGAAAACAAACTAAAAGAATTAATATTTCCTCTTCCCGTTAAGATAGAAACATGATTTAAAAGTCCTTTTTAAGGACTTTTAAAGACTTAGCAGAAAAAAACAGCAGAAAAAAGATAGAGTTTTTAATGCAAAGTTTGTTTTTTTTTTATAGAAAATTTGAAGATTTCTGTGTCTGGGACCCACTTAAGTAATTATTATAATGTTATCGTCAAAAAAATCCTCCGAAATAGTAAAAAATAGGCATTTTTAAATTTTTAGCATAGCAGTTCTGTGAAATTTGCTAGGAAAAAAAACTTCGTTGTGAAAGAAAAACAAATAAGCGAATATCGACATGCAAAACGTTTGATTTATTTTGCCGTATGAGCTTGATTAATTGCCATGCAGTAAATAAGATTTTTCTTTAGTTAGAAAACTAAAACTTAGCTGTTTTCATTCATTTATACAAACATGACTTTCCTCTAGCATTAATTACATCCAGCTTAAATAGCACTTTAGTCGTTTTAACATAAAACATGTTTTTATTAAACAGTTAAAATGTCAAATACAATATACTAAAAAGCTTTCTCATACTTTTTACATTGAAAATACAAAATATTCAGTGTTTAAGTGGTTACTGAATTTAATTAAAATTACTTCGCAAAACAAATAAAAACTTGTAGTTCTGAAAACACAAGTTTATTTAAGTCATTTACGTAAACAACTCAGCTAGTCATTAATGGGCTGCATCTAAATTGGAAAAGTTTAGAAGAAAAAGGGAAAATAACAAGTTAATTTTTAAAATATTGTAAATATACATTTTGAATCCAATTAGGAATAATGAGCTTTTTAAAAGAAATGTGTAAAGGGGATACATTTTTTAAAAGTTGCCTTTGTTGTGAAATCATTTCAAAGTACATTTTGTGATAAATATATAATGCTTATTAAATGTACTTTTAACGCATAGCAAATATGCAAAAATGGTAATTTTCTTAATTCATTTTGAAAATTAAGTTTACAAGAAGGAAATTTATTAATTTAGTTATATTGCTATTACTTAATGTTTTGTAAAATCATCGAAAGAAGTGAATAATTAAAAGCGTTATACAATATGTTAACCGTTTCAAAGACGTAATGTTCTACGACAATAAGAAAACATTCTGGTTAGCTACATAATTAAGAATATAATCTCATGATTAAATATCAGGATATGACAATTTATTTACGTTCTTTTTCGTTGTTAACATTATTTCTATTATTTTATACTTGGGTAGATTTCTTTCATTTAAATGTTTACATGTTTAATAACTTTGTTTCATTAAAATTTTCTGACCCCAAAAACGCATTACATGGAAATTCGCATGTTTCCAGTTTATTTAAAAATCTATTACATCAGTTAAACATCATGTGAGTTATACATATTACAATCGAATTATTTGTATATTATGTGAAAAATGTTTGAAACAAATATCAACAGTGTAAATCCGAGTCTCAGAGGATAAGTTATCATTAATAATAAAATTCTGGTGTAAGAATATATATATATATATATATATATATATATATACATATATACTTTATAAAGACATGCTTTACGAATATAAAGGTTTTATTAAGGTACAAACGCTAATGCTTACAATGAGATTGGAAATGTAACAATATTATTTGTATTTATGCATTTCAATTACTCGTATGCATTTATATATATAGTATTTCTTGTTCGAAATTTGTGTATTAGCGAAAAAATATTATAAATGTTATCTGGTATAACTAAAGCATTAAAGTTTAAGGAAATAAATATTTTGTGCTGAAAAATTTCCCTGAATATTTATTTTTGTTATATATATATATATATAAGTAGTGGATAAAGGGGAGTTCTACGACCCCAGGATCGACCAGTGCGCAATCAATCCGCAATCAGCCCGTAATCAGCGCGCAATCAGTGCGCGATTGATAATCAGACTCGTCCTTTCTCAAAATCGTAACAGTTAATAATATCATGTTGTTGTTCAGTTTAACACTTTGTTAAAAATGTGTACGCAAATATCAAGAATTAAGATGCCAAAGAATTTGTTTAGAAACATTTTTTTAATCTCATTTTATTGTATTCTCTGATATATTCTTAGAATAGTGTGTGAATACGAATACGTTTTAATAAATAAAAATGTTTTCCTTTTCATTTAAAATAGGTGTTAAAAATAAACGTGTCTTAATAAGTATATATATCAGTAAGCATATGTATATCTCTATATATATATGTTTGTACAAATCTAAACATATGTTTTAAAAAAAATTACAAAAAGCTTTACATTGGTAATAATAAGTTTTGCAAAATTTTAAAATAATAATAATAGCAAAAAAGTTGCAACAAAAAAAAAATTGTAACAAAAAAATGTTTTAACAAAATAAAAAGTTGTAACAAAAAAAATTGTAATAACCAAAAAATGTTTACAAAAAAAAGTTTTATAAAAAAGTTTTAACAAAAAAAGTTTAAAAAAAAAGATTTACAAAAAAAAAAAAGTTTTACAAAAAAAGTTTTAACCAAAAAAATTTTACAAAAAAAGTTTTAACAAATTAAAAAAAAAAAAATTAAATATGTTTTTAAAAAATTCTGAAAATTAGATATCTATACATTAATCGAAATTATTTACAATGAGCATAACTATTTATATATTTTGCATAGATGTATATGTATGTATGTGTTTGAATATGCGTGTTACACATATCTAACAATATGTTAGAAAGATTTTGTGTAGCAGTTATAAATAAGCACTCGTATAAAAATGAACATTTTTTTAAAAATTTAAACAAAGCAATTTATAGAAAGTATATTTACAGAAAGATATATTCACATACATAAAAACTTTTTCTTGATAATTCTGCATTATATTAACAATTTTCATCTGCGATACAATCTTGGTTAATTTTATAATGTCCATAGGCAAAACTTGATTCCATCCATCATCTAGCAAGTAGCGCTTATCATCAAAGGACTTAAGCTAATTTTATTCTGTGTTATTGTATATAGGTGATGGTTATCTTGAGCGATCTTTCGATGCTTCTCGAAGCTAGTTTTCACTTGTTGCAGACATTCTAAACAACGTTGATGTCTGATTTTCAGTCGAACAACATGTATAGACACACACTTCGCCCGCTTCTTTTCTTCTCTCGAGGATTTCAGGGAGTACATTTTAGATTTTATACCGACGAACTCAAGGGCTAAATCTCCATTAAGCTCTTCCTTGAATTTTCCAACCACCTTCTTATTGAAATCTGAGTAGAGCGAATGATGCTTTGGATAGTCTGAGAAATCGAATAGGCTTGCATGATGTTCCATATAATCAGAAATATTTTTTTGTTTTAATATGATAGCACAGTGAGTCCGTTACGGTGAGTAATAGCTTTGCATCATCTTTGTATGTTTTCTTTATAAAATTATAGTGAAAATCATACATTAAGAGCTTGTATAGTTCTAAGATTGTGAATCCGACGAAAATCGGTCGAATCATCAAAATAGTAGTTTTCATCCTTTCTACGCAACTCAGATCTTCATCATATGTTTTAAATGGCTTAAATGTGTGTGAGGCTACCAATTTCTTAGCTCTTTTTTCATTATTGCAAAGCACTATATTTCACCACTTTTTTAAAATTTTCCATAGTTTTCCCGAAAAGATAATTGGTCATTAATTTAAAAACTTCTTTTTCAGATGATTATTGTTCTTCCTTTCTTTTCTCTGTATTAAGATTAATATAGCTCTGTAGCCAGGGTGCTGTTTAAATTGAATAGATTTATGCACAGCTTTCAGTTTTAATCCAAGTTGCAAATAATATTTGAGATTTCGATAATGAGTGACATAATTCTGCTTATCTTGAAGATTTGGGATAAGTTTGGGAGTGCCTTTAATTTTTTTTATTTCCAAGCATCCTCTTCGCGGTAGATGACAACATCTCTTCATTCACAGTCAGACGTTCTGGAGCCAGTGGATATTCATTATGAATGTTGTGGAGCTTCTTAGGATATTTCACCTAAAAATATATCCAATTTCAGAATCATCAGGTATAGAAAGAATCCACTGTTCTTAAATATGACTTGTAGCACACCATTCAAATACTCAAAAGAGTAAAAATTGAGACATAGGCTATCCATAAAGATTGTTAACTTCCCAATCCATGATGAAGCTATGTGCTTCATTCACCTTAAAATCCGGTGTATTAGGGATGTTCTCTCTGGCATGTCTATGACAAATCATACTAATTTCACCACGTATTAACAGCATGTTAATCGATCATTAACATAATGTCAATGTCTGTTAACAATTCTAAAGGTTTATCGCTCATTTTCAAGGATACTTGATAAGCAGCGAAGGTGCTGTATATAAATGACAAGGATTGAGATCATAATACTGTTGACACAGTTTACAAAATTTTTGGAAAACATCGGCTAGTAATAAAATATCTGTTTTTACATACAGATCATGATATTCACCCAGATCCTGAATATTAAATGTTTTCCACACGTTCAAGGCATGTTGATAGTCTTCATCTTGAATATCTTCATCTGTGAGACTGTTATAAAATGCTGCAGGTAGGGGTAGCTCTTTTTCATCGAATTTTTCAAAAGAGGTGAAGTAGTCGTATGGGTTATACCCCTTTTCTTGTAATCATATGCAAAATAGTATTTTCAGGGCAATTTGCTTCAAGTATGGTGAATTACTCAGGATAAGGTTTCTAACAAGCTTTTCTAAAGTGTGGGTTAAAAACTGGAATGTATCTAAAAATATCATCTGTATAAGACTTCTCGTCTATCTAAACTTAAAGGTTATATAATTTTCCATAGCGGAAGCAATCACATCAATTTCATGATCTTTAAATTTACCAATCTAACACATTAGATGATGCCCATCATAGTTTTTCAGATTATGGAATATAACAGGAATTGTTTTACCTAGCTAGTAGTTTAGATTGCGGCTCACACAGGCAGCTCCTCTATTTGCATCCGTCACGTGGTCATGGTCACAAACACGTTTTTCACATAATGGTTGCTTACAAATAAAACAAAATTCCGTTTCTTGAAAAGCCTTTTCTTCTGCAGATGAGAGCTTCATAGTTTCAATATTTAATAACTTTCGCCCTAATACATCTTTTATCTTCAGCATCTGTTTTAAAAAATGGTCAACACAGTCTTTGCCATGATAAATTTTGCTTTCCACACACATTTCCCATTGGGTCAGACAAAAACATAAGTATACCCACATGGAAAATGATAAGTTGTTTTTTCAGTATAGGATTGTGTGGTAGGAGGTGCAGCCGGCGCAATAGGTATAAGAAGACTCTTAAAGTCAGCATACACAACATATGGTATAGGGTGCTGTAGATGGATCTCCGAAAAATATACTATATTTTCACCTTCTTCTGGTAAGTGTATCCATTGTGCAGTAGGGTGGTGCGAAAAAAGTCAAGTTGATATTTCCGAGTTGCTATCGTGCGGAAAAGTTGCGATTGGTAAATACAAGAAAAACAAAAAAAAAATATTTAAATCGGACTTTATCTTACGATCCCGCAAACCGCCTAAAAATTTAAAAAAAATGAAAATTTCCGATTTTTCCAGAATTTTTTTCTTTTTTTACGTATATATATTTTTTATCGCTATAGTGAAAAATATTTGCAGATTGTAATGTTTAATAATAATAAAAATAAACAGTTGCGTTTAAAGAATAGCTTCCGATCACGCAAGCTCAATAAAAATCGGCAAAAATTCAATTTTCAGTGATTTTGATGAATAAAGAAAATAATCACCTGAGATCAGTTTGCGTTCCAGTATTAACATTTGCATATAAATTGTACAATGTACAACTCTTTGCTTGTTTAGATATTTGATAATGTTTAAACAAACCAGAACTCACCACGGGAAGGTAGCTGCGCTTCGACTTCAAACCACACCCTATCCTCCATCCAACCAATGAGGGTGTTTGCTATTTACATTACTTAAATACATAATTTGTTATAATAGAATCAAAACATTGTATTAAAAAACTAGTGTCGTGACAGTATAAGATATACAATTTGTTATGTCATCTGTTTAAGTCTGACTTTTAGACGCAACCTTGTACTGCGATTTGGTGGTAATGTCTGGTAGTATGGACATTGATTTCAGTGTGGCCCTGATGCTCTCTTGATTGGGGACCACATACCTTAAATGATGCTTCCGTTACCGATTTAATGCACCGCAGGACATCTTACGTGTTGTTGAAAACCTTTTTATCATCCTAGACTGAGATATGACCTGATTGAACGAAGAAATGTATTTCTTCATGGGTTAATCTCCGAAAAAGCGGTGGAAATGTTAATTTTGCTACATTACAATCAATTAATTTTGGATTGTAGGAGTGATAAAGATTCAGATGCCTTTACCCTTTGAAACATTCTGCCTGGCTTTTAACAGCTCTAGCTCTCTTATGTGCCTCCTTTTATAAAAGACCATTGCCATCAGTAGGTTTTCCGGGTGAGCAAAGAACGAGTTTCATTCAGTTTCAAAGACTACACTTTCTTCAGGTTGTCACGAAAGTATCGAGATGTTTCAATTGCTCTGTACAGATTAATAGGCCCGTCTGTAATGTACTTACAGCATTTTATTTCAAAACAAACAGGCAAGTAAGATTTTGAAATAAATGTCAATATGGCTTTAAGGCATCCGATGGGTTTTCCACGCTCGCGTAAAGTCGAAGGGCTCTATTTGCACAAGTGAGCAATCTGGAATGTGAAATTAGACCGGAGTCACACTTTAATAAGTCATTTGGAAAGTTGTAACTGTTAATTGCTTGACTTACGCCAAGAAGATATCTTTGGTCCTTGCTCAACAGTTGCCTGTCCACTTCTGGAATTTCACAATCAGTCAATTGAAAATTTATCACCGAGAGCTTTACACAACAATGATATCATGTCCAAATGGTGTATTAAATGATCTTGGGCCAGTAGTTTCAACATTCAAATGTTGAAAAAGATGGCGGGAAAGTAATTCAACAAAATGGAATAAACAAACAACCCACTGCAGTGGTCGTCGGAGATAAACTTCTAGGTTTCTGATAGCACCACCTTTCTATCCAGTATTGGTATTTGTACCATCACAGCCTACCAAATCTAAGTATTCTAGTGAAACCCCTTGTTCAGTAAGACATGATACTATGAAAGCTACAATGTCCTTAGCAGGCCCAGAGTTTGGAGGCACATGGCCTAAATAAACTGAGTCACGTTCTTTTATGACAGGAAAGTGTTCCTCTTTAATAGTTCGACGAACCTGTTTAGATGCAATACTTTCTTTAACTGGGGTATCGTCCTTTCTTCCGTCAAAATAGTATATGCCATGTAGTTCATCTGAATCCAGTTGACTTTTCTGTAAATATGGAGTTAGGTGAGACTAGGTGGGAGCGCGTACGCCGACTTCAGTGCAGTTTTCCAACGTGGCTAACGGCAGTTGGGTGCACTACTAAACTTTTCAGACCTGAAACGAACTCTTCGTGGTAAGTTCTAGGTTGTTTAAAAATAACTTAATATGCTCAATAGTATCAATTAACATTTAAATCTTAACCTGAGACTGCAAACTGACCTCAGTTGATTATATTCTTAATGCATGAAAATCACTCAAAATTCAATTTTTGCCGATTTTTATTGAGCTTGCGCGATCGGAAGATATTCTCTAAACACAATTATTAATATTATTATTATTAAACAGTACAAACTGCAAATATTTTTTTCCTATAGCGATAAAAAATATATAAACGTAAAAAAAAAAAAGAAAAATTTTGAAAAAATCGGAAATTTTCAATTTTTTGGAATTTTTAGGCGGTTTGCGGGATCGGAAGATAAAGTCCGATTTGAAACATTTTTTTTTGTCTTTCTTGTATTTACCAATCGCAACTTTTCCGCACTATAGCGACTCGGAAATATCAACTTGACTTTTTTCGCACCACCCTATTGTGCAGCATGTCGAGAACAATATTTCATATGCTTATCCAATAGGTATTGACTTGAAAACCGCTGTAAACATCGATATCAGTAAAAAACAACTCCATTATTGTGTTAGATCCCCTAAAAATCTTGAAAAGCTTCTAATTAAGCAATAGTGTTGCTTTTCACCACCACTAACTAATAATTAGTTGATAACATCAAAATTTTGTTTCTCCGATATATACAGTGGACAAACTTCATCCTCTTCATGTCCAAACACATTGATCCGTAAATTGATCAATTGTTCGATAACAGGTATCTTCTGAAGGGAAACAGGACATTCAACATTACCAAGCTTGATATCACTCTTATAAGGGATATAATGAGAAACACGTTCAGGATGTTTTGAAAAATCGCAGTTCAACTTAAATGCCAACAGACACCACACTAAGCACTTGTTACCTTCATTTTGAATATTTTACACTGCTTTTTTATCATACAATTTCTTAGGTAAAGCAATATATGAACTTGCAGCAAGAGGATGATATTTAGCAATCTTGAGTTCTAAATTCTGAATGTTTCTAAGCTTCCACCCTGAACCTCTTTACACAAATTCTTCAAAAGATTTTAATATTTTGAAGAATCCTTCTTAAATGTGTTGCGAAATATTTTCTTCAGTGAGTTCTGTAAAACATTGACATCGAAAATAGGATTGAATCTCTTCCATCTCCTTCCTCATTATCACTCATACGTTCATGTGCTATTTTTTCCACCATATGCCATTTAATACCACCTTTAGTCTGAAGTTCATCTGTTAAACGTTCTTGAATTTCAACTTGTAAGTGGGTATGGAACACAGTTAAGTATAAAAGCATGATAGATTTAAACACATTAAGCACATCTGATTGATTCTGCTTCAGTTTTTTAGACTTCACATTAGATGAAATCCTTATCCGTTTCACACTTACAAGAGTTACACGAGAGTGTTGGGTGCGTATATGTTGTTTCAGCTAATTATTTCGTCCAAACATTTTATCACATTCACGGCAAGAGAATTCCGAACTTTCATGGGATCTTATATGTTGTACCAAATTATCCTTTAGTTTAAAAACTTGATAACATTTATTAAATGTGAATGTTGGTCGCTCATTATGAGTTTTCAAATGTCTTCGCGAGTTAGTTCTTATCAACAGTAAAATTCTTGAAAGGTTCTTCAGATGTTATATCAACATTCGGAGAATTCAACGAGGTATTTTTCTTCGATGAAACATCTCGAGATTGCTCATCACACTTAAAAGTTGTTGCTTCATCATTAATGTTAGTCTTAGAATGTCTTCCCAAATCGGATCTGCGGCTAAAAGACTTCTGACATACTTCACATGTGAAAAACTTTTCACCGGAATGTATCTTCAAATGCTGATTCAGATTAGTAATAATTGAAAATGTCTTATTACAACTAAGACAAGTAAAATTCTTCTTCACAGGCCCAGAACTTTCCAAAGACATGGCATCGTCCAAAGGCATAACAGCATCCATGATAGATTCATAATAAGAACGATTGAACTCTAAAAAGAAAACAGCAATCTGCACGAATAAATTACTGGAAAAGCAGAGAACACGTCTGATCGCTAGTTAGAACAAATCATAAAATGATGCAGATCAAAAATTTCACCGTTATTTATACTCCTCAGGTGTTCACCCCAAGGTAACAAAAGCTGTCGACACTATCCACATTAACATCCGCAAATTGTTTTAACACAAGGTCGGTTCTAAATGCCCCGATAAGTTCGAAACTTCAAATCTGGTTTACAGCTTCTAATCGTTCACTATTTTTTTTTTAACGTCAATCATCAAAATGAATTGAATCGAAGTTCTTAAAATCGACCAGTGATTGGTTTTCAAACTGATTCATTAAAACTAAACTAAAATCAAGGTTCTAAAGACAATCATCAACCAGTCATTGCTTAAGTATCATAACAGAATAAAGTTAAGGTTAATCATCTTAGAGTCTACTAATTAAGCAAATTATTACAATTTCAGAAAATCAATCTCATTTAAAAAAATTATCTGAGTCCAACAAATGTTTTATATTTATTATAAAATGCCTATTATGTACTGATTTATATTTAGTATTTTCAGACTAAAAATAACTAATTACTATTACAAAACAACAACTTAAATTTTTAATAAATATTAATTTAAAAAAACTTAACGACAACAAACACTTAAATACACAACCTTCATTAAACATTTAAAAAAAGACTAATTTAAAAAAATTATCATGTACAACTACTAGCTAAAATCACTATTATTTAAAAAAAGTCTTGTATAAATCATGCTTACATTATGAAAAAAAATGAAAAAAAAAATGTTGAAAGACCTTCAGAAACATGTTGTAACATGTTGAAACATGTATGAGCAGGTTCAAACAAGTCTAAACATGTTCAAGTTAGTCTCAACTAGCGCACATTAGTTTGATTGACATGTGGGCGGGGCAATGTCAGGAATGCAGACAGAGGGGTACCCCCACCTCCTCCGCCTGCTTATAACACAGTTCAGGTAATCTTCTCACCCAATCAAAAGCCAGTAGGAAGCGCTCACGTCCCCTTCGTGCATGATGACATTACCGGTTTTATGCTGAATCATACACCATTTCTTCATAGGTTGTGGATGGGAACGGACGTGTACAGAACCAGCTCCAAAGTATGTAGTTTTTTAAATGTCTAGATTATGGATTGTTTTAAGAAACTTTGCTTTTACATGTTAATTCAAACTATATTTTCAAATAACAAGTGTATTTAATCACCTTTTCGAAGAATAAGTTTAACTTTCTCATAAAAAATACAACCATAAAACTTTTAAGTAGTTTCTTTTAATGACTGTTTTGTAAATTCATGTAATAAATTCAATACAATTTTTTCAAAGATAATAATTACATTCTAATAGAAAAGCTAATCTCTAATTAAGAAATCTCTCTTTCATAGCAAAAAAAAATCTACTTTAAATTTTAAAGTTTAGCTAAAAAAATACAATCATCACATTAAAGAACTTGTTGGATATTAAATATAAAACTTAAAACAAACTCTATTTAAAATAAAATATTAATTGTTATTAACTCAAAAAAAAAAAAAAAAAAAAAAAAAAAATCTTATATTAACAAAATGAACCATTACAAAATTAATAAATCAATCTTTCACTTAAAAATTAACTATTTCAAATTTTTAAGTTTATTTTAGAAATTACAATCATCTTGCTAAAAAACACGTCACAAATTAAATACAATTGTTTAAACCAACTCATTAGGGAATAAAATATTAATTGTTATTAACTCATTTAAAAACCAAATCTTATATCAACGAAATAAATCTATTAATTAATTATTCTCTAATTAATAGGAATTATTCAATCTCTAACACAAAAATATCTACAATTTCAAAGTTTATCTTGAAAAATACAATCATCTTGCTAAAATACACACCAGGAATTAAATAAAACTGTTAAAACAAACTCATGAAAAATATAGGTATATATATATATATATATATATATATATTAATTCTTATTTACTTATTAATAAAATTAATCTTAAATCAGCAAAATCTATAAAAATTAATCCTTTTCCAATTTAATATGAATATCTCAATCATCCACATGGAATATATCTATTTCAAACTAAAATGTCTATCAAAAAATACACCTATCTTGCTAAAACAGAGACATTACAATTGTATTTTAAACAAACAAAGTATAGAAAACCCACCACTCCACCCTCAACTCAAACAAGCATAAGTCCCACCTCATATTGTGGCTAACGCGTTGAAATCCGGTCCAAAAGATAGCAGGATCAAACCCCGTCATGGAAGAATTGAAAAATACTTTTTTTTAACGCAAAGTCATCTAAAATCTCGATAGACGGTGCCTTAAAAAGAAAAAAAAAACAAAGCAAAATAATATTTAAAGCTTTAAAAATAAAATCAAGAATTTTTTTTTTTTTTTTTTTTTTTTTTTTTTATGTAAATATATCTTTCTGTAAATATACTTTCTGTAAATTGCTTTATTTAAATAAAAAAATGTTGATTTTTATACGAGTGCTTATTTATAACTTCTACACAAACATTTCTAACATATTGTTACATATGTGCAACACGCATATTCAAACACATAAACACATATACATCTATGCAAAATATATAAATAGCTATGCTCATTGTAAATAATTTTGTTTAATGTATAGATTTCTAATTTTTTGAATTTTTTTTTAAACATATTTACCTATGTAAAACTTTTTGTAATTTTTTTAAAAACATATATTTAGATTCGTATAAACATATATACATATGCTTACTGATATATGTATATATATACTTACTAAGACACGTATATTTTTCAACACCTATTTTAAATGAAAAGAAAAACATGCATATTTATTAAAACATATTCGTATTCACAAGCATTTCTAAGAATATAGCACAGAAAACAATAAAATGAGATAAAAAAAAAAAAGTTTCTAAACAAACCCTTTGGTATCTTAATTCTTGATAAATGCGTACATCTTTTTAACAAAGTGTTAAACTGAACAACAACATGATATTATTAACTGTTACGATTTTGAGAAAGGAAGAGTCTGATCATCGATCGCGCACTGATTGCGGATTGATTGCGCACTAATCGATCCGGTGGTCGTAGAACTCTCCTTTATCTACTACTTATATATATATATATATATATATATATAACAAATATATACCAGTACAGCCCCGATTATCCGCGGAATTCTATGGCAAGGGCCACGCGGATTTTGGATAACCACAAAAATTTTTGATAACCCGAAAAAAACTTATAATGGGGGCAAACACGAAAAAGAATTAAATTGAACATAACAACTATGTTTACTGTACAAAAACATAATAAAACGTTTAAAATACATAAATATCGCTCACCCGCAAGAAAAGTGACACATCTGGACAAAAGTAAATTTCACAGGAGAGGCAAAAGGGGGATTATTTACATTATTTTTCTGTAGGCATTAAATTATAGCACTTAGTTCTGCATGTAGGGGTAAAAACGTACATAAAAGTGTAAAACCATTAAGAATAAAGACATAGGATTAGGTTTGAAGGGTTGGATAAATTTACCTCCCCACACAATAGACACATCTTCTGTGGTCACGAATGGACAAATAGCGTAATAAAGTAATTTTCCGTATAACTACACTTATGGAACTTTTTGTGTAGCAAGACACACCTATGACATACCTATTAGTGGAATAAAACGCACAGTGAATTTTTGCGAGATGTGTCACACTGTTTGCGGTTGAGCGATATGCACTGCACAGTACAGAAGAAACATCTGCTTTATAACTAAATCACTAAAATGAAGAACAGTAAACATGAGACGATGCTATACATACTGTACAAAGTGTGTTGTGTTACATCTTTTTTTTAAGCATTTGAAAACACCTTTTCTTTATGCTAAATTGTACTTTCTTTAACATTGGTTTTTCTGACAGATATGCATCATCGTCTTGTTCTTCTAAATATTGAAGCAATCCATCTACGTGTGGCAATGCAATTTCGTGTGCCATCCGTGAAGGCGCCTCTTCACTTTTATTTCTTTCTTCGTTCTTATTCATTCCCATTGCTTTGGTCGTTATCTCGATGTTAGAAAGTCGTTCAAATACCGACTCACTTGTGTCGCATTCCAGTCATTCTTCTATGTTCTCTTCGTCGAAATTCTCACATACCGGAATGGATGTCACTAAGTCTACAAGTGTAGCGGTCGTCATGACTTCGTTCTCTTCTTCACAAATGTTTTGGTTGACATATGTTTCGAAACTCGGAAAATTTTTTCTCCATGATTTAACAAAGGTTGAAGATTTAATGTTATCCCATGCAGACGAAATGTCATAAATGCTATCCAAAATTGTATAATTCCGACAAAATTCTCTGAGATTGCAGCCTTCTTCGATTTTCTACAGTAACGACTTTGTTCTGTATGTTCTCTTCATGGTTGCAATGACTCCCTGGTCCATAGATTGTATTAGCGCAGTAACATTTAGGGGCAAAAACTTTGAAGAGATTTGTCCGTCAGAACATTTAAGCACACTTGTAGCTGGGTGTGAAAGCGCATTGTCAATTAACAAAATAGCCTTATTTGGAAAATTCTTTCAGTGAAGATGTCTACGTACTTGAGGCACAAAAATCTCTTAAAACCATTCTTGAAAAATCTGCTGGTTCATCCACACTCTTTTTTTGGCTGAAATAATTCACCGGTAAATTTCCTGCTCTTGTCCCCTCAAAAGACCTCGGTTTCTTATATTTACAGATTACAAGAAGGCTAAGTTTGTGACCACCGGCAGCGTTGCTGCATGGCAAGTTTGTAATTCTTTTTTGCAGCTTTTGTGGCCTACAGAGTGATGTTCGTTTTCAAATGCTAAAGTACGAGTGGGAAGACACTTCCAAAAAAGCCCTTATTCATCCTCGTTATAAATTTGTGCATATAACAGATCCTCGAACAACACAAACTCTTCAAAATCACGCTGTAAATCATCAGCTGCTTGTTGATCACCATTCAGTTTATCTCCGTGTAGACCAATCTCTCTAATTCCATGACGTTTCTTAACACTAGAACTACCAAGAATTTGAAACAAGTTTTATAAAAATATTTCACACAAGAATTTTTATTTAAAACAGTTTAACTTTATTATTTAACGTTTGCCTTCTTTGTATTTTTTAAATTTATTTCATAGATCAAATTTCTGGTTTGAACCGAAACATATTTATATGGTAGCTGTGAAAATGTTAGCTCAAGGTAGTTCTAGTGTTAAAACGATGTAACCAACCGGGCGACGCATCAAAATGTACTTCCAGGCATAACAAATCAAAAAAGATTTTTGCATTAGCTGAAATACTAGGAGAAAACGCGGGGTGCCCTCATTTCGCACCTCAGCTAACCACTGCGCTAAAGCCGAGTCAAGTTCATTATCGGAGGATTTCTTCATTGTTTTTCGTTTTTTCATTCCAGAAGCGCTTTTCGATACTGATGCAAAGGCCAAGAGCCTGTATTTTTGCTTCAAAACATCTCGCACGGTTGTTTCCCCTATCCCGAAATTCAAACATATCTGCTTCCTTCATGCGCCATTTTCTATTTTAGAAATCATTTCAAGTTTTTGTGCAATCATTAACATAACCTTCTTTCTTTTTTCAGCCATTATGTTTTACTTAATTTCAGGAAAGAACGAAAAAATAAACTTAAGCATCGATAAACATAAAATATGTCTGATAAGCACGCTTACGGACAACTAACGCTACAGGCAGGCTCAGAGAAAACGTAGAGGGTGGATTCTTATACGTCAGCTTCACAGAGTGCACTCACCCTCTCGGGTCGTTAAGGGGATCAGAGAATGTACGTACTACATGATTTTCTACATTCGCACTGTAGGTATTAAGAATTTATTGAATCACATGCCTCTGGGTAGAGTTTTAACTGTCACTCACGCCGGTACGCAATAATCCTGAACTGGCAAAAAACTATTGTTTTTCTTTCAGTATGAAATAATTTTTTTCTTGAAAATGAAGCTATTCTTGATATGCTCCCCTGAAATTTATAATAATAGCCTAATTTAATTGTTAAATATTTTGATTGCTGTGTTATGTTTTGTTAATAAAATCAAGAAAAGATATCAAGATTTTATATCTGATTTTTTAAACATAGCAACCGAATCTAGAAATATCCTTATATTACTTTCGAATACACTAATTTTTCTGTTTATATTTATTAGTAGACCTTTTTGTATTTTCCTTTCTGTTGCCTTGAAAAAAGAAAAAAATCACTTCGCGGATAAACCGCACCGCGGATCATCGGTTCACGGATAATCGGGGTTTTACTCTCTCTATATATATATATATATCTGTTTCATATATCATCTTTTTCAGTCTAAACATACAAATAACATATATATATATATATATATATATATATATAAACAGAGTGTTTCAGAAAAGACTCCCCAACTATGAAATGACATAACTGCGAAATAGTGAGAGACGGGAAGTTGAAACAAGTGGTATGTTAGACAGACAGGTCTGTAATTTGTTATACTCCGATTTGCAGTGATAGTTCCAATAATTGCTTATAGGTGACAGCACAAGCACATGAATCTTTAAATATTACTCAGAGTTTCATTTGTGAGGTGGTTTCATTCCTGCCACGTGTAAGGGAGTTCTATCGAATTAGTTATTATACAGAAATTAATGAACTTCATGTCGTTTTCTTTGGAGCAATATGTTTTTAGTGTACTGGAATACCACCCATTAGGTCGGAGTCCAGTGACGGCAAAGCAAAGCTTTAAAAAAAATATATTATGTTTAAAAAGTTTCAGACAAGAAAACAATTCATAATTTATTCAACAAGTTTGAACGGACAGATTCTTAACTAAAAGACAATCTTAACTAAACCATTTAAGCAATTTCTTTATTTTCGCTTCACAGATTTTTCTATTTCAAATCATATTTTTTGTTGATGACACTTTATTTTCAACTTGTAATCTTTTTTTTATTATTATTATTACATTATTAAATAATCGCTCGAAAGCAATGTAAACGCGTTCATTAAAATTAATATTAATCTTATTAATATAGGGGAGGGTAGTACACAGTGAGACGAAATTTATTATTACTTATCTAACGGCGACGATTTTATTCTTTTGAAAAAAATTTTGCTACATCTTTAAGCTACACAAATGTGCTACACATTAATGTATAAATGGTTTTTAAAAAGTTATTTATAAAAGCACAGAAGCAGCATAACGGAGTAATGAAAATTGTCTCACTGTGTACCACAAGTAGTACACAGAGAGACAATGTATATATTTTCATAAATCATACATTTTTACACTCTATTAATAATTTTCTCCAGTTTATGATTTCTAATTAATATTTCTAGATTTTCAAAATACTAAAAATAGAAGCCTCGGGTGGACAATGGCAGACCTTGGGCTACCTCCATGTAAATTTTCAGCCTCTTACGTTTAGTAAATTTCCCTTCACGCACCCCCCCCCCCCCACACACACACAGAGAGAGAGAGAGAGAGGGAGAAAGAGAAAGAGAGTGAGATAGAAAAAAACCTTCTTTTATTAATAAATAACTTTTTTAACATCATAACTACATAATAGGTGCACAATAAGACACGTCTCACTGTGTACTTTTGTTACGTTGTAACAAAATGGATGCCACATCTGTTACAACAATTTCATCGCTTTAAAAACTTTATGTCGTTTTGCCGAAATAGTCTATTATTAGATATAGATAGGTTTGGTTAAGTAAATATATGCCATATTGAAGGAAATAAACTCTAAAATATACGTTTATATAACTTTAACCACTATAAAAAAAGGAATTATTTACTATTTTGTCGGACGAGTAACTGAAGTGTCCAAACTACATCCACGTGTTGCATAAGATGAGGTCGTTATGTATGTGTGCCAGCTTGAAGAAAGGTTACAACTATATGTCACAGTGGCTGCTGTCTCACTGTGTACCATGTCGCACTGTGTACTCCCTACCCTAATCTCTAAATATCAAATTAATGTCTCGCGCAATTTTTAAATTTAAACTGTTTTGCAATATTACTTTTTTGTTTATTTTACGTAATAAGTGTAATGTGACTTAAATGTGACGTAATTTCTCCTATTTAAGACTTATAACCCATATTAATGAATTTATTATTTTACAATATTCTTATAAAATTCACATGTAAATGTAGTTTTTATGAAGTAATTTTCAATAAGTTTCTGCTTTTTACACGTAACTATTTAATTCTAATTTGAAAGTTTTTTTTTTTTTTTTTCTGTTAATAATAGTCACGTGTAAATAAATTTTTAATTTGAAGCAAACATTATTATTTGCGCTGTTTATACATTTGGCAACAGTTTAAATTAATACCATTTCCTAAAATAAGTCAAAAATATCTCTCGAAATTCTGATAATTTGAATCTAAAATAGAAATAAAACCTTAAAAAATGAGTCAAATAAAAAAAAAAATGAATGCAGTATGCACCCCGGGAATTTCTAATGTATAAAATGATCTAAAAATGAATTAATTTCCATGTATAGTTTCTGCTATTATAAAACTTTTTTAATGGAACGATTTTGTCCAAATTTAGCATTAAATATCTTTTTAAATAATTATACGATTTGAAAACTGTCTTAATCAGCGTGTTTATCAAACATTTCTCTATAATACCGCCGATTTTCATATTTTTGTTTGCAGTATTTTACTTAATATTAACGGAGAAAGACCTCCGGTCACAAAAAATTCTAAACCAGCGGCGGCGGTGACAGCGTAAATTAATTTTTTTTTTTTTTTTTTTTTTAATAGAGAGATTATTTGCAAATTTAAGGTATAAAGCAATATCAGACAGGGTTTTTGTTTTATGTTATGATTACTACCGAATTTACTTCACAAAAACTTTGTTTCTGAGATTAAACTGACATGTGACTGTGAAATATTGTACCTAATTTGCATATTTTTCATGTTTTTCAAATATTGTTTCTTGACGTTCAAATATTTCTGCCGCACGAGTTCGCTAATATCTTACTAAACCAGTTTTTTTGAGCTCATTTCAAATTTTGTATCGGTTTTCTTCTATGATGTCTAGTTTTTGAAAATAGTGAAATTTTAGTTTTTGGTCAAAAAAGCCAGAAAAAGCTTTTTATGATACTTTATATGATAAACTTCAACTAGTTAGGATAGATTCTACTACTTATTTTTTTCGATTACATAAATTTTTATTTATGTCTCTGATATGAATCTGACCCTATTCACCTTCTTGTCAATGAATTACACCCCCCTAAAAAGCATCTTATATCAAACTTGTGTTAATGCCGTGCAAAATTAGAAATTCATCTTACACAAAAACTAGACATGACATAAGAAAACAGACTGCAGATTTGAAATCAGCATAAAAATCTAGTCTACAAAAAACATTATGTCAATTCTGTGCCAACTATTTTAAAGCTGATAGTGATGTAAACATTACATCATTGGAAAATATGCAAATTAGGCTTAATAACTGATAAATAAATGTTAAGAACATGGAAATCCTTATATTTATCTGAAGCAAATAGTCGAGTAGTCATTATCTAGAAAACGTAATTAGGTGTGACATATGTTGTATCGAAATTTGCATAAAATAGCACAAAAATCTTAAATTTGCATAAATTTAAATGTGCAAGTTTCTCAAAACTTGGACCACCTACAAATAAACGGAAAGCATATTCGGAATCAACGCAAAAAAACTGATCTAGAATCAACTAATTTTAGTTCTATGACAAAACTACTGTTGTCCAGTGTTATAAATAAGAAAAAAAAATGCTAAATACATCCAACCAGTAAACTGCAGAACACAGTTTTCCCTTACTAATTGGCGTCACTTGTTAGAAGTAGGTAAATCATTTTAACAAATAAAAACAAACCTTTAAAAATAAAATAAAGATCTAAGATTACGGTAGGTTTTTTGTATGTAATTCTTGTAAAATGAGTCTATTTACCTTTCAGATTATTTTTTTACAAATATTTATTTTATTTATGCAAAACATACATTTTAATTAAAGATAAAACTACGTTTGGTAAAGGAAAATTATACCAACATATTATAGTAATGTGGGCATGATTGTATGCAATGACATTTAAATTATAACTATCTACTGTTCTTTTATTTATGAACGCCAACTGTCATCGTTCTTCCATTATAAAAATCGTCAAGTGTAATTTTCGAACAACTTTAATCTTGCTTTCAATCCCATATTTCTCGTTGCCCCTTTATTACCAATCATAGTTTTAATCCAAAGTTGCCAACCCATAGCATTTTTAATACTGTTCGGAGAAGTAGAATTCCATATTTTCTTGAGTAAATTGTGTGAAATTTTCGTTCTTATGTCTGCAAATAAATCATCACATTTTTAAAAAATGTTTAAAAGAAAAAAAAAAAAAAAACTAAAATATTTACATTAACAATGCATTAAATTTGTATATTAAAAGAATCAACAATAAACTAATATGCCAATTAAGATTAATAAATAAATAAATAAAATAAATTTGTTTTCAAAGTTGTACAATATATAAGGTGTAATTGAAAGGAAAGTAAAAAAAAATAGAAAAATTCTTACTTGTATGTATTACTAGTGTATAAATGTACCTTTCAAACTTATTTATTCCTTTAACCTCCTCAGACCCCGTGTATCCTATAGGATACACATCTTTACATTTTTTTTTTTTTTTTTTCACGTATAAAAATAATGTTTAAAAAAGAGAAATTGTTATGCATGGAAACTATCATATGGCAGCACTAAAGCAAAATAGCAATTTGATTGTTAGAGTTTTTATTTGGCGGGATATGTCTTATTTCAAAATGGCTTGCAGCAAAAATGTTAGCAGTTTACGTCGGGAAAAAGGTAAGTATTATTATTTAAAAAATAATTAATCTTGTAACCTTTATTTATGAAATAAAATAGAAATATATGAATGAAGTTTATTCTAGTTTAAAATATTTTTAAATAATGTGTAATTTTAATAGTATGAACTAGCTTTATATTTGATGTAATCTATAGGATACATGGGGATTGACTCTAACACGTAATGTTAATTTTTTGTGTTGTCTAAAAGAGACTTTGGGGCTAAATAACAGTAAAATTGGCATGAATATTTACTATAATGAACATAAATTAAGGTTATTAATTCACAGAAATGTTTTTAATCCGTGTTGAATTTAGATATTTTTCTCCTGGTTAGATTATTGCTGCTCCGTGGGGGGGGGGGGGCGGAGAGACATTGTAAAATTCCGGGAGGTAATTGCACTGCACCAATGGATTTTATGTCCATTAAAAAGCATAAAATCTCAAACCTTCCGGGGGGGGGGGCACTGACCAAATTTCTCGTCTGATGGATGGATTTTTCAGGTCTTTACGTTCTTTTCTTTTTCCGGATGGATCTTTTCAGCCCCACGGCGATGTTTTACAGATCCGGTTTAGAAATTGCAGTTTTGTCTATTAAAAAGCATAAAATCTCAAACCTTCATGGGGGAACATTTCAATGTTCCAGAGAAGATCCCCCCCCCCCCCCCGACCAACACCTGAATTCAACACTAATTTTTAATGATATTTTTACATGTGTAATCATACGATGAAACATTATTATTTTTTAAAAATGTAGGACTTTCTGAAGCAGAAATTCTTGAAGTGTTAGAAGATTCAGATTTCGGATTGTCATCAGAGAGTGAGGTGGATGAAGAGATATCTGAGTTTGTAAGTGATGAACTGACTAGTCAGTCAGAAAATGAAGATGAAGAAACAGGCAGATATAATTGTAATGACTCATGAAGAAGAGTGTTTTTGGAAACACAAAGAAGATTTTGAGCTTCTGCCTCCAGCTCCAGAATTTGAACCCGAAGCTGTAAATTACTCATGCAAACATCCTAAAGAGTATGTTAAAAAATAGTCAGACGATAGTATATTTTCAGAAATAGCTGATCTGACTATTCGGATAAATATTTTGAAGAAATGTAAGCAACAAAACACTTCCTTGCATGAAATTAAGATTTTTTTTCGGTATATCAATTGTAATGTCACATCTAAAGTTTCCACGAATTCATATGTACTGGGCAAGGCATACTAGAGGTGATTTAATTGCATCCAAAAGCAATCGTGATCGTTATTTTTGAATTAGCCAGAATCTGAAAGTTGTGAAAGACGATTTAGTCACAGATACAGATCGAGAGAAGGATAAATTTTGTAAAATACGTCCTGTAATTAATTCCGTTCGAAGAAGCCGTTTAACAAACCCACGTTCAAGAATGGTTGCATGTGATGAACAAATGATACCTTTTTGGGGGCATACCACTATGAGGGAAAGCGTTCGCGGGAAGCCAAATCCATGTGGATTAAAAAATTTTGTTGCAACTTCCCCTGATGGTTTGCCTCTAGATTTTTTTCTATACGAAGGAGAAGACGATACAATCACAACTAATGGAAGCGAAGATAATCTAGATATTGGAGGGAAAGTGATAGTACGCTTGTCTGAAAATCTTCCTTGATGATCGCATATATTTGCAGACCGTTATTTCGTGTCAGTTTCTTTACTTGACATATTACTTATAGGGGTTACAAGGTACAGGTACGGTAAAGAAATCAAATATTCCTAAAGCTGCAGAATTTTCTTCTGATGCTTCGTTACGAAAAACTGGACGGGGTTCTGTGGACCAACTAATACGAAATGATGGTCAAATTGCATTGGTAAAGTGGTTTGATAATAAACCAATAATTATTGCTTCGTCAGCGTTAGGTAAGGAACCAACAGATATTTGTAAACGTTGGTGTAAAAAGGATATATGCTTCATAGATGTGTGGAGACCAAATATTGTAAAAGAATACAATGCAAACATGGGAGGAGTTGACCTTCTTGATAGGATAATTAGTTTCTATAAAATATCTGCAAAGAGAAGAAAGTGGACTGTAAGAACGATATTTCATTTTGTAGATTTTTCATTGACTGCTGGTGGATAGAGTATCGGCGAGCAGCACGGTATTTACATACTGATAACAAAAATACTTTAGATTATTTGGAATTTTGAGAAAGAGTGGCTGAAACGTTAATTCACAGTAAGGATGACTTGATTGATTCAGTAAGGAATAATGAAGTTTCAGAAACAGATTCTGATATTGAGTTTATGTCTCCACTGAAAAAAGAAAAGAAGGAATCCCTGCCCTAAACCATCTTCTGAATTAAGAAAAATGTCTGCATCCCACCTTCCTGAAATTCCACAGCAAACAAGTACATCACGTTGTAGATGTCCTGGCTGTTACTCTACAAAAGCTAGAACACGATGTACTGTTTGCAATATGTTTCTTTGTTTCACTAAGGAAAGGAACTGCTTCATGAAATATCATCAGTTGAAAAGATAAGACTTTTTTATAACAAATTCTTACATTAATTATAAAACAAAAATGTAGAAAAATGTAATAAAAAGTAAATAGAAAACGTAAATAATTTTTCTATATATTAATATACGATTTGTATAGTCCATTAGTAATAAAAAGTTATTAAATGCATAATTATTTCTTATTTTTCATTGCTTTTTGTCATGCAAAGAATTCATAGCAAACTGTCAGAGAATGTACTCATTCAGTCCCCGTGTATCCTATAGGATACATCAAATTTAAGGTACAAAAAATAAATTTTAATTTTTTTCACTGTTAAATTTTTCTTAGTTAGCAGTCTGTTAATATAAATTCATAACTGAAGTAGAAAAAATTATAAAAATAAATGCTGGAGTCTGAGGAGGATAATGTGACATTTATAATAATATTTATTATTTTTTTTATTATGAAGGATAATATGTCCTAACAACTTTACGCCCATTGCCATTTTCTGGATCGCTTGACGACATTCGAATGTAAACAAAGCTGTTAAAAAATAAATAAATAGCCAAATAATCCTTACTTTCAATATCAGTTTTAAACAGAGCAAAAAATCATGAGTTAGGTTAAAGCATCACAATCCAACAATAACAAAACATTTTTGAGAAATTTCATACTTTCATACAACGAAATTAGATATCTAAATAAGCAATTCATACTACATTCGAGGGTGTATCAATATGTTTTTGACCTCAGATAGAAATAATAGAATGAAATTTGTGAAATTGCTATATTGCATTAGTCCTTTTCTACATAGTCACCGTACACAGCAACACACTACTGCAAACGGTATTTCAAAGGGAAGATGTATTCGAGGAGGAGCGCAAGTAGACTCAAAGAGGGGGGGAGGCATTTTCCTAACTTTTTCCGACCCCCACATGTGACACATTGTTGGAGAGGCCTGTAACAACTTATTGATTTTATGCACTCCCAAGCCTCTCCACCGAAATTGACCCCGTGGGCATGAATGATATCCGAAGATTTAGAAAAGTGCCCCCCGGAGGGCAAATTTAGGAGAAGGGCTCGAGAGATGCATTGCATGAATAAGTGTTCGCAGACCTTTCCAACATTGTGTCATATATGGGGGGTTTCAAAAGCTTGAATTATGCCCCCTTTTTTGTCTACAATTGCGCCTCGGGGAATACATCCTTCCCCCTCTCTTTGAAATTCATTTTGCAGAAATGTGTTACTCTGCACGGTAACTATATAGAAAAGGACTAATGCAATGTAGCAATTTCATAAATTTCTCTCAATTATTTTTATGCGAGGGCAAAAATTTATTGATACACCCTCGTATAACTCAACTAAAATCCATTTTCAACAATTCCTATCCACATTCGGTAATGATCGAAAAACATTTTGAAGGCTTGTGTGCGATCTATATAAATTACACACTTGAAGTAGTATGCTGAAAAATACTTTAAAAATTCATACCACATTGGAAAACACACTTCAAGCAACTTTTGATATATTTTATTTTAAATATACTAGGGGGCTCGGCCCCCTACGAGCTACGCTCGCCAACCCCCGTCCAGACACCGCAGAATCTAAATGCACGCTAATGTGATCGGCTTTAAAACGATTTCGAAAGATTGAATTATAATTTAAAAAATAGTGGCGATCTCCCTATAAACAGATTTCTATTCATTTCTCTTTGATTGGGGAAATTTTAACGCCAAATCCGCTGCGGTACTACTTGATAATCCCGTCGACTAATTGCGCCAAATTATATAAATCGCCAAACCACACGCCAAATTATACAAATGGATATAGTTTTTATTTTAAATAACGAAAGAACAAATAAATTAGTACAACATTAATAAAAATACAAATAAAACGTCGCAATAAAAATAACTTGATAACGTAGACACGTGTAACAACATTTCAAAATAAGCTAATATAAAAGGAATTAAGTAAACAGAATCTTTGTCTCCCGGTATTTTTTAACAAAGCGAAAAGAAAGTTCTTTTAAATGAGACATTTTAAATTAATCGTTTTTAATCTGACGTAATTTTGACCAAACTATTCTTTCTGTTTTTAATATTCACGTGAAAATACTTGTATTAGAAATGAAATATTATTTGCACTTTCCTAAGAAAAATAGTTGAAAAGTATCCGCTCAAAATATCAAATAAATGTCTAGCGCTATTTCTAAATTTAAACCGTTTTGCAATATTATTTTGTGTTCGTTTTATGTAATAACTGTAATGTGACGTAAATATGACGCAATTTCTCCTATCTAAGACTTCTAACGCATGTTAATAAATTTATTATTTTACAAATTCCTTTCTCTCTTAAAATTCACGTGTAATTATAGTTTTATGACGTAATTTTTAATAAGTTCCTGCTTCTTGTACATAATTATTTAATTCTAATTCCAATGTTTTTTTCTGTTTATAATAGTCACGTGTAAATAAATTTTTAATTTATTACACGTATAAATATATATATATATTTTTTTTTTGAAGCAAACATTATTGTTTCCGCTGTTTATACAGTTGGCAACAGTTTAAATGAATATCACTTTCTAAAATCTGTAAAAAATATCTCTAGAAATGATGAAAATTTGAATTTAAAATAGAAATAAAACCTCAAAAAATTAGCCAAATTAAAAAAAGAAATACAATATGCACACCGTCAAATTCTAACGCATAAAAAGATCTAAAAATGGTTACATTCCCATGTATAGTTTTTGCTGCTATAAAACTTTTTTAATGGAACGATTTTGTTCAACTTTAGCATTAAATATCTCTTAAAATAATTCTTCGGTTTGAAAACTGTCTGCATCAGCGTGTTTATAAAACATTTCTCTATAATACCACCGATTTTCATATTTTTGTACGCAATATTTTTCTTAATATTAACGAAGAAAGACCTCCTGTCACAAAATATTCAAAACCGGCGGTGGTGACAGCGGTAGTTACTTTTTTTTAGAATAGAGAGATATTATTTTATTGAACGTATTTTATTTGTTTTATTTTGAATGTGCTTTATTTTGATTGTATTTATTTTATTTTAAAAGTTTTCCTCATGTATAAATTTAACTTTCAATAACGTCATTATTTTGATACAAAAGCACCGACTTCTAGGGTTAAAAAAAATAAAATTATCAAAATTTAGAAAATGAAAATGAGTTTTTATGGTTAAAAAATTATAAATGTCCAGATGTTTTCTGGGGAAATACCGCCTACAATTAATACAATATATACACATACTTACACACACACATATATATATATATATATATATATTAGGGCGTATCGAAAAAAAATCGAAATTTCTTAAATCTTTTTGCGGTAATGCGGAAAAGTTGTGAACTCCCTTCATTAAAAAGTTTACTGAATCTTAAAACTGTGGGCTGATACCTTCTGTCTCCTCAATTCGCCGAAAATTCCGAAAATGGGACAAAAAATTGTAAAACTACAAAATTAATAAATGATCACAGATTTCGTTGATCAGTTTAGGGTAAAAATGCAGAATTTTTTAAAAATAAATACAAGTCACACTTACCTCAGTTTAATGCGAGCATAAACATTATTTTACGTTTCGAACATATAAATGACAAAAACATTCCTGCTTGTAAACATTTTGATCTCAAATTTTAATATGTGTATTCCGGATTCTAGTGTTGCTCTAAAAAATATGTGCCTGTTCTGAGACGCAACTGTTTTTCCGGAGTCTGCAATGATTAATTACAAAATCCCCCTCAACTGCTTGAGTGTGTGAAGGAAATTTAATAAAGTCGCAGCAATCCATTGGCATAACGACCTGTATCATCTTCAGCAGTTCTTGAGTACTGATGACTTTGGGAACTGGGGGGGCGGTGTGATGTCACACAAGAAGCATGTCAGTCAATGATATCTACACAGTCTGTAACTCCCAAAGTTAACAGCAGGAATAACGAAACTGTCGACACAATTTCCACCTGGACTAATTTCCCTTGCCCGGGTGATCTGTCGAGCTGCAAGAGTCATAATATGGCACCGCTAATCATTTAACATGGCCAATAGCATGATTTTTGGAGCCGCAAATAAGCGTAACGAGAAATAATTCGATCGATTAGGTCACAATACTTCATAGGAAAGTACCGAGATGAATTGGTGAAATACCACAGGTTTCAAGCACCGCCCTTTATTGAATGATGGATCTTAATTCGAAACCATGAAGGTGCGTAGACTCTTAGAATGAACGCAACCAAAGTTAGAAACTCATTTGATGAGTCTGATGTAGATATATATATATATATATATATGGCAGTTGTTAGCCAGCGAGCCACATTCAACGTCCCCCGTTCCCGGTCTAGATCTGAACAACAAATGCCAGAACTATTGCGGCGCAAATATCTAACAAGCATTTTTGATCTGAACTGAGGGGGTTAAAATCAATGTCTGGCAACTCGCGTTCAATACTTCTATATAAAAAAAGTAACAATTTGGAAATGGACCAATGAAAATCTGCGTAGATACTGCAGAACGCATTTGATTGGTCAGAGCTTTCGGTTGCTATAAGAGGGGTTACCAAAGGCAGCTCTGTCGCCAAACGTCGCCAAGTTTGTCGTCAACTTTTCGATATATCGCCAAATTTGGCGACCAAAATTAGTTGTCAAAAGTGAAGCCAACTTGGCGCTAATCCAACTATTTCGCCAAATTTTCATAGACTCCCATAGAAATCCAATAGAGTTTTACTTGCTTGCCAAAAATCAACAAATTGAGGTATTTCAAAGCAACAAAAACTAATATTAGCTTAGGAATAGAGCTTAATTGAACTATTTACATTATTTTTAAGCACAAACACTAGCTATTTACAATATACATAACACTATATGTATAATGTTATATTTAATAATTCTTATAATTATGAAACTCTGTAAGCTGTAATGATTATGTTCTAGGAGATAAGGAAATAAAATTGTCAGGAGTTGGGGAGGAGCGCGCTTTTATCAAGTTGAATATAAAAATTGAATGCAAAAAAAAATAAGGGACCGCGAAACAATTACGTCTGGGGTTGGCTAGAAAATAGGGATTTCTTCGCGATACCGAATGGAATCGCGAAATGCTTACGCGAGGGGTTGGTGATTGTAGCGATCACGGGGGCAGAGCCCCCTAGTACTATTAAAAGAATCAATTGAAAGCTTTTTGCATTCTTTGACGTTTTCTCCAATGTAAGATGTGGAGCCATAATCCATGGCACTGAAGTTTCAATTGAAGTCTGTGAATTACACTATTAGACACTACTATGTTCACTACAGTTTCGTCACACCCGAGAACAATATGGTTGCTAAAATCATCCAATAAAGCATTTGTAACATTTTCGTAAACGCCATTAGATATATCAAGACTAGATCGACTTTCAAGTGTAACATGTCCCATTTACATAGAATCAGGTTCCGATACAATGCAGTAATGCGCTTCTACAATTGTTCTTTGGAACTGTTTGTCCTCCAGTGTTTCTGATGTTAAAGTTTTGTCATGCCGTCCATAAAAATAAAGGCCAGATTGAGTGGAACGATTTTCATTTGATTTTGAGAGTAATGTTTTGTAAATTCTAGACTTTTCCTTCCATATCGTATTTTTGTCTGTGAAGAGGCTGACATCTGATTCCGATATTAAAACCAAATCTTGCATAGCAATTGATGCAATAGCAGCCGTGATTCTGTTGGATACACCATATCTTTCAAAAAAGGGGTATTTCATTTTTGTGGCAGAGTGTCAAACCCAACTTGTCAAGATTGTGCATCGTGCAAGCTGTAAATAGCTATACAGAAGAGTACCAAAATGTGTCAAAATTTCCAAAATTCGATGCCGATGAGGCGGCAGAAGATAGTAACCTATAATTAAGAAAAAATATTTTATTTGTTTTTATTGAAAGACAGTCATTTTTAAACACTACCCCAAACCGATCAGCAAAATCTGTGATAATTAATTAATTTATTAATTTTTATTATTTTTTGTCCAATTTCCAAAACTTTCGGCCCACTGAGGCAACAGAAGATATCAACCCATTTTTTTAAGATTCCGCAAACTTTTTAATGAAGGGAGTTCACAGCTTTTCCGCAATACTGCAAAAAGATTTAAGAAATTTCGATTTTTTTCGATACGCCCCAATATATATATATATATATATATATATATATATAACCAGTAATTAAACATAACCTACCACCAACAAAAACCGTAATATTGTGAATTAAAGCTGTAAGTATTTTTAAAAAAAATGGCAAATATTTTATTATAAGAATTATTATGGAAGAAAAAAGAAGAAAGTGGACACCAACAAATAATGGAAAAGCTTATATATTGAATTACGTTATCAAGGGCACAGAATTCAATGATATAAGCAATATAGTTGTTTTCTGTGAGAAAAATAGCTAAAGCTAATATTATTTTTCCCTGTGCCCAAACAACCATTATAATCAAGTGAATAGATTAAAAATGAAAACAGAATAAAAACAAATAATATGAAATGGAAAAATCAATAAAACCTGTTTAAATATTTATAGGGTATAAAATAGAAATAATTCACAACATACCGATTAATATTTCAGTATTTTTCAATATATCCACACGCACATGGCTCCCAAAATATCGTAAAGATTATATATATATATATATATATAATATCATAATAGGTCAGATTTTTCGCTACTATAAACTCTGTTCGGGTAAAAATTTATTTTTTAAAGAACTTTTTAATTTAACCAGCATTTTGTATTATAAAAATAATATACCTTTGAATTTCATTAATAAATATACTAGTTTTATAGACAGTCTTCATTTTTGAGGAGTTGCTATGCGATTGACAGTTAATGATTTGTATAACTTAAAGCCTTTTTTTGGACGGTTGTACGAGGATGTCTGCAATTGTGTGGCAACATACATGGAACGTGCATGGACAGATTATGGATCACTGGAATTTGGTTATTTTTTTTTGTGGCTGTGTGGCTCGGATTTGGGTAAAATAATTTTATTGTTTCAGTATACATTACACATACGTTCTGAATCAGTTGTATCTTCGAGATGCACTGCTTATTTTGGCGTCAGGTCCTGTGGGGGAGTGTTCGCAATGTGCTTCATGCTTTCAA
Organism: Maratus speciosus; assembly: GCA_963932465.1. NCBI lineage: Eukaryota > Metazoa > Arthropoda > Arachnida > Araneae > Salticidae > Maratus > Maratus speciosus. Next base: position 425,570,121 of record OZ010795.1, read on the forward strand.
TTGTTTTTATGCATTTGATTTATGCTTTGCGACATTCCGGCCGAAACTTACTGCCACTACTGAATAATAGCTTATTGTAAATTGTAATTAGTCTGAAACATTGCTGTGCTTTTTAAAATGCCCACCGCTGAAGAAGCCACAGCCTTTTGTTTTTTTTCTTGTTCAGGTTATATCTGTTTAAATTTCTTGGGTGTTTTACGGTTATACTTAGTTTATTTATGGTGCAGGATTCTGGGTCTGACAAATTCATTTAATACATAATGTGCTATATATATATATATATATATATATATATATATATATATATATATACATGCATGTTTTTGTTATTAATTATCGAATGCTTGCCAAGATTGAGTTATTAAATAATGTGTAATGATTTTTTATTTATTTTCATTATTCAGATATTTTATAAAGGAATTATTTGTAAAATCATCTTCATAATAACTTACTCTGCCCGTTACATATTGTTTTTATACATGTTAATTTTATTATTTATAAAAGAAAAAAAAATACCATTACTTAGGGGGACTGTGAACATTTATTTGAACAAAAATCAACCCCCCCCCCCCTCCTAAAAAAAAGCAATTTATCAAATTACAACGACCATTTGGAAAACGATTTTTTTGAAGACTAAAATTTAAGACATAAAAAATCGCACGGAGCTGATCATACATTATGTACGCCATGAATTAAACATTAATAGTGTTACGACACGTAAAAATTGCAAGCCCAAAATATCGCCTGCGACCCGACAGATTTCATGAAACTTAAGTATTATCCACCTGAAACTTACGTAAATATCCAAGCATTTCATTGGCTGTTCGGGAAAAGGCTTTTCCATCGTCAGATTTCCAAGAAATCTGACGGCACATTTTAAATGAAATTTCATTCTTAAACTTCTAAACATCCGACAATATTACTTTTTATATCGTCGTATAGAGAAAAAAAAATGTACTTTTAAATGCAATTTGTTTGAAAGCTGTATCTCAATTTGTTTCTGAGTTATTATTATTATTTTTTTGTAGTTTTTATTACTTTCTTGTCATAGTGGCAACAGAAGATATCCATCGTTGTTGAAATTAAAGGGAAATACAGATTACTGTATAGACCAATCATAAAACGAATAAAATGGGGATTAAACCAATGAAAACCATCTGATATGCTTTTAATTTCCCATCCTGACGAGAACAATAACCATTTTTCCAAATGGTTAAAAAAGTATTATTGTGTGTATTATTATTCACCAATTTATACTGAGTCATTTGTGAAAAACCGCATGCAGATGCGATGATTTTTCGAAAAGTTACAAGTTTTTTATTTTTGTACACAAACATTATTTCGGTCGTTTAACTTTGAACGTACCGATATTTCTTTACACCTATTCTTACCGGAAGGCGTCAAATGACACCTATATAAAAAAGTTATATATTTTACGATGTTTTGCAAAAAATATACAAATTGATACACTTTGGTGCATAAATAAAACATTTTTTTTTCAAATAATTATTACAATTTTTTTTTATTTATTAACTCCTTGAGAGGCGTTGGAATGTATTTTATCCCACCTTCGATTAATGAAGATTCGCACCAGAATATATTTTTTTTTATTTTACTTTTCTAACTTTAGTGAAAAAAAGTCGTAAAATTGCTTTTCCTTGTTTTGCAATAAATCTTTTTGCATATTCCGGTGTGAATTCGACATTACGGAAACACAATTTCTTACACCTCAAAAGTAAAAAAAATAATTACGGAAAAAAATTACAAAAAATTAATTATTTCAATAGATTCGAAAATTTAATATACAAATATTGTGCAATTTTGTTTATGTTTACCACTTATTTTTAAGATTATTTCGTTTTTGATATAACCTAAAATGTTCGAAGTAGATTCTGAATCAGAATAAAGTCAATTTCTAACTATAGCATCACGCATTAACAAATATGATGTATTACAGTAAAATAAATGATATAATAGCAAAAAAAAAAAAAAAAAGTAATTCACTAATGTTTATTTACAAAATAAAACATTTACACCTTTATGATTTAACATAAATTTATTCAGGGATCAAATAATCCCTTGCGGTAGTTAAGCCTAAAATATTTTTTTCTAGCCAAAAATGTAGTTCGGAGATGAGACATGTTAAGAAATAATATTATCATATACTTTAATAAAAGTCATGAAATATAAAAAAAAAATCATAATGCTTTAGTTTAAGAAATGTAAAAAAAAAATAATAATAATTCAAAAGGGTCGTTTGACCCCTCGCGGTTGCTTTAGTGTTAATACACTTTTAATTGTTTTTCTAAAAACTGATTTTTCAACTTTTTAAGATTTTCGAAAGGCTCCATGCGGCTTAATTTTTGACCAAATTCAAGAAATGATTAAGGGAGAGTCCAGATATTACTTATAAAGAAACTGTGTATTCATTTTAAAATTCGACTTCATTAAAATAATTAAGTTTGGTTTTTCACTTTTTAAATGTCAAAATTTTTAATGAAAATCGATATGGAATTCAGAAAAAAAATCTCTAAACGATTAACTATCCAAGGAATCAAACTATCGAAACACAGATTTGTTTCTAATAGAGTTTTAAGTGATTAAAATGTAAAATCAAGGAAATTTCCCCAAAATTAAGACGGATGGAACATTTTAAAGCTTTGTTTTAAAATTTATTATTATTTTTTAAAGACCTTAAAATTATAATAATATTGGAAATTTCATTTTAGGTGCGTACATACTTATGGTGAAATGTATGTTTGCAGAAAATTTCATATCTCTATGATGAAAAAAAAAAATGAACAACCACCGTCCTCTTAAAATATTAATAATAAATTTAAGTAGTTATTTTAAATAGTTATTTAAAGATGAAAAATTTAAAATGTATTCCAAATCTTCCAAATATTTCAAGTATATGTCAGATATAATGTATTAAAATTAAATAAAAATTCAACAAGCGAATTTTACGGCAAAATTTTAATTTCGTTTGTTCCAATACTTAAAATAGACGAGTCTTTGAATTGTTGGAAATCCAATTATTCTGCAATAAATTTACATTTATCTTACTGCAAGTCTTCTTAATAAAGTATCTAAATGAAATATGATATTGATAAAATGATAAATTTCAATTTCTAAAGTTTACTTGATCTTTGAAATGTGAAAGAGTATTTGCTTCCGGTGTCGTTCGAAAGCATCGTCTTTTGAGCAAAGCGATTTATTAAATAATAATTAAAACTGCAGTTACATATAAATTGAAAATATTTAAAGTGTGTAAAGAAGAACGAATAGTTGCATTGCATTTATATTAGTGATGGGCGATTCTCGAAAATTCGACAATCGAGAAAAATCGTCATCGTAAAAAATAACAATCGATACAGCCATCGATTAATTCCTAGAATGTACAATCGAGATGTTTTACAATCGATTATAACGAGAGAAGCTAAAAACAATTGTTGGAAAATTTAGCTATTATTCTGGCCGAAATTTTCATAGTAGTGATAGGGTTTGCTCGATAATTCTGCTATCGCAATTATTTTCTCCTGATTTAGGCTTAAGGGGTTACTTCAGTCAAGTGAAAAGACCTGCTCGCTAATGCTAATCTTATGGAAGAAATTTATAAAGATATCTCATTTGAATTTCAGTATTTTAAAATGATTTTCTTTTCATTGGAATAAATTCCCCTTTCTTCTTTATGAAACTGCCATGTCCAAATCGCGTAACTATGGCGCATTTGATGAATCAAATAACCTTTCTACTTTTTAGATAACTCCAAAAAGTTTGATACAGTTTAAAGTCCCCCTAAATGTCAAATACTGTGGAATTTCTCCATTGATCGAAAACAAAAGTTTCTTTCGAAAAACGTAAGGATAGTAAGATAAAGATACCTGCCAAGAAAGAACCTGCCTAACACGGAAACTGTTTTCCAGTACCTAGCGATTCCAACATGACTCTTTAAGTCTGTATCGAAATCCAAAGTAGCTACTTTATGACACATTTAAAAACTCATTTTTTATTTTAGGCGCATTAGCTAGAATCGATTAGCATTTCCCTGTTTTCGATAAAGGAAAAAGGTTTGATATAAATTAAAGTTCCCTAAATGTCTAAAGTGTATCAAATGCTGTGGAATTTCTCCGTTTATCGAAAACAAGACATCTTTATCGAAAAACGTAAGGATAACCAGACATATATAACTACTGAGAGGGAACCTGCCTAACACGGAAATTGTTTTCCAGTGCCTAGCGATTCCAACATGATTCTTCAAGTCTGTATCGAAATCCAAAGTAGCTAGTTTCTATGACACATTTACTAGCTCATTTTTTATTTTAGGCGCATTAGCTAGAATCGATTAGCATTTTCTTCTTTTCGATAAAGGCAGAAGGTTTGATACAAGTTAAAGTTCCTTAAATGTCTAAAATGTGTCTAATGCTGTTGAATTTGTCGATTTATCGAAAACAAAGGAGTGTTATCGTAAAATAGAAAAGTAAACAGACAAATATATCCGCTAATAGTGAATTCTATAACTAAAATAAAACTTCAATGGACTTCATTTTTGGTATTTTGGATAATTTTAATTTTCCAATCCTTACCAACGTGGTATTAGATGATCGGTCTGGAAAAGGTAGAAGAAACGCCCCCCCCCCCCTTCCCCATAAAAAGGGGCATTAGGCCCCAAATTGACAGTAGGGCAGACCAAGGATGAAAGTTAACTTCATGTAAGAGAGGACTAGGGGAAGTTGAGAATGATAAAAAAAACTAAACCATTGAATAAGAAAAAAATTGAAGAAAAAGAAAAATGGTAAAAGAACAAGTGAAGCGTGTGATTAGAGCCAGACAAATGAAGAGGGGCCCGATGGGCCACAGCTGGTCCAGAATGAGTGCCCAAGTAGTCAGAATGGGTCAAGAACTTGGAGAATAGTATCTACAATGAAGAAAAACAATGAGACAAAACATTATGAAAAACAGATGAAAAATACCAATAGCCTGAGGCTAAAAGTAAAATGTTTCACTGGGCGGCGTCCCCTGGTGGTAGTAAAAATGAAATTCATACGAGAAGATAGGGGAGAGTGAAAAGACTTTATTTTGTGAATTTTATAATTTTTGGACAAACAGTATACTAAAGTTTTGAAGAAACAAAACTTTAAAGCGCCCTCTTGAGGCGAAGAAGGGAGTTAAAATTAAGAAACATGTGTCCATATTTTTTATTCGATTTTAGACATAATTTGATGTTAGTCTTATAATTTTCCTATGAGTGCAAGATACCGTACCAGAGTACGAAAAATACCGTCGCTAAGTATATTCCTTTAGAGTAGTTTAAGCCCAGGGGCCTAAAATTAACGGTGGATTGACAAAAGAAAGGTAGATTTAGAAAGGTTATGAGATTACCCTTATTTTAATATATTACATGAGTGGGGGAAAATAATTTTGAAAAATCCTCTTTCCTGAGGCGACACTTAAAATCTTGAAAACACATAATTTGCAGTGCAGTTTTGTTTTAACAGTAGCATTCTAATATTAAGAGATATGGGACAGCTATGAGGGCTAAAATAAGAGAAACATTGAAAATCAAGACAAACTGGTGCCGCCAAATTCACTAGAAAACTTCTATATCAACAACTGAAACCCGAACTGATAACTTAAACCACTATGCCTCCTAACCCATATCGGTTAATAACAAAAGCGAATGGAAAAGAACATGTACTCCTTTGGGAAATCATGACTTACACCAGAAGCGCGGTAAGTTTGACTCTTCTGAAAGCTTCCTTTCTCTCGTCCTCTCTCTGGCATTTCGAGATATATTTTCTGCTGCTGCGAACTGCTCGTTTATCTCGAGGAGATGGCAAACCCGAGGGCAAGCCTCTCGCTTACTTCGAGATATCTCATTGATTGTAACTCATTGCTTCCCATTGCCATTCTCGTTTCTCGCTCTCGGTCTCTGTTCAACATTTCATATGACATTGTCGAGATTGAGAAATCAGTTTTCGTCCTTCCTCGAAATGTTACTCTCGATGATTGTCATTTCACGCTCGGCCAAGAAGGGCCGAGATGAGATATCGAGGGGCGAGCTGGACAGAGCTGACAGGCATGACAATGAGCTGTGAAATGAAGCTTTAATTTTCAATGTTTTTCTTATTTTAGCCCTACCAAGCTGTCACATACCCGGAACCCTCCGATAAATATTATTTATTAAATATAAAAATTTCAAAGAGGAAGGTGGGTCGGGTGAATTCAGAGGACGTGAGAGTGGGCGGGGAGCAATTAAAAAAATTTACCGAACTCTTCCTGTGACATATTATCGAAAAGTCCTTTGACAACTCTTTCATATTATGAACCTTTCTTCCCCTGAAGGTGAAATTCGGGGGGTGGGGAGGGGGCGAACAAATTTTTAAAACCGTAGCCGATTTCTATAATAAATTTAAATATAATTTTAGATGTGGTTTTTTTGTGCAGTCTTCCGGTAAATATTATTTATTGAACATAAAAATTTTAAAGTGGGGGCTGCGTAAATTCCGGGGCGAAAGAGTGGACCCAAGGGAAGGGGGGAGGGGGATCAATTTTCAAACTTTTTTTCGACCCGTGATGTGATATGTTATCGGAAAGCTCTCGAATGACTCTTTCATATTATGAGACTTTCTTCCTCCCCTTCCCAATTTGGGCCCCCACCGCGGGGGGTAGTTTTTTCCGTTTTTATCATTTTAGATCGGATTTTTTTATGGAGCCCTCCGATAAATATTATTTATAATATATGAAATTTCAGGACACTTTTCTAAATTTAGTCAAGACCCCTCATGTGACATATCTTTGGAAAGGTTTGTGACTACTTATTGATGTTATGCACTTACGGTGGCCGTCCCCCCAATTTGCCCCCCCCGGGGGACACTTTTCCAAATTTAGCAAAGACCCTTCATGTGAGATATCGTTGGAAAGGTCTGTGACTACTTATTGATGTTATGCACCTCCGGTGACAGCCTCCCCACTTTGCCCCCCCCCCCCCCGGAGTATACTTTTCAAAATTTAGCCAAGACTTCTCATGTGAGATATTGTTGGAAAGGTCTGTGACTACTTATTGATGTTATGCACCTCCGGTGACAGTCCCCCCCACTTTGCCCCCCCCGGAGTACACTTTTCAAAATTTAGCCAAGACTTCTCATGTGAGATATTGTTGGAAAGGTCTGTGACTACTTATTGATGTTATGCACCTCCGGTGACAGTCCCCCCCACTTTGCCCCCACCACGGGGGACACTTTTTCAAATTTAGCCAAGATCCCTCATGTGAGATATTGTTGGAAAGGTCTGTGACTACTTATTGATGTTATGCTCCTCCGGTGTCCGTCCCCCCACTTTGCCCCCCCGGGAGACACTTTTCCAAAAATATAGCCAAGACACCACAAGTGAGATATCGTTGGAAAGGTTTGTGACTACTTATTGATGTTATGCTCCTCCGGTGTCCGTCCCCCCACTTTGCCCCTTCGGGAGACACTTTTTTCAAATTTAGCCAAGACCCCACATGTGAGATATTATTGGTAAGGTCTGTGACTACTTATTGATGTTCTGCACTTCCGGTGACCTCCCCCACTTTTCCCCCCACGGGGGACACTTTTCTAAATTTAGCCGAGACCCCTCATGTGACATTGTTGGAAAGGCCCATGACCACTTACTCATGTTATCCATCTCCCGCACCCCTCCCCCCTCTTTGCCCCCACGTTAAGGGCATTTTTATAAATTCAGATCCACACCACTCATGTGGCATATGGTTCGAAAGGCCTAAAGACCTGTGACGACTTATTCATATTATGCAGCTACTGTGCCCCTCCGCTCACTTTGACCCCTCCCCCAAGACATCTGGTCCGAGGTTCGTTCGTTTCGAGATTATATTTTTTTTACAAGATTTTGTAGTGCGTGCACACCACGCCTGCTATACGGTGTCGTATATAGCGGGTAACTTGTTCGTGATTTCATATTACAAGATTGCGTATAACTTAGGGTCCCCGATTAAAGGAGGAGCCCACTAGCGGGCGAAGTCACCTACTCTTTATTAACGCCGACTCATTCCAGTTCACCCGCAGACGATTCTTGATAAATGTATGACGTATATAATATATGATGTATAAAAGCAATTGGCAAACTGGAGTCATCGAGAAAAAATTTACACAATCGAAAAGTATCGAGATGTCCATACAATCGAGAAAATCGAGAAAAACATCTCGTTATCGCCCATCACTAATTTATATTACTAAGTGCAAAATTGTAATATGTAACATTTGCTTATAGAATAATATATTTTAAGTATCTTAGCTAAATTAAATCAATAAATTACATGAGAATAAACTAAGAACAAGCGAGAAAGTGTGTTCACAGATCGCCCAGAGGGTTTCGTTTAATATTCCTTTCAGAAAACTTTATCCTTTAATTAATAAACCCAAATTGTTATTTTATAATTATTAAATCTTACATAGATAGGGATAATATAGAGAGGAGAGGATGGAGGTAAGGAGAGTGTCAAGCATAACATTATTGTGCCCATGGCCTACATTCAAGATATTATATGTGTTATAGCTTCTCTTAACCGTGGCTGTCGCGCGCGCCTCCGTGGCGCATTCTTCTGTAATTCATTTTGGCCGTTTGCAATCTTTAAGAATAGTTCAGTTGTTTGTTTTTCGGTTATCTATGCGGATCTATAGTGCGTTCGCTGGATTCACAATTCTTCGAATAATGTATATAATCTGTAAATAATATCTTTGTATATAAATTAAATTAAATCAATAAGTGCAGTTACTGATTAGCGGCTATGAGTATTTCGATACTCGCACCATTCGACAGTTGACAATATGACATATCGCAGATTAAATTTGAAGTTTGCGATTTATTTATTTATTTATTTATTTATTTATTTATTATGACCGAAAGACAATATTGGGCGAGGAGAAGCTAATTATAAAGATTTGCTATGCAGATCTTTTATATTTTTTGACACAATTTATGGGGTAGTAATGAAAGAAATAATACATTAAAACAACTCCCAGTGATAAAAAAATGAGTTAAGTAGGTGGTGAGTGTTGCTTATTAATTTACATGCTAAGATCTTTCAAACGATTTGTCACATGAAAAGCTTAATTTAATGCTCCCCCCCCCTTCCACCCCATCACGGGGGAATGTCCCTAATTGGCTGGGGTCAAAATAGATGCCAGCAAGATGTCTAGATCTGTGAGATAACATCTTCGGTCAAGCCTTCAAATGAGGTCGAATCTCCCTGCAGTTTAATTAGGGGTTGAGTTAGAAAGATTGCTTAAATGACACAAGTTAGAGCATGGAGAGGTAAAAAAAACCCTTAGAAATTCAATTCCCTTTCCTCCACTTAAAATTGATAGTTAATGATTTTTCTTAATTTTAATTTTCTTTTTTGCTGAAATTAATATTCAGAAATGGTAGTAACTACTGCCACTCACAAATAAAAGGTACAATATGTGCATTTTATATAGCCTATAAAAATATCGGACGTAAACTAATAACGATTAGTGGAGAAACGCTTACACTTAAATAACGTGGTATACAAAAGCATATTTCTTTTTAAAACTTTTTCTTAAAAAAAATATATTTTTCGATAAAATAAAACGTAAATCGTAATCGATTTTTAAGATAATTACAAATTCAGAATCAGCGTCAAAAAATAGTCATATATGCACAAGTTTAAAATATATAAATGTAGTATTTGTAAAAATTGTATACCAAAAAACCAATCCTAGTAAAAACATTATTTGTGGTTTTACCAGATGTCTCGATTTTATCGTTTTCGCGGTGAGGGAATGAACGAGGAAATAAAATTTAATTTTCTCTATCAATATATTCTATTAGTTAACCTGCATCGAAAAAATAGTACAATCTGAAAAAAAAAAAGTTTTATCGTGTATTTCTGGCATTGTAAAATCTTGGTTTACAATGAAATCCAATGGACGCAGTCAGTGGTTTTCATGATTTCCCAAAATTTGATTTTCTGGCTAAGGCAAGTTTTAAACCTCACGTCCTCATATAAAGAGAAAAAGAAAAATTGTCTTTCATTAAAGGTGTTGAAAATGCGGCATTCTGCACGTTATTTCACCACTATTTACTAAACAAATCGTCCTATATAATGCCAAGATTATGTGATTAAACAAAGCAAATATTAATCGTTGAATTAAGATTGGTGACATGACAAGTGTACTTCAGGCATGAGCATGAGACTTGCTTTAAATGTCAAACGTGTATTCTGTATGCTGATATGCTTCATTCAATTACAAAAAGTATATTACTTTGCATCATAATAATATATTACACAAAAAAACTTAACACATTTCTTGTTTTCTATTATTACGGATGATTCCGTTTGTAGATAACAGCGATAGAATTATTATATTTTTAACTTTTACTTTCACTTATTTTTTCAGATCCATTTCTTTTTTCACTAACTCAAAAGCAAAAAAGTCTTTAACGTACATACAATTACTTTTAAATTAAATTTGCATTATCATCTTCAATATTACCTTTCGTAAAATAAAATAAAATAAAAATAAAGGAAAAGCTGAGAAAAATAAATTTACAAAAAAATTAAATATTTTAAACTTAAAATTGATCTAGGTGTATGTTTCTTTGTAACGTTATTGATTCAGCAAATTACTCATTTCGGAGAAGAAAGTTTTAATTAATTTTGAAGTTTTAATTTTAATTTAAAATGCACTTATGAGAAAATTTAACAATTCTTTCAAATGGTGAATTCAACCAACTTTCAGAAATGTCTTTCTTATTGATATAAAAAATATATATATACATAAATGCATAGATATTTGAAACGATATTGCGTATGAGCGAAACAGAAAACAGTTTTATGGCCAGCACATAAATACTGAATTTTTGAAGACTAGGTTTTTTTTCCAGATATTGAAGATAGGAGAATAAAATAAAGTACGTCAAAATGTTTTTTAAACACATTTTAACAGGTTATTTTCTATGTTGAAAGAGAAAACATTGTGTTTTAATTACAGAATAAAATTATTAAAAATATTTATTTTTAATTTTAATATTTATAAATGAATTTTCATTAAACATTAGATTATTTAATCATTTACCGCTTATTTTTTATACTGAAAATAAATTTCTACTAATTGGTGGACTTAAAAAAATATATCGGAAGTTCAAAAATATAAATTTATAATGCATGAAAATTTCACATATTAATTTAGTATTTTATTTTATTATATTTTGTAGTCATGAAATTTCAGCAGTATTTTGTACTTTATAGTTCTGAAAAAAAAAATGTAGAATGATACAGTAGGAGTTTTACTAAATCATTTCACGAAGAAGTTAGGTAGATCGATGTAGTTAGATTATATTATTAACAGGGCTTTGCACCTGCGTAATGATAACATGTTTTTTGCTTGTTTGTTTTTTTTTTTTTTTTTGAAAAGGAACCACTTCATGGAATTTTCCACTTCATGGAATTTTAGAAATATTTTTACAATTTTAAAGATTATGATTTTGGAGAATGAACAGTTTGGTGGCATTTGATTAAGGAACATTATTACAGCTGATAAAGTTAACATAAGAAACCAAAGTAGTATAATAAACAAAATTATTTATAAACTTTAAAAAATTGCTAATGGCGACCCGCCCCCCTACCACTAAAGAACCAAAAAAAACTTTCATATGTTTTTGATATGATATATGATTTCAATAACAAAAAATTACGTACTTCCATATTTAACCATTTCAGGGGCAAGATACTTTTATTCATAAATTGCAGAAATGAGTGAATGACGCCAAAAATTACAAACAAATTTATTTTAAAATAAGAAATTTTCTTTAATGACGTAATTAATAAAAGAAAAAATTTCATTCCAATATTCTGGTGGCAATGAAATTAAAATTAGGTGGTCCAAAAATGAACCACCGCCCTCCGAGCGGTTAAAAAACAGAAGTGCTAGTGTCATTACAACATTAACAAATTTCAATATCTCGGAAAGTAATTACGAAATGTAGAAGATAATATTTTAGCAGATTTCATATATTCAGTAGACATTTTTTAGTAAGATATTCCCGTTTAATATCTTGTAACTTTCTATTACAGTTATTCTAGTTAATATCTATGTATTCTAGATATATATCCGAATTAATATCTTGTAGCTTTCTCGTTCACTGTGTAATATATGTTAAAAACTTTTTGAATATGACTTACGCAGATACAGGAAGCAATTATGGAGGAAGTTTCAATTGAAAAAATAGTAATTGAGATAATTATTTTTTTTTATTTCTTTTAATATAAACAATTTGTCTGTCTTAGCTACCTTTACATGTACGGTATCTTGGTATATTAAAAGAAATTGACAAAATACTGATTTATCAAACACCTGAACACATTCGCTCTTAAATCAAATTTGACAGCAGGAATTGAATGATGATAGAATAGGCTTTTATTTTTTCCGTAATTTATTTTGTTTTTAAAAATGTTCATACAATCCATGCAAAAGGTTCGTATACTCATATTGCTATAGAAGAAAAATCAGTAATAAAATTTATACTGGCATTCGCTTTAATTTTTAAAGTAGAATTACAAAACTATTATATATTGCTCTGCAACAAAGATATAAAAAAATATATAAATATTTACAAATTTTTATCTAAAGAGAAAAGGATAATTAGTAATTCATTTATTAGGGGTGTTGTACATGTGGATCATAGGCCCTTAATTTACCACAATTTATGAGCAAAATCAACCCTATATAGTGGCCAAGACTTTGTCATTAAATAAAGCAAATAATATTAATCAAATTAAGAATGGTGACAACTGGAAGATACATTTTAAAGGAATGTTCATTCCCGAGAATGTTACTGTCATATTATATGGTATAAAAGTAGTGCGACTAGCAAATTTGTTGATACGTTATACCGGGGAGAGTTCCTTATCCAATTCTGGTTTCCTTGGCGAGCTTCTTTTGACGATAAATGGTTCGATAGAAGTATTGCGATCTTCAACATTTGGTGTAGCTTTTTTATATATATATATATATATAACTTCAATGCTACTGGTGGGTAAGTAATAATTTGGCATACATATATTTTTACAATTAATTTTTTATTTAATTTATAATTTTCCGTTTTTTTAAACGATATATATATATATATATATTATAAGTATATAATTTCTGTTAGCTAAATGTTTTCCAACGTTAGTAAACTATTTAAAAAAAAAAAAAAAAAAAAAAGCGCTGTGTTTATTGCTGAAATTGCGCAAAAACTTAGTATGTTATCATATGATTTCTACTTTTGTAGTTATTTGATACCTTGATATAAGAAATTCAATTTTATGCTGCATGTTTGTCATCTATCATGGTCTATATTAAACTTCATTTCAACATGATCATATCACTGTTGTTCATTAGTTATTACTTTATTTTGTATAATGTCAGTGTTATGTATTGAAGTTAAATTTATTAATTTAATTTTAGCAATTGGAATATATTATGAATTGTAATTATACAATGGTTATACATACATATATATAAATAATACAAATATAATGTTTATAATATAAAAATAAATGTTCATAAAAGTTTAAAAACCATCTGTTTCCGCCATCTTGAAAATTTTGGCAAGATTCTTAAACGGTCTTTTGGCGCCATTTTGGATTACTTCGCCAACCGCGCAAACCAGAACAGGATACGGACTCTTCCCATTATCTCCCTTGGTGGAGCTTAAATAGAGGTAAATGTATGAGCAGAATTCTTTCGATTAATTGTTACAAATTACTGTTCGATAAATATATATTAGAAATTACCGGATATTCTTATTAAATAATATAAATAATATGAAAATATGCATGATGGAATATTAAAATAGAGTAAAGTATTCATTATTAAAGCACATAAATTAACGTCTGAATTCCATTTTTTATTAATAAAGGTACACATATATTAAGACAGACTTTAAATACGATTAAATACAATAAACCCAACTGGAGTGAAAAATTAGCCGGGGCCAGGAATAACCTATACCTGTTCCTAAAAATATTTAAATCTCGATCAAAACTTAAAATATAACCACAAAATTTTAGAATAAAATTCTTTTCAATATGCCGTGGTACTTAAAGCTATTCCCATAAGCAGACCAAGTTTTCAAACTTGAACTTAAAGGGAAAAAATATTGTGCATAGCGTCGTTATAAATGTCAGAAAGATAGCGAAACTTTTAACTTAAGCATTGTATACAAGTTTATTTTCAAATGTGTAATTAATGTTACTTATCAAACCATAAAACAGACGTCAGTTGTTACGGCAGTGATGGATGAGGTCATGGTAACCGAACAATGTCTCATTCAAGCGTAAAAGTATGACAACTCGATTGCAGAATATATCCACAGTTGTAGTGATAATTTAATTCAACCTTCCGTAACCTGGTAATATTTTTTAAGCAGGGTATGTTGATGTTAGAGTCTTGGAAGGCTGAACTGGGGTTGGCGGGCGCAGCTCGTAGGGGTCTGAGCCCCCTAGTATAAAATAAAAATTAATGGATATGTGTCTCAAATGATATTGTGCATGGGGCAAACGAAACATTATTATCTTATGACCTGTGTAAATACTGAATTTTATAAGATCAGAATACATTTCTTTCTTCATATATTGTAAGATAGAACAATTAAAATAGCATGTCAAAATATTTTTAAAACACATTTAAAAAGTTTTTTTTTTTTTTTTTTTTCGTTGAAAGGGGAAAGTTTTCTTTTTCTTTTCTTTTCTTTTCATCTTCTTTTCTTTTTTTTTATATAGAAAAAAAAGAAAGATTTTAAAGACTGTTTTTATCTTGCTATTTATAAATGAAATGTTATTAAGCATTAAATTTTATAATCATTTTCTCTATATTTGGTATTTTGAAAATTAATTACATCTAACGGGTTAAAAATAATATCAGACGTCCAAGAATATAAATCTAAAAAATATTTTCATTGCACATATTAGTTTATTACTTTATTTTTTTATATATATTTAATAGTCATATAATTTCAGCAATCATTAGGTACTTTATAGTTTATATAAAAAAAAAAAAAAGAATTATAAAGTAGGAGGACTGCAAAAGCATTTCATGAAGTAGTTTGGAAGATCGATGTATTTAGTTTATACTATTCCTAGTGCTTTTTATATGCATGATGAGAAGCTGGGTTTTCTATAAAGAAGGGGGCAAACCCTTCATAGATTTTTAGGAAAAAAAAATAAAGTTTTAATGCTTATTATGTTGTTGAATGATATGTTTGATTGTAGAATACAATGGATAAAAAAAATAAATTTCTGTCTATAACACCATTTTTATTATGAACGATCCATTAAAGCGGTTAAGTTCATACAAGAAAACAAAATTAGGATAATAAACAAAAGTGATGAATATTTTGGGGTAATAATTTAAAAATTACTAATGACGATCCCAAAGTTAAAAAAAAAAAAAACCTGTACAAGTTTTTATTATGATATATGTGATTTCTGTAACAAAAAGTGTGTAAAAGTGGGAAGTGCGATTCACTACAATGCTACAAAATTTCAATCACAGTTACACAATGTAGGATAGAATCTTTTTGCACATTTAATGTATTTTCTGGGCAATTTCCTACCTGACGATTGATATTTTATTTATTTATTTATTTGTTCTTGTTCTTCACTGTAAAATCCTTTATATGAAAACTCATTTGAGCTTGACATGGCTTTAATACTTTCTTCACTAAATATATTTCTTCCGTAAGCTGAAATTCTATTTGGTAAAAAAATTGGAATAGGCTGGAATTTCATTTGAAGAAATACAATATAATATAGATGCACAATATAATGAAGAAGAAACTCCAAGAAAATTCTCCTTCAAGTAAAACTGAGTTAGTGGCACGTAAGAAGTCTATCTGTGCTAATATTAATAGAAATGTTTGTAAACACCTTGTATATAGAATGCAAGATCGATTGTACGCCGTTATGAAAGCTAAAGAGGATTCTAGAAAATATTAACTACCATTTACTTCGTATTAATAAGGTAATATTGTTGCGTAATATAAAATATTCTAATATTTTGAACCAATCTAAATTTTATTCTAATATTTTAATGTGTTTTAGAAAGCTGTATACCTAATTTATTGCACTGTATTTTTTATATTGTAAATGTTAAAATCTTATCTAAACATTTCAGATTTAATTTATAAGAAATTTAATTGCATTTACTTGGTATCAAAAATAAATAAATGAAAATTATTTTTTTTCTTATTACTTTTCCTCAATTAGTCTAATATTTTGAATATGAGCTGTATTAAGCCCTTAACTCCTAGTTCCATATTTTTAGATTGCTAGATTTAAAACAAAAAAGTGCTTTTCACACCAGTAAATATGAAGATAAATATATACTTTCTTTCACGAGACAAATTCCTTGATAAAATAAGATAAACTTTACTCTTCTTTTAAAGATGGTGAGATATTCAAAATTTATATTTTAACGAAGAAAATCATTCGTGCGTTAATGGGTTAAAATACCATGTGGCTTTTATTTGTGCTGCTTAAATTATCTTACAAAAATCTGAAGGAAACCTTCTTTATAACTTCACCTTTTGAGTTAATTTATTAAGTATTAAACCTATTATAGTAATTCAGTTTCCAAGTCCGAAAATTTTCGAATTTTTTAAAAACACATTACTTCATTGACAACACTATTTCAAAATTTCTACTTTCACACTATAATTACAATGTTGAAGAATGTTTATATGTTAAAATATTTAAATTCCTTCAAGTTTAAGTATACTTCTATACAGAGTGATGCTCATAAGTTTTATATTTATATAGTAAAGGCATATTCATTCATCTGGCATGACTTGCTGCATATATTATGTTTATATATTTATTCTTTGTGAATTTTCCTCCTTACAGAAAAGGTACTATTCAATTTGAAGCCTTCGCTCTTTCCCCATGAATGGTATCTTTTTATCTGTTATTGTCACCACTTTGGTCGAAGATTGATTGCTCTGCACTAACATTACACATAAGAAGGGTACATGAAGTCTTAGACGCACTGGTTTTCAATAAAACCTGCAGAATTTCAGGTTTGGTAAAATATGAGTTAATAAAAGTAAAAAATAACAATATATATATATATATATATATATATATATATATATATATATATATAAAGTAATATCTTATTACTGTTTGTTAAAATAATATAATGCCTGAAATATATGTCCATTAGCTCAATAGGCAGCCGTCGATTACTTATGCTCAATTTCAGCTGGTATTTACGTTCTGAATCTAATATTGTATTTTTAAATAATGATTTTCATTATTAAAAAAATGTGCTACTTAATACTCTAACTTTAAATGGGATATATTTCGGAGTATATTCTAAATTACAAAAAAAAAAAAAAAAAAAAAAAAAAAAAAAAAAAAAAAAAAGAAAAGAAAAGGCGTATGAAATAAAAGATTCTATCGAATTTAAGATACTATTGAAGTGTCATATTATTGTGCTTTTGAATCAAATAGAAGATTTTACCAAAAAATTTCTATTAACCTACTCTAAATTTATTAATAAAATATATAAATGCAAAATATTTATTCCTTATAATGCACTGTAAAAAAAAAAAAAAAAAAAAAAAAAAAAAAAAAAAAAAAAAAAAAAAAAAAACTATGTAACGTTACACCAAAAAATTGGTGGTAGCATTTCTGACTCCCTTTTATTGAGTAATGTAACCGATATGACTGGTGTTGCGTTACTCTAATATGTAAGTATCACCCGAGTTATATCAGTTTAAATTACATCATTATAAAAAAAATTGTATTTTAATAGATTATAACGACCATTTGGAATTTTTTTAATAGTCGAATAAATAAAAATCGAAAGCAATTCCACCGAATCATCCACAGATCGCGACAAATCCCCTTCGTAACAAAAATTAACCGAAAAATCTAAATTTCGTCCACCGAATTCTGTCGCATCGTCTTCAACAACAGATAGCAAAGATCAAACTTCAGACGACCAAAATCTTCATCGATAAACTCTCCAAATCCCGTTTCGAGAAGAAAAACAGTTTACAAATCGAAATCAGTTCCACCGAATCATTCCAGATTGTGACAAATTATCTACGTTGAGCTCAATTTTTCCCGGTTATTATCAACCGATTGTAAAATGTCCTGGCTAGTGGATTGGAGCCCCTCGAGACATGGCCTTTTACTATCAATCTATTAAACATTAGATTGTTTCCTTTTTCGCGTTTGTCTTTTTATTCTGTAATAGAATTTCATGGGCTACATATTCAGTTGAAGACCTAGATTTTCATGGCCTACATAATGAGTTGAAGACCTCGATTTTGGCATTGCAAGACGATTTTCATTTCGACGTCGCTCTTTGGCTTTGGATTTTTCCATATCTGATAATTTGCGCCTACCCATTTTGTAACTTTTTCATGTTTTAACGATTTTTTGCCTTTCGATTACCTATTCAAACATTTTTTTTACGATTTTATGCCTTTCTATTACCTATCCCAATAAAAATTCTTCTAAAAGTAAAGAACATTGTTGAATTTCGTTAAAAAACATAATATGCGAGCATCATTTGGCCCCATCCTTGACCGAAAACAACAACCATTTCCAACCAAATGGTTAATAAGTTAAAATACTACAAAGAATTGGAGAAAGCAATCTGCCACCAATTTTATGGAGTAGCGTTACATGATTTTTTTTACAGCGTGAAGAAGTTTAATTTCTATAATATATAAACATTTATGACAGACTAAAAAAATATTTTCTTAAAAATTTTCCATGCTACAAGCATTTTCATATTCATGGTTGAAACATATTTTTTTTCATTATTGAGTGAACAGGAAATAAAATAAAATGAAATGAAATGCGAGGAATATATGAAACTAAGTTAATACTTGCTAAAAGTAATAAAAATACACTTACAAGAAAAATAAATAAATTTATGTTGATTGACATGTTTCTTTGCTCAGATCGCGACACCCTCAAGTTTTATAAGGATAAAAATATTATTTCAAATTTCTTTTAAATTTAAAATTGATAAACAAAAATAACCCGATCTCATGCATAAAGAAATCAAGTGCAATAATAAAAATGAATATGTATGAAAGTAAAATAATTTATACTATTGTTTCTTATTCTGCCGAGCATCTCTTTCAGAATTTTAAGTAATTCCATGGAGGCTGAATAATTGCATATATTCTCACTGAGTAAAAAGTTTTCCATATATTCTTAGATAGTGGATGACAAATAAATTATTCTACTACTTTTTAAAATCAATCAATAAAGGTTCATCGTTATATAGTCTGGCCAAAGCTATAGTTTTCTTGTTGTATTTAATGTCTGCTACATGTTTTTTTTTTTTTTTTTTTTTTTTTTTTTTTTTTTTTTAAACCTAGTTTTACGCTTTCAGTTTTTCATTCCTATATAAAATTGTACTATTCCATCCTCTGTGGTGAAAAGCATTCCATATACACCTGATAATTAATTTGGTTCTGTCGGATCCATTTTCTTACAGACTATGTTTTTTTTTTTTTTTTTTTTTTTTTTTGCCGAATATATATTGTATTTCTTGAGTTTATATTTCAATCTTTCGAAGAAACCAGGAAAATACTGTACAGTCGATAACTTGGAATTTTGTACATTCAAATTAATTTTCTTCTCATTGTTGTAGCCATTGTTTCTTTCGATATCATATATTTTATATATTTTGTTGTTTAACACGTCAGATTTACAGATTGTGAAAGTTCTTTTAATATAATTCCTAAATTCAGAAATGTTGTAAGAAAATGGTGCTTAAGCATTACGAGATACAGTCAGGACCCGACTTGTGCAGGGGCATGCGGGACAGCTGCCACCCCCCCCCACCCCCCTCCATGAAAGTAATCAGGATTTTCATTAAAGAGTGCCAAATGATTAAAATTAGCCAAAAGTGATCAAAAATCATATAGTTTTTCTAACATTTAGGATGGGAGTGTGGGCCCCTCTGCTTCCAATATACCCACCACCCATGAAAAAAAAAAAAACCTATATTATTAGAAAACTAATGATTAAAATTGTATTGCAACAACTTAGTATTCTATTGTTTTCAAAAGAAATTCTTTGTTAAGGTTTTCCCCGTAACGTCGAAAGCTAAAACCATTAATTATGACCAATTTGGGGCATTCTCTTTTAGATATCTTATAACGTACGTAGATAAGCAAAGTAAAAGTTTACATACAAATACTCGTGTCAACCAATCTATCATTTTTTCTACTATAGTATTACTACTAGTAGTACTACTAGTATTTTTTCTTAAAGTTGTGACCATCTTTTTGTGATACCCTGTATACATATGTGAGCAGTACTGGGTAAAAATTCCTGCATACATACAATATGTATGAAGTTAGCAGTAACCACTTCCAAATTATTCACAAAAAAATTCTGTAGATAGATAGAAGGTGGGCCCCCAGAATGATGCTTGCCCCGAGTCCCCCATAGCCTATGTCGGGCCCTGGGTACAGTGGATTAATTGGATATGAGCTGTTTACAGAAAATTCATAGATAGAAAAGCATATGAAATTTAATTTATCCTACGCAGATTCTTGTGAGTTAGAGAGCCCACAAAATTTTGTGTCAAGTATAGACAGACGGACACACAGACATACGGACAGAAATTTTCTAAAATAAATCAAATCGTGTTTATGACCTTCTTAAACGTATAAATCCGTTGAAATACTTCATGAATATTTTTAAAAATGAAAGATTCACAAACAATCCTATAAAATAGTTTGCACTTCGTACCATGGAGTACGTTACATAAATTTTTATAGTGTGAAGGAGTTTAATTTATATAATATACAAAAATGCATGACAGAATAAAAAATATTTTATTAAAATTTTTTTCATGCTACAAGCATTTTCATATTGCATGGTTGATGTATAATGTTTTTCCTTATTGTGTCAACAAAAAATAAAATAAAATGAAATGAAATAAAATAAGAGGAATATATGAAACTAAGTTATTACTTGCTAAAATTAATAAAATTACACTTACAAGGCAAATAAATAAATTTATGTTGATTAACACGTTTCTTTGCTCAGACCGCGACATCCTCAATGATTATAAGGATACAAATATTATTGCAAATTTTCCTTTAAATTTCCGAGATGTTAAATTTTGGCTTTTAAAAATAGTTATACTTTAAGAATAAATGAATGAATTTCGTGCATACAGTTCTGAAATTGGAATATCTCACTGTGTGCTATAATAAAGCTTAAAACATAAAAGTATTTAAGAATAATTCACACTCACTATTCTTCTACTACTTCGTAAAAAATAATAGCACCGACATAAAGCAATTGTCATTTTATCACTAGACTGAATGTCAAGCAAATATTTCAAAAGCAGTCTTATTGACATAAGTTATCTCCATTTTGAACTCGTAATGATATATCAATTGTCTCTTTAGGACAAAAGATTGAAGGAATGAATAAATGCGATAAGAACACTGATGTCAAGCTATTCATATTCTGACAACAGATGAAATCTGTTATGAAGATTTCTTTTATAGTATTTGTTATTTGCGTAGAGCCATTGTTTTAGAAATACAAAAAAATCATGCAGCCTTTCCCTTTCTTGTTACAAAATATACTACTTTATAAATGTAGATAATACAAATGAATTGTTGTTATTATAAATATTAATATTTTATAAATTTTTAACGCATGCTATATTTCTTATGGGAGAGTAGATTTTAAAAGTAGCATGTATGTTTGAAGGTATATCGAGTTTTAAATACGTTCAGTAGGATTTTATTTATATATGTTTTTGTTGCAGTGACGTAATAAACTTTTTCTTAAATATAAGAGCATAGCATATAGTTTTTAGAAAAATTCTGTATCTCATATTTTAAAGCTTGTATTCAGTCGGAGCGCAAATAAACTTTTCTGTTTTAAACTTATGGATTTGACATCATTCGCAATTTGAAATTTTCTAATCGGGAAATTAAAATTTTACCTTCTGTATTTATTGAAGGATCTTTCTTCGTTTTTTAATTTACAAAACATTTCCAAAAATACAGTGTTAATTTTATTTAAAGCGTTAAAATCTTACTAAAAAGGGAGATAATCTTAACACTTTTTAAAAAGTCAAAAAGAATTTTGTTATCTATTATGAAAGAATAGTTTCCAAAAAAGTTGAGAAAAAAAAAAAAAAAAAAACTTTATTTTTGTGTGTGTGTGTTCACACCAAAACACACCCTTTCAGGGACAGAATAACTCTTTTCGTAAAATGGTGAAATAATTGACTGACACCAAAATTTTCAAACGAATTTCTTCGAAAATAAAACCTCTCTATTTTGCACTTTCATTACAAAAGTAAAGTTTTATTAAAATAATCTTGATGCCATTTGTCTGTTTAGGAATTAAGATTAGGTAGATATACCGTGTAGCCGCCACCCTTTATATGGTTTAGGGGAGACATAAGTGACATTTTTTGAAAAAAATGATTTTTTTTTTTCATTATTGGCTTAAAAAATTCTTTGAACCTTCCTGAATCCCTTGGTATGTCCATTTTTTTCTGACCATTAAAAATAATTGTAAAAATTCAAGGGGAGATAAGAATTGGACGCCACAACTTTTTTTTTTCAATAACTACTGAGTAGTGCGCATTAGGATTTGGTCATCTGAGTACTCTTACTGAGTACTATTTTCACACAAAACCCTGCTTTGATTTACATACCCCACAGTCTTGCCGTCTCCTTGTCAGTAAAAATCTGAAAAAAAAAGAGAAAAAAGAAATTTATTCGAGTGTTTGGCGCAAAAATGACGAACATTCCACGCTATTTAGCTAGCCAACACATTTCCTTCTCATATGAAAGATATTTAAATACATTTGGAAGTCACTTGTTAAATAAGTGTTTAAATGCTAAAACTCAATGAATTTAAACCGAAACGAAGGATTAGCGTATTATTAGTTTTTATCTGTAAGCGTATATAATATATACAAATTCCGTGTTGCAGTAGTTATTTAATTTTACATGGCTACAACGGCTCGAAAAGTTTTAAAGGTCCTATTTGATTAATCTGTCGACCAATTTCGCCAAATTATATAAATTGACTAACTACTCGCCAAATTATACAAATTGACAAAAATTTTATTTTAAACAAGGAAAGAATAAATAAATTTGTAAACATTAATAAAATTAAAATAGAAGTCAAATTAAAAATCACTTGATGACGCAACAAACGTGTGCCGTTTTCATTGTCACACGTCACACATTTCACAGCAACAGCAGTTAAATCACTCAAGTTAAAACACTAACTTACTCTTAACTTCCTATAATTTAATTTTTATAATTAATTCTTAAATTAAAGCTTAAAGTAAAATTATGTATTTTCAGCATTACGATTGAGTTTCTGGGAGACGTCTCAAGAATTTATTTGATAGAAATTCTTGATGGATTAATTCGTTTATATGGGATAAATTAATTATTTTTGTTAAGAGTTTCTAAATAATTTTGAATCTAAACTTAGTCTATAAACATAAAAAATGTTTAAAACTATAATTGTAGATAGAAAATCCTTTTAATACTATGAAAACTTAAAAAAGAAAAAAGAACTTAAAAAATAAATATATAAATAAATAAATAAAAACACAATTAATATTCATGAAATGAGCTAGCTTAAATTATCTGAAATAAAATGATTTTCCTTTTTCTTTCAGTAGCTGTGTTTCGTGTTCGATCGAAAGCAAGAAATTGTACAATACGTTGATGTCATGATAGTACTTTCACAAACACTTTGTACGTTTTATTTATTTTATTATCTTCTTCCATATTTAACATTTCAGTATAAATTCATACCTCATCTATACCAATATTATAAAGAGGTAAAAATTGTTTATTTGTAGGAGGTAAGCTCTGGAACTACCAAACCGATTCCAAAAGTAATGGTATCAAAATGAGGTGTTAGTCCAAATTAGAACATAGTCTATATCTTATGTCCATGCCACTGGCCAAAATGAGTGCAGAAGCTAAAAACGTTCTAAAAATGCGATTTTTGTGTTACTGAAGGGCCTAGAAACATGAAATTTTGAATGGCAGTTACTTATAAGATACTAATGATCTCTAAAGATATTTCTTTAAAAAATCGAAATTAAAAAGGGGTGAAAATGCGCGAAAAGCGTTCTAAAAAACGTTCTAAATGGCGATTTTTACGCAATTTCAGAAAGTACAAAACCTATTTCAAAAATAATGGTGTCAAAATGATGGTGAAAACCCTTGGTCCAACATAGGCTACATTTTATGTGCCACTACCCCTAAAGTGGGTGCAGGAGCAAAAAAAAAAACGTTCAAAATTGTGATTTTGGTGTTACTGAAGGACCCATATATATGGAATTTGGCATGGTAGTTATTTATTAGATATAAATGATCTCTAAGAACATTTCTTAAAAAATTCGAAATTTAAAAGGAGTGAAAATGTATGAAAAGAGTTCAAAAAAGTCCTTCCGGCCAGTGCCGGGAGGAAGAGGTAGCTTTCTTTTTCCTTATTTTAAAAAAGCCAACTTATATTATTCAAACACACGAAGCTCAATTAAGTGGAAACCGAATATAGGAGATTCAATATTAATTTTTATCAATACTAAATCATTATGAATGAGAATTTCGCGAAATTAGTCAGCTTTATCCAAGCTGCTTTTATTTAAACTAACTTATATTTGGCTGCCAAATTCGGCGATTTCTTAAAGTTCCTGCCATTTTAAGACAACATGGTGGATGAGGCTAATCAGTCAACTTGGTCGAGACCTTAGTAATGGCTGTGCACATGCTCACTCACATTGGAATCGGTTGATATATACGAGTGCTGTCGCAGGCAAAAAATAAGTTTTTCAAAATGTCACCCACATTAGAAATTGAAACTGCTATATCTGAGCCATTTTTTAAGTTAAAGACAAACAAAAAATGCTCGTGAATGCTTATATCAAGGTCAAATACTTATGAAAGAAACCTTTTTCATTTTTTTTTTTTTTCACCTCACTTTAAATATAATTTTTTTAATTTAATGGCCGCCATTTTGAAACAAGATGGCTGATGAAGCTGGCCAGCGAACTTGGTTGAGATATTGATGTATACTATCCACATGCCTTCTTCCATCGAAATAGGCGAATACGTGTGTTATCGCGTGACAAATACAAAATCGTTTCAAAGTGTTAGCCATGCTAGAAATTTAAAGTGCTATAATTCAATATTTTTTAAGATATAAACAAAAGAACAAATTTTCAGAAACAAAAACTGCTCCAGAATCTTTGTATCAAGGCCAAACACACAATTTTTTTTTTTCATTTTCTAATTTTTTAATACTTTATTTTAAATTTTAAATTACTTTTTTTTTTTTAAATGGCAACCCTTTTGAAACAAGATGGCGAATGAAGCTGGCCAACGAACTCGGTCGAGACATTGGTATGTACTATGTACAGATCAAGTTACATCCAAATCGGTTCATAAATACGCCTGTTATCGCGTGACAAAAATCAGGTCGTTTTAACATGTCAGCCACAATAGAAATTCAAAACGCTATAACTCAGCCATTTTTTTAGATATAGACGAAACAAAACCTGTTCCGGAATCTCTGTATTAAGGTCAAATACATACAAAGAAAATCTTTTTCATTTTCTAATTTTTTGGTATTTCATTTTAAATTTTAAATTTTTTAAATTTTTTTAAATGGCCGCCATTTTGAAACCAGATGGCGGATGAATCTGGCCAACGAACTCGGTCGGGACATTGCTGTGTACTATGTACACACCGAATTACATCCAAATCGGTTCATAAATACATCTGTTATCACGTGACAAAAATCAGGACACTTCAAAATGTCAGCCATGCTAGAAATTCAAAATGCTATAACTCAGCCATTTTTTAAGATATAGACAAAACAAAAACTGCTCCCGAATCTTTTTATCAAGGTCAAACACATAAGAAAAAAATATTTTTTCAATTTTCAATTTTTTGGTACCACATTTCAAATTTAAATTTTTCTTAAAAATTTAAATAGCCGCCATTTTTAAACAAGATGGCGGATGATGCTGGCCAACGAACTCGGTCGAGACATTGGTATGTACCATGTATAAACGAAGTTACATCCAAATCGGTTCATAAATGCGCCTTTTATCGCGTGACAAAATTCAGGACGTTTCAAAATGTCAGCCACGCTAGAAATTCAAAATGCTATAACTCAGCCATTTTTTAAGATATAGACGAAACAAAAATTGCTCCGTAGTCTTTGTATAAAGGTCAAATACATAAGAAAAAAATATTTTTCCATTTTCCATTTTTTGGTACCACATTTCAAATTTTAAATTTAAAAAAAAATTTAAATGGCCGCCATTTTGAAACAAAATGGCGGATGAAGCTGGCCAACGAACTCGGTCGAGACATTGGTGTGTACTATGTACACACCGAATTACATCCAAATCGGTTCATAAATACGAGAGTTACAGTGTGACATAGGTCAGATATATATATATATATATATATATATATATCAATTTTGAACGGAGGGTGGTTTCGGGGTCTGGGGGTCATGATCGGTGAAAATATACCAAATTTTTTTGAAATCGCTTTCCTCCGAACGGCTGCAATAGGTAGCTTTTTGTAATGAAAGCTACCTAAAAGCGTTCTAAATGGCTATTTCTACGCAATCTCAGAAAGTACCCATCCGATTTCAAAAGTAATGGTTGGAAATTGATGATGACAGCCCTTGCTCCAATATACGATCTACTTCTTGTCGGCGTCACTACCACCTTGCGGTTGCATTTTAAAAAACGTTCTAAATTGTGATTTTTGTGATACTGAAATTTGTGCAACTTGAAACTGTGCAACTTATTTGCACAGTTCATTGCAACATACTGTGCAACTTGAAATTTGGCATTGTAATTACTTATGAGATGTAAAAGCTCTCTGAGAAGAGTTCCTTAAAAATTTGAAATTTGAATGGAGTGAAAATAAACGATCTAAAAACGTTCTAAATAACTATTCCTACGCAATCTCAGGAAATATAAACAGATTTCAGATGGAATGATTTCAAATTGATGGTGACAGTCCCCACTCCAACATAGTCTATATTTTACGTTGTTGTCACTACCACCTGTGGGTTACAGGAGAAAAAAAGTTCTAAATTGCGTTCTTTGTGTTAGAGAAGGTGTGTAACATTTTAAATTTGGAATGGTAATTACTTCAAAGATGCAAATGCTTTCTAAGAATTGTCGAAAGAAAATTCCGAATTTAAAAGGATCAAGTGAGCGAAAAGCGTTCTAAATTATTATTTTTATGCAATCGTATGAAATACGAAACCGATTTCAAACATAATGGTTACAAATTGATGGCGATAGAACCTGCTCAAACATAGGCTATATTTTATGTCGACGGTTGCAGGAGCAGAAAACTTACGAAATTGCGATTTCTGCGGTACTGAAGAGGCTAGAAACTTTAAATATAGCACAGTAGATGAACTATTATTTTAACACAAACAAACTGATTGGTAAAGTTATCATACGAATTTGAATATTTCCAACTGAGCGAAAAAATGCCCAGGCTGGGAATCGAACCCAGATCCTTGGCTTACAAGGCCAATGCTTTTCCGTTTAAGCTAACTGGGCGAAATATGCTGGCTGGTTGTCGGCCCAGTTAGCTTAAACGGGAAAGCATTGGCCTTGTAAGCCAAGGATCTGGGTTCGATTCCCAGCCTGGGCATTTTTTCGCTCAGTTGGAAATATTCAAATTCGTATAGCACAGTAGTTACTTATAAAATATAAACATCCTCTAAGAACAGTCGAAAATAAATTCGAAAATAAAAAGTGGTAAAGCAAAGGGAAAGAGCGAAAAGCATTCTAAAAGTGTGCTAAATTACGATTTCTATGGAATCTCAGGAAAAAATAAACCGATTACAGAAGTTATTGGTTACGAATCAAGAGTGATAGTTCCTGATCCTATACGGGCTATATTTTATGCCGGTGTCACTACCACCTGTTTGGCAGGAACAACAAGAAAGCCTTTAAAAACATCTAAATTCCGTTTTCTATAGAATATTAGGAAATACCAACCGATTTTAAAGTTAATGTTGGCAAATTAATGATGACAGTCTCCGTTTCAACATTTTTCTAGACATGCTATTTCAACTCTGTTTCGGCATTTTATGTTGGTGCCACTAACACCAGAGAGGTGGCAGACTGTTAGACAAGAAAATTGGAATTTGACCTGATGGTTGATTTTAAGATGTAAATGTGTTAAGATGATTTCTAAAAAATTCAAAACTTCAAATGAATACTTAAATGAGCGTATGAAATGAGCATAAAAGTCTCAAAATACTTTCTAAATTATCATTTAATTGGAATAAGTTTTAGTTCTTATTAATTAAAGTCTCATTTCTGTCTATTGCACTTGTAATAATGAAGTTTGGTCAAACAGTGGCTTAATTTGTAATTTTTGAATAATTTCACAAAGTGTTCTTCTAATAAAAAATAGCCATGCAAAAATCACTTGGCATATTTCAACTATTACGCGAGCAAAGCCGCGGGGTTTGCTAGTTTGTCCTATAGATGAGATATTAAGTAGATGCTCGAGGAATTACGTTAGGATGATTTGTTTGGTATTTTTAATATTTATAGATTGTTGATTTTGAATTTATTGTTGATAATTATTATTATTTATAATATTATTATGTGATATTTAGTGGAAATTTAGAATAAAAATTATTATAGATTATTGTGATAAATGCAATACATCAAAAATTAATCTTGAACATCATTTGAGTTAATTCATAGAATAAAGTTATGATACAGCGTAGAATTTTCTAGACCCACTTAAGGCGATATGAGTATGACTATGACTAGGTAATTGAAAGATAATTACTTTAGCTAACTGGTCTGTAACTAAATCCCACAAACATAATATGACAAAAAAAAAAAAAGAGAGAGAGAGAGAGAGAAGGAATGGAAATGTAGATTATAGAGATTAATTTTAAGAATTTCGTTAAATGATGAGTTACTAGTTACAAATCTCAGTTAAGTGTTATTCTCCCTTATCATCATCTCCTAGTTTAAGAGTTACAATTCTGAATGTCAGAATTTTTCAGAGTTTTAGAAATCATATGATTGCCATATTGTAAATAATACCATAAAAACAGTACTGTATCACATTAGATATATCATATCAAAGATTTTTTGGCATTTCAGACAGAGATGCCATAGCATTAAAGGTCATAAAGTAAAGTATGCTGTAAATAGGTTTGCTTAAATAATTCTTTTGTATTTTTATTTTTATTATTATTGTTAAATTTGATATTATTAATATTTTTATTATTTTTGTGATATATTTAATTTATTTATATAAATTGAAAGGTAACTGAAAGGACATAAATATTGAGTTGCTAGTAGGGATAAGTTTTTAGACGAACATTATACATTTTGAATCCCAATTTGAAATTTACTTTTGGGGACATTTGTCAGAACTAATTTCACTAGCCAACTCATATTGAAATAGATCGACACAACTCCTTCCTCATAGTGCTGTAGGCGGTGAAAACTTTATTACTGAACTATTATGAACGAGCTACAGCCCATGATCTATTGCTTGCTCATGAACATGAGCCATGAATGTTCCATAAAACATTCCTCTATAATAACGATATTTGAATGATATTTCTTAAGTTTAATATTTACTTTATTCTATATTCATAGTACTAAAATTGTCTTTGTAAATTGTAAACATGATTAACCTCTTGTCCATGTATTTTCGATACCAATTTCAATAGTTCGCGTTATAACGTCAAAATTTAAATTTAATAGGCATTATTAATAATTTAGAAAGTTTATTTTATACCTACTCCAGGTGACAAAATTGTAATCCAAGTCCAACTAACATTTCCCTTCTATGAACTTGCAGGTCGAAAGACCTACCTTTCCATCCAGTCTTTTTTGAGAGGGGGGAAATGTAATAATAAAAATTTTTGCCCTTTTATCTTAGTAAAACTATTCCAAATTCTTAAAATTTTTCCTTTTTTACCTATCTTTAATAATATCTTAATATCTTTTGTCTTTTATTTCATGCATTTAAAACAGCTTATACTTTTATTAGTCTAAAAACCTTAATCCATTCGACTCATCTCATAAAACCCATTAAATTACTTTTTCATTTTATTCTAAAAATAAATAATTTTTCTTTCGAATGTTTTTTAATATCATTTGTTCTTTGGTGTTCTATTCCCATCATTCCTTGCAAATACCGCCAACGATTATATGCGCAATAATTCTGCGCCGAAACTATATAGTTCGTGTCGTCGTCACCCACGCCTCCCCCCTGCCCCCGGAGATTTGTCCTATCGTATTCTGCTCTCAATGCGTCCTTCCGGCTACTTTTTACGTGATTTGTCATTTATCGGGTATTGTATTCATACGCATGCAGTTTTCGCAAGGATATAACCAGTTGCATGGGCTAGCAGAGGTAGAATTTTACGATTATTGAGTTGCTTAATTAAACCACGCCACCTGCAGTGTTCGTTTTTCCTGAATCTTCATCATTTGTTCTAATAAGTAACATCTATTGGTATATTTTACTACGTAGTGACTTCCCGCACATGGATAACATATAACTAGTGGAATTTGGTGCATTATAGGGTCGATTAATAAATGTTTTGATGCATCTCGACGTTTTGATCCATCACGACTGTTCGACTTGAAAAAACCATGATTTCTTCATTGAGTATATAATGCAGGTATGATGGTGCTTAAGATCTACATATTTATATGATACGAGTGAAATCGTGTCATATATATTTACGAACTTGTGAAACGATTTTATGAAACGACTGATTAAAATGCTGGTTATGTTTCACAGGTATTCCTCGTTAAATGTAGAACGTTTGACTGTGCAATTAATACCAATTATCGGAATTAATCCACAGGTGTCAAAATTAATGCTAGAATTTTAAAATTTTAATCAGTCTTCGAGATGTTATTCTTCTTCCAATTTTAATCACATTTCTGCAATGGTAGCATCTAAATTACTACATTTCTGTGTAAAAAATTGGAAGGGGATAGGAATTTTTAAATGTCTTCTTTTTCGTCATTTTAAAATTGAAATTGGTATAAATGTAAATAAGTGCGAGTAGTAAGTCAAAATATTATGATATGAAATTGGTATTATAATTAATTTCAATCGATAGTGCAGACTATATTATGATTAAATTAGGTTTTTCATGGAAAACAAATCATATTTCGATCGCAAGGTAGCAGTTTATTTTATAAACCAAAATCGTCTGAACCCAACTTTGAAAAAAAATTCCACAGACGCAACGAAAAGGCATTTTTAGATTCCTTTTCTGTCGTCATTTTAAAATAATTGAAATTGAAAAGAGAAATTATTAGAAGCAGAACGAAAATTTAAAAATAAGAATGAAACGATCACATGTTAAAAGCATAAAATAGGGAAAATTACGTCAAAATATTTACAAGTAAATATTAAAAATCTAGAAAAACTTTAAAATAATGAAATTATTACATGCAAAACGCATTTAAACGTGATGAAGTGTTAGGTGAAGATGAGAGAGTAGCCGTAAAAAGTTAGACCTCTGATTTTCTGGTTAGAATGGGGGGAAAAAATGGCCATATTTTTTTTTTTTTTAAATTATGGCCATTTTTTTCCCATTCTGACCAGAAAATCAGAGGTCTAACTTTTTACGACTGCTCTTTCATCTTCACCTAACACTTCATTTATAATGACTGTTTCATTATAATAGAAGCCATCAGTCCATCAAAAGAAAATGGAATAATGGAAATGTCGGCGGCGACACTAAATTCTGAAAAAGCAGAATTCCTGTTCTCTAGTTAATTTATCTCTGAGGCGCATTTCAGAAACAAAATATCTAGGTCAAAGATTCTTATTTTATCAAAGAAATTTAGGCTGCCCAAATCTTGGTTGAATGAAAATTTGTAAAAACGCCAGATTGAAAGTAAATTGATTGAACTCGTAATACTTTGACTGTTGCTGTGTGTTTTTTTTTTCCAAAAATGGGTAATGCTATTTAGTTTTTTAAAAATTCAAATATGTATAGCTTGTATCAATATTTCATAAGATTTTCTGTATAAGATGTTAGATAATAAAAAATTTAAGAAGAAAAAAAAAACATTATTAGATTATTAACCGTTAGAAAATTTTATCAGTCACGTTTACTATTTATATAATCAATAACATGTACATAATGGAAAATTATTTCAAAATGAATTTTTACCTTTTTATTTAGTTTATCAAAGCGCGCAAAAAACGTATTTTTAGATCAAAATCTTAAAAAAAAAAATGAAGCATCAATATTTTATATTTTAACTTCAAAATGTAAAATGTCCTTACTTATTCCTTATGCTCGTATTGTATTTTGAAATAATTGAAAAATAAAATTATTTAGAAAGTGTAAGTCACGAAATGAAAAATGCAAACACTTAAGTTTGTTCAAAAAATATGTAATTTATGTATGTAATAAATAATTATTTTCCTCATTAGTACAGATAAATCTGTAAGAGCAAGTGACACAAAAATCATGCTTTGTTTGCTCGGAACAGAGTCATTTATCATGTTTCATATTTATATTTGGCATTCATATATCCGTAAATATATCATAAGGACGATTCAGAGCCATTATTATTTCCCATCTTATCCTCAAACAGAAATTCAAATAAAACAGAAGAACAGCTTTATTGAAATATAATCCAAGTTAGTTCCTAGTGAGTTCCTCAAAATTCCTAGAAAAAATAACTATATATTCAGTGAAAATGGCTTTACAGTACTACACAAATTTCTTCCTGTGTTATACACATTATCACTTTTATTAACGTAAATATTTGTTATCAGTTAATATATTAATTTAGTGCAGCATTTTCGGGAGAATTCATCATATGCTTATTTTTCTTTCTTGTGGTATACTTGAATGGTATTAATCCAAACATTAGAAAGCATTTCCATGCAATTTTTCGTTCTTATAAATTACTGCGTATTGAAATAGCTAATTTTCGTTAAATATAACATAATGTATAAAAATGTTGTGTGAAAGACTGTATAATTATCTATATAAATTATTTTTCATCCGATTATAAACTGTAATAATTAGTAATGGCTCTGTTTGGTTTAGCTGTCAAACCGTATATACAACCTGTGGCCAGAAAGTTCGGTGAATGAGTTTTTATTTCAAATACAGTATTGTACAGCATCAAATACAATTTACTGTCCTGCAAAATAATCTCCATGGATGGTAATGCACTGTTGAGAACGAGTATATAAGTCCTGGAAACTCCTGTAAAACAATTCTTTCGGAATGGCTTTCAGATCCGACGTCACGTTGCGTTGAATGTCGGTGATGTCCGTAATTTTTTTTTCCCTTCAGGGCTGACTTCAGTCTGGGGAAGAGGAAGAAAAAGGGAAAGGGAATGATCTGCAGGTGCCAAATCAGGTGAATAAGGGGGGTGATCAAGTGTCACTCCATTCGCGGCCAGGAGTTGCCACACAACAAAGACAGTGTGTGACCGGGCATTATCATGGAGAAGAGTCCAGTATCCTTGCGTGGCGAACGCGATGCATCCGCTGCAGTAAACGCTTCAGAACATCGGCGTAGGCAACAGCATTCAATGTGGTACTCTCAGGTAGGATTTTTTTGTTAATGAGACCCTTAGAGTCGAAGAATGCGATGAGAATTGTCTTTATGCGCGATTTTTCCGACCGTACCTTGTTTTTTTTTAGGCGACGACGGACTCCGCCACTTCAAACTTTGTCGTATGCTTTCGGGATCATACTTGAGACACCAACTTTGATCGCCTGTGACGATGTTACTCAGAAAATTTGTGTCTCCATCTGCCATGTCAATGATGTCTCTGCAAGCAGCAAGACGGACTCCGCCACTCTAAACTTTGTCGTATGCTTTCGGGATCGTACTTGACACACCAACTTTCAACGCCTGTGACGATGTTATTGAGGAAATTTCTGTCTCCATCTGCCATGTCAATGAGGTCAAGCCGCATTTTCATTTTTTCAGGCGTTAAACGATAAGGTACAAGTCTGTAGCAGAGATTTCGTTTTCACAAATCCTCAGTGAGTATTAGGTGAACACTTTCTGTGCCGATTCCCAGTTCCTCCGCAATCATTCGCTTTGTCAGACGACGATCGTTTTCCACAAGCTGCTTAACTCTTTCAATGTTTTTCGGGGTGCGTGTCATTTTTGGCCTGCCGGCTCGGGTGGCGTCTTCCAGGCTGGTTCGCCCTTCCTGGAAACGCTTAAACCATTCATAAACACTCTTTTGATGGCTTTACCTTTATAAACTTCTTTGAGCATTTCGTGAGTTTCTTTTGCCGATTTCCCAAGTTTGAAACAAACAACATGCTTATTCTCTGATCCATTTTGTTTACCGCGACAATCCACAATAAACCTTTCGCGCTCGGCGTTAAAAGTAACAGGGAATAAACGCAATTGGAACCTTACCAAACTTTCAAACATATATTGACCTTCACCACGCGCGGCGCGTTGATAGTCTACTAGTACAGCAGCGACCTCTACAGGCTCATTCACCGAACTTTCTGGCCACAGGTTGTATATGTTTTATTAAATAACTCGTGATGTGTAATTATGTGTCATATATATATATATATATATATATATACATATATATACATATATTTATCGCTATTTATATACACAGAG
This sequence comes from Maratus speciosus, assembly GCA_963932465.1. NCBI lineage: Eukaryota > Metazoa > Arthropoda > Arachnida > Araneae > Salticidae > Maratus > Maratus speciosus. The sequence continues at coordinate 425,604,850 of OZ010795.1, forward strand.
AGAGACAGAGATTTTAAAAAGTGCAACATATTAATCTGGAGATTTTTAAGAACTTTTGAAGGAATATTTCTATAATTAGTTTTTGGAACTAAAGTTATTTTAATTGAATTATCTAAAAATATTACCATACATAATTCTATTAATATAAGTAGTCTGTCATTATAACCATTTTAGATCGATCGCCTACATTCGTAGACTTTGTGACTGTAATGAAATACCATTTTTGTGTTTACTATAATTTTAGAGCTATTTTTATAAATTAGCATGAAGAAAATATATGAAAGTTTAGTATTTTATGCATCATAGACCAGCAAATCGTATATTTCTATAACTTAGATATTTAGATATACATATATATTAGGGTGATATAAAAATCAAAATGTCGATCATCTAATCGGCTCAGAGTACCAGAGTTGTCTTTTATGTATATTAGTTTACATGTTTTTTTTTTTTTTTATTAAAATCCATTTATATCTCCCCGTGCCCTAAGCGACCCAAAAATAGTTAAAAATTGACATTTTTATGAAAATTTATATTAGTTTGTTTATTTATTGTTATTTTTTTCAAATTGCCGTCAGGTAATAAAGTTGTGTATTGGGTGTATTACATAGTACTTTTGTAGTTTACATAGCTTTTTATCGAAAGCCATTCATATTTTCCGGTGCCCCAAGTTAAAATTGAAATTTTTAAGAAAATGTGTTTTTAAGAAACAACGTACAAACGTTCGAAATTTAGTTGCAGAGACGAGTATTTTTGCAGTGTCAGAGTATATTTTAACCGGATTATATATTTATGCGAGGAAAGAAAACACAAAAGTGAAAGTTATGAAGGGCACAAAGCACTACAGAAAAACCACAAAGAGGGAACATTATACTCTTGTAAAGGGACACTACTTTCCACATATTGGACACGGTACAGTTGTAACAGGAGACACAAAATCCACAAAAGAAGCATAAATCATTTTTTTTTATCAAATAATATATAATTAAATGGTTTTACAGTAATAGGATGCAACGGAACTAATTTAAATATTGGGCACAAAGGAGGATTTTTTCGTCTGATGGAGCTGGAACTCAATAGACCCTTAAAACGGTTTACGTGTTTGCTTCATTCAAATGAGTTGCCTTTACGACATTTACTAAATTCTTTAGATGTTGCAAGAATTAGTCCTACAGCCTTTGCGTGGCAATTGGTAGAGCAATCAAAACCTGCGAGGAGCTAACTGCAGCTTCCTTTTATTCAACAAGTTTGGGGAATATGCCAGATGGTATAGTCAGAATGACTCTAAGAAATTATCAGAAATATTCATATGTTATTTGCACAGTAATATCACGTGGTGAGTGTGTTTTTGACCAAGCATTAAAAAAACCTGGTACAGTTGTTCACCCAAGAAGGCTAACAACTGTGAATGAAATTTTAAGATTGTATGTGGCCACAGAAAAGCCGTCTGAGAATCTCATTATTCTTACAATATATAGGATGAAAGTATATGCACCTGTATGGTTCCATGTGAAAATATAGTGGTCCATAACAGAAGGGGCGTGGCATATTTGTAAACTTATCACATCTCTATATATAAAATCCGTTCTATGTGTGTATGTCCTTTATACAAATCTTCAATTTTAGACGGATTTGCACGAAACTTTTTGTAAATACGTTTTAGAACGTGGCAAAGATCACTGTTTACTTTAAAAAATCACCAGACTAATATTTATCCCCTTTTTCTACCATCTTTCATAATTTAACATTATAGAAATATCTCATTTTGAAATTTCAAATTCAATAGTTTTTTTCCTGTTGCCGCACATCTCAAAAACTGCTCAATAATCTCTCTATTCTAAAAAAAAGGAACTACCGCTGTCACCGCCACCGCCGGTTTTGAATTTTTTGTGACCGGAGGTCTTTTTTTGTTAATATTAAGAAAAATAATGCATACAAAAATATGAAAATCGGTGGTTTCATACAGAAATGTTGATAAACATGCTGATACAGACAGTTTTCAAATCGAAGAATTATTTTAAAAGATATTTAATGCTAAATTTGGACAAATCGTTCCACTAAAAAAGTTTTATAGCAGCAAAAACTATACATGGCAGTGTAATCATTTTTAGATCGTTTTATGCGTTAGAAATTTCCGGAGTGCAGATTGCATTATTATTTTTTTTTTACTCATTTTTGAGGTTTTATTTCTATTTTAAATTCAAATTTTCAGCATTTCTAGAGATATATTTTAAATTATTTTAGAAAATGGTATTAATTTATACTGTTGCCAAATGTATAAACAGCGCAAACAATAATGTTTGCTTCAGATTAAAAGTTTACTTACACGTGACTATTATAAACAGAAAAAAATCATTTGGAATTAGAATTAAATAATTATGTACAAAAAGTAGGAATTTATTAAAAATTACGTCATAAAAAGTATACACGTGAATTTTAAAAGAGAAAAGATATTGTAAAATAAAAAATTCATTAACATGCGTTAGAAGTCTTAAATAGGAGAATTTACGTCATATTTACGTCACCTTATAGTTATTACATCAAATGAACACAAAATAATACTGGAAAACAGTTTAAATTTAGAAATTGCACTAGACATTTATTTGATATTTTGAGAGGATCTTTTCAACTATTTTTGTTAGGAAAGCGCAAATAATATTTCATTGCTAACAAAAGTATTTTCACGTGAATATTTAAAAGAGAAAGAATAGCTTGGTAAAAATTACGTCAGATTAAAAACGACTAATTTAAAATGTCTTATTTAAAATAACTTTCTTTTCGCTTTGTTAAAAAATACCAGGGGACAAAGACTGTGTTTATTTAATTCCTTTTATATTAGCTTATTTTGAAATGTTGTTACACGTGTCTACGTCATCAAGTTCATTTTATTTCGACGTATTATTTGTATTCTTATTAATGTTGTACTAATTTATTTGAACTTTCGTTATTTAAAATAAAAATTAGGTCAATTTGTATAATTTGGCGAGTGGTTTGGCGATTTATATAATTTGGCGAAATTGGTCGACGGGATAATCAAGTAGTACCGCAGCGGATTTGGCGTTAATATTCTCCAATCGAAGAGAGATGAATAGAAATCCGTTAATAGGGAGATCGGCACTGTTTTTTAGATTATATTTCAATCTTTCGAAATCTTTTTTAAGCCGATCAAATTAGCGTGCATTTAGAGTCTGCGGTGTCTGGACGGGTGTTGTCGAGCGTAGTTCGTAGGGGGCCGATCCCCCTAGTTAAAAAAAATGATAACTCGAGTACTTTGTTTTATAAGCCAATAAAGATTCGAATTGTCTCACTATATTTTTGCTGTTTTTGAAATTGATATCATTGAAAGAAGAAAATGCACATTTTCCATATATGTATGTAAAAACTTTAACTAAGCATGTTTTAAAATGACGTAGTGCCTTAAGTTTCTGAAGTTAAAAAATCTAATTTAATGACGTTGTTTCAATATCAAAAAATCAATTCAGGAAAAAGATTATGATAAAAAAAAAATTGTTTGCTCGATATGACGTAAATTTCGTCACTATGATTTCAAACTGGTACTAAAAACCGGCTACGACAATTTATTTCCTATTTCTTTGTAATAATGTACCTTTATATCATTTAGATAAATGTTTTAATATTTGAAATGCAGTGATCACGTTCTACGATTTATATCGAATACGGTTACATAAAATACCATTTTTCTATGATTTATATTAAATAAAATTTATAACATAGCTACTGTTTTTTTTTTGGTTAAGCTTTTTCTATTTTTAACAACATTTCATATCTGACATTGCGATTGAACATGGCTGCGGATTTGGATTTTATGAATGGAAATATGAGTTTCCATTTAAAAATTTTCGGCAATGAATCTTTGTATACATATGTTAAAGATGCCTGATATACTGCCCGTTAATAGAACATAAATAAAAATCGTTTTTAATTTGAAACACGAATATATATTTTAACCCTTAGTATATTTATTAGATTTCTCAACAATTACATGGAAAGGTATTTTTGGTATTTTCGTTTTAGTGATCAGTTTCGTTTTAGCAATCACTTATTTATCTGAGTAGCACATTTCTCCCGCTGCGGACAAATTCTCGGAACAAATCTTGAATTAAAGGAAATATTGGGTGAATTTGATCTTCCATTTTAAAGCAATATTTATCTTTATATCAAAAGTCCGTTCTTATGGCTGAAAACAATACGATCATCACTGCGCCATTATATTTTCTAATGTGTAAGACAAAATTTCAGCTGTTAAGGGCCTAATTTTTAGTTGGTCATTTACAGTAGGATCTGGTCTAAGAATGTTAGACTGATATGCAATATACTAAATCTATTCCTCAAAAATTATCTAACGTTTTTAAAAGACTCATTATTCAGAACTGGTTTAGCCTGATTATAGAACATTTCAGCTAATTCTATAACAAAGCATGTACAACAAATTGTTATATACTAAAAATTTCCAGAAATTTAATGGATGCAATTTAATGGTGCAAGTTTCATCAAAATCAGCCCAGTCAAGCTTTTCAAAAAGGTTAATCTTTTATAATCGGGCTCACCTGACTTTTGAACTTTCTTTTATAATTTCGTAACAAAGAGACGTAAAACTATGTACAATAATTTAAAAACATCCGTGTAAAATTATTTAACAAACAATACAAGTTCCAATGAAATCTATTCAGAATTTTTAAAAAGATTAATCTTTCATAATCGAGTTCCCCATTATTATGGAATTTTCTCTATAATTCTATGACTTATTAGCGTATAACAATGTTACGCACTAAAACCTTAACTGGAAAACTATTAGTGTAAGATGAATAAAAATATTTCTATAGAATCCAAGTTATACGCAGCAGGATTGATATTCCCAAACGAAAACAAACAAATACTGAATTATTTACAATGTTTTTGAGCAATTAAGTTAATCTTTTGTAACTGGGTTGCAGGCATATTAAAAAAAATTCAAGCTTGAAAATTACTTTAAAAAACATAAAAAAAAATCTGTAAATTGAGATAAACTTTTTAAACAAATTACGGAAAGTGATTTTTGTTTTCTGTTAGACGTTGGAATAATCGGATGCATGCTGTTTAGAGATTAAATTGCAGTAAAAGCGTAATTTATGGTGCAGTTAGGTTGTCGCCACCGACAATATGATGCTAAGCTTTACTCATAGATATGTCTTTTCTTCATAAAACTGCATTTGTAGCAAACGGATATATCTTTCTTAATTGGTTTGCAGGTATATTTAAAAATATCTCCGTGATTGAAAATTAATTTAAAATGGATAAAAGATCTGTAAATTTAGGTAAGGTTTTCAAACAAATATTACTAAAAGTACTTTTTGTATTCTATTAGACGTTGGAATAATCAAATGTACGATGTTTAAAGGTCAAATTACAGTAAAATTTAAATTTATGGTTGGGTTAGATTGTTGCCACCAACAATATGATGCTAGAGTTACACATAGTATTTAATTTATATTGTATTAGTATTTAATTTATAATACTGCATTGAGAACAAACAGGCACATCTTTCATAATTGGACTGCATGTAGGGATGAGATTTCCGCGTTTTTGCACACCGGTATATTCTTAGAGAAAATGTTGTTCTGTTAAATCGCAAGAGTGTTCCGATTAAATGAGATTTCATTTTCTCTAACAAAATACTGGTGTACAAAAACACGGAAATCTCATCCATGGCTGCATGCAAATTAAAAAATATCCATGATTGAAAATTACTTTAAAATCCATTCAAATGAAAAAACTGAGATACAATTTTCAAATAAATTTCATTTGAAAGAACTTTTTTCTATTTGACAGTGTTAAGTTAAGAAAAATTTCAGTAAAGGCAAAATTTATCGCTCAGATCGTTGCCATAATCAGTATAATGTCACAATTAGCATTGTGTTTGTAGTTTTTTTTTATATTCTGAATATGACTCAATGAAAGATTCGAAACATGTAAATTTTTAATATTTTTAATGTGTTTTTTTTTTTTTTAAATGACGCCTGGTAAGCAAATATATATATTTTTTTATAATATATGTTTTGACATTTGTTTTTAATATATTTTATACTTATATTTACTTATATTTCTATTTTACTTATATTTCGTATTGATCTTTTTAACGATCCGTGGACGGGAATGCACCAATCTTAGTTATTATCATTGCCGTATTATTTCATTTTAATGTATTTTACCCGGGAGGACCCTTATTATTGACACGAGCGAAGCAAGGTAGATCTGCTAGTTTTCTATATAATTGGAACTCTAAGAAAAATAGTAGATGCTGTCGATCAACGAAATAGCTTTTTTTGTAATCCTGAAAATTTGTAATTATCAGTGCTCTCAGACAACTGAGAGCACATCAGGTTTTGGTAATATAAAAGCTATTTTGTGCTAGAAATGAAAATAAGAGGATCACCAGCAGTAAGAATTTTTCAAGTACTAAAAATATATTTTAAACAAAGGATTATTATGAATATATTGACTGATAACGAGTTGAACGTTGTGAGCCACATCTATAGAGGAAAATTCCTTGTGCAAAAAATGTTGACATGGTAAAAGTAGGAAAAATGGAGGAATGTTCAAAATATCCATGCCTTACCGAAGCTGTTGAAAGATGCATTCCCTTAGTGCCTGGTGCATCAGAAAGTGTATCTGGACCGGAAAAGAGACACGATTTCATACTGAATAGAATAAAATCAAGAAGCTTTATCAAAAATTTTAATACCAAAAGAGGTTACAATCTTTAGAAATATGTAAATCTTCAAAATAAAAGAAGTAAAATATTCGTAACGTAAGTTCAAATTTTCTAATTTTTATGATTTAATGCTTTGATTTTTAAATTTATACGTCATGTATTATTATAAAATTATAATTATTTATAAGTTTATAATTTATTAACTAAACGCTTTGCAGAATTTGTAAATAATGTTCGTAAATTTAAATTTTTTCATAAATTTTCTTAACAATTAGAATTTTTTACTATACTTGAATATAGTTGTAAACTACACAGTTACTTTATACATGTATACCCAATACATAATGTTTCCACCTTGCGCCAAATTGAATAAAGGAAAAAAAAATATATAAACATTACAATATATAAATTTTCATAAAAAAAATCAATTTTTAACTATTTTGGGGGCGCTTGGGCTACCGGAAGATATGAATGGATTTGAATTATAATAATAATAAATAAATAAATAAAAACATGTAGACTGAATATATAAAAGACAAATTTCGCACCCCTTGCCGAAAGAAATTAAAAAAAAAAAAAAAAAAAAAATTGTAAATTTTCATAAACATTTCAATTTTTAACTAATTTTTGGGCCGATTGGGCGCCAGAAAATATGAATAGATTTCAATATATATATGTATATATAAACTAATATGCATAAAAGTAAACTTTTGCACAACGAGACAAAAGTAATTAAAAAAAAAAATCCTGTACTTTTAGATCCACCCTAATAAATATCTGTATATGTTATTCTTAAAGGAAAATAGGGCATTATTCTTTTTATAATACTTCAAAAGATTTACTAGGACTTCCCTCAGAGGGATTAGTCTGAGCGATATTGCTCAGAACATAGATTTAATGATAACATGTGGAAGCAAAGAAAATGAGATATTATCTTTAATTGTCCATATACTGCGATACATTGAAATGATGAAAATAAACGAATCGTAGTATTACAAAATATTACATATAAATTCGTATACACTGTTTAAAAATGGGAAAGAAAACCATCCAAGATAGCCATGCATGGATATAAAATTGAAAGTACGCAATATATTAAAAGTAAAATAGAAAATGAAACACTAAATGATCTTATATCGAAATTTTAACTGTATAAAATGATGTCAAGAGCATAATCAGACGCTCCGCCGCAATTTGAGTAACTTTAAATGACAGATGTATGATGTTTAAAAAGCATGGACTATACTTTAGATGGTGTGTGCTCCCCCGGAATAATTAATATTGTACAATATCTGCTTTCCACGGATGCAATGAGGTTTTCGATAAGAGATAAGAAATTCTCTCTTCAAAATCTGATATATTATCAAAGTACCGAACACATCAACAGTGGCATGCAATGCATCGTTAGCCAGTTCACCGATTGCCCCGAGATAAGTCGGGGGTAAAAGCACTGTTTCCCCATACCTGTCGCCGGGGAAGTGGTTAGAGTGCATTTTAGATATGCTAGATCAGATTTAAATGAGTGTATGTTGGCCACTACATACGCTGTATTGTTTTGTTTTCAAACATATTCTGCACAAGTTGAGTTTTATTTAGCATGTATTAAATAAACGAGATCGGCAGTGATTCAAAAATAAAGTATGACACAAGATCTGAATATATCATCTGCATAACCTTTGAGATGTCAAAGTGTCTTTTGAAGTAATTTACAAATCCATACATATTTTTTCAGCAAATCATGCAAGCTAAAATGCGCCAATATGAACCCGATAAGAAATTTCACCAGAATAAGTTAATTCATAAAAAAATCTACTAATGACAATTGAGAATATGACCTTATGATAAAATGTCTAGAAAAATGAATCAGAAAAAATTCACATCACATTTAAAACGGCACTTCCCTCTGTTAGTGGCCTTGGCGAGGGAGAGAAAAACCAAGAGAAGGAACACTTTAACAAGTACTTTCGGGCAACCTACTCACTGTTTCATACAGGCCTTTATTCAATATTTACACAATTCATTTAATGCTCGGTTATCTATCAGTTTAGTTGCATTTAAAATGCATGTTTTGTGAGAAAATGGAGCATTATAAAATATTTAAAGTTGCTATACCTAATTATTCCAAATTAATGGTGATTGAGAACGCTTTCCGTTCATTACATCTTTTTAAATTTTAAATTTTTTAGAAACCATTCGTAGAGACAATTTTATATTTTCAAACTAACCCGTAGCAAAATTTCAAGTTTTTGGGCTCAGCAGTAACACAGAAGTAGAAAAATTTAGGGAGTTTTTTTGTTTCTGCAGTGTTTTATATAGCGCATTTTAGAAATTATTCTATTGCGAGAATTTACGTCATGATAAATACAGCCGTGTCAATTTTCATCTTTATATTTATAACAATTCCATGTACTTCGTTACTTATATCATCTTTAGATCTTTTTCCGCTTTGTTTTGTCTTTTGATTTTTTAGAATTCGTTCTACGACGAGCATTTACATCTTATAAATTACTACCATGCCAAAGTTCTAGTTTCCAACCCCAGAAATTTCAGTATTCCAATTAAATCATAATTTAGAACATTTCTAGAATTTTTTACGTTTATCGGTCAAATTGGATTTTAAAACCTTTTAGAGAGCGTTCATAACGAGTATTTTACATCTTAAAAGTAACCAACACACCGAATTTAAAGTTTCTAACACAATCAATATCACATTAATCGAAATTTTAGAACTTTCTTGCTCCTGCAGCGATGTAGGTTGTTGCACTGACATAAAATATAGTCTTTTTTGCGGAGCAGAGATGGTCACCAACATTTTTTAAGTTCGCTATGTAGTTTCAGAAATAACACCCCACAAACGTACAATCATTAATATTATTGTACACTTTATAATATTATAACGCTTTATAATATTAGCATTAGATATACAGATACAAAAGTCATTTATCTGTTACAAACAAAAGTGTCCGGCGTTGCCTAGAATTTGAACGATGTTTGTTCTGAAAAATCAATTTCAAAATTTAAAATACAACATAAAACAAACATTAAAAAAGCAGTCGAAGTGATGTACGCATTAATCAAATGAAAACACAATATAAAAATGTATAAATGTATATAACAGGCGCAAAAGAATACAGCTATAAATGAACTCATTTCAATTTATAATGCGAGCAATAAGATTAAAATACGCCAATATTTCCATAATCGGGTTTTTATCATGCTGCAATATGTTTTTCCCACTGATATGACGTTATACTATATTCACCACGTCTTTTGTATTTCCAATATGAAATAATTTCCTCTTTCACGTGGAAACCTTGAAATAGATAAGTTATGACGTTATATTCACTTTCATTTAAATTCGTCAAACTATTTATTTCATTTTCATTTTTTCATGTGAATATCTTGCAATAGAAAAGTTATGACGTAATATTCAATTTTTTTTTTTTTTTTTTTTTTTTTTTTTTTTTTTTTTTTTTTTTTTTTTTTTAATTCGACAATCTATTTATTTCATTTTCACGTGGAAATCTTGCAGTGGAAAATTAATTGGTATAGTAAGAATTTTTTTGTGTATTTTAATTGTTGGCAACTGCTATAACGAAAAATGTTTAAACTTGATAAGAAAGTGCTGTTAAATTGGTGGTTTTTTATTCATTAAAAATTAACTATAAATTATTTCGATTCCGGATTACTTTAGTTGCCTCGGCCGTGTTTTAATACACATGTACGTTTCTTTTCACAATTTTGGCTTCCAAACTGTCGATTTGTATAGAATTACAAACAGACTGATAGACAAATTTTCATTTTTATATATTAGATTATATACAAACATAAATAACTTATCTAATACGTGCTAGCAGATGCATTTTTAAGTATATATATATAAACCCGTATAATACTTATTCTGTTTTATTTTCATAGTCATTTGGCAAATAATCTCACTTTCTTAACCCCGAATTGCGTGCATTTTACAACAGTGCCTCAGTCCATATAATAGAGAAGGACCATGAAAAGCATTAAATGCATGGTAGTAAAGTACTTAGAATGCGAAATTTACGATCAACCAAAATTGGCATTCAATCTTATAGTTTGGCGATAGATTTTTGGTCGACGGGATAACTAAGTACTATCAAATGTTGTACTGCAATTTAACTTCCATTTAACTTAATCATCTCCATTCTACTATTTTAAGATTTTTAACCTCTAAACATGGCATATTTTCAATTTTTATACCGACGTATTGGGGAGAAAAAGTTTTTTTAAGTGCAATTTGTTTAAAAACTGCATCTCAATTTATTTTTGAAATATTAATTTTTTTGTAGTTTTTAGCCCCATTTGTTAAATTTTGGCAACTCAAGTACTCCATTTCTGTAGAAAGTAGGGGAAAATAGTTGGAAAATAGTAATTAAACCTTTTTGTTGGTTTTTTGCCTTAAGAACTTTTAAAAATATAATTAAAATGCCTGCTATTTTGAAAAAAATTATAAATGAATGATTTCTTTTTCAAAATTTAATTTTAAGTATCTATATTAATATTACAAACAAATGAGGGCATATGAATCATGAGATAGCCGATTTTTTTTTCTTTCTTTTTGTAGAGTTTCTTGAATGACGACATTCTAATAATAAATTTTAAATTTTTTAGAAACCATTCGTAGAGACAATTTTATATTTTCAAACTAACCCGTAGCAAAATTTCAAGTTTTTGGGCTCAGCAGTAACACAGAAGTAGAAAAATTTAGGGCGTTTTTTTGTTTCTGCAGTGTTTTATATAGCGCATTTTAGAAATTATTCTATTGCGAGAATTTACGTCATGATAAATACAGCCATGTCAATTTTCATCTTTATATTCATAACAATTCCATGTACTTCGTTACTTATATCATCTTTAGATCTTTTTCCGCTTTGTTTTGTCTTTTGATTTTTTAGAATTCGTTCTACGACGAGCATTTACATCTTATAAATTACTACCATGCCAAAGTTCTAGTTTCCAACCCCAGAAATTTCAGTATTCCAAATAAATCATAATTTAGAACATTTCTAGAATTTTTTACGTTTATCGGTCAAATTGGATTTTAAAACCTTTTAGAGAGCGTTCATAACGAGTATTTTACATCTTAAAAGTAACCAACACACCGAATTTAAAGTTTCTAACACAATCAATATCACATTAATCGAAATTTTAGAACTTTCTTGCTCCTGCAGCGATGTAGGTTGTTGCACTGACATAAAATATAGTCTTTTTTTCGGAGCAGAGATGGCCACCAACATTTTTTAAGTTCGCTATGTAGTTTCAGAAATAACACCTCACAAACGTACAATCATTAATATTATTGTACACTTTATAATATTATAACGCTTTATAATATTAGCATTAGATATACAGATACAAAAGTCATTTATCTGTTACAAACAAAAGTGTCCGGCGTTGCCTAGAATTTGAACGATGTTTGTTCTGAAAAATCAATTTCAAAATTTAAAATACAACATAAAACAAACATTAAAAAAGCAGTCGAAGTGATGTACGCATTAATCAAATGAAAACACAATATAAAAATGTATAAATGTATATAACAGACGCAAAAAAATACAGCTATAAATGAACTCATTTCAATTTATAATGCGAGCAATAAGATTAAAATACGCCAATATTTCCATAATCGGGTTTTTATCATGCTGCAATATGTTTTTCCCACTGATATGACGTTATACTATATTCACCACGTCTTTTGTATTTCCAATATGAAATAATTTCCTCTTTCACGTGGAAACCTTGAAATAGATAAGTTATGACGTTATATTCACTTTCATTTAAATTCGTCAAACTATTTATTTCATTTTCATTTTTTCATGTGAATATCTTGCAATAGAAAAGTTATGACGTAATATTCAATTTTTTTTTTTTTTTAATTCGACAATCTATTTATTTCATTTTCACGTGGAAATCTTGCAGTGGAAAATTAATTGGTATAGTAAGAATTTTTTTGTGTATTTTAATTGTTGGCAACTGCTATAACGAAAAATGTTTAAATTTGATAAGAAAGTGCTGTTAAATTGGTGGTTTTTTATTAATTAAAAATTAACTATAAATTATTTCGATTCCGGATTACTTTAGTTGCCTCGGCCGTGTTTTAATACACATGTACGTTTCTTTTCACAATTTTGGCTTCCAAACTGTCGATTTGTATAGAATTACAAACAGACTGATAGACAAATTTTCATTTTTATATATTAGATTATATACAAACATAAATAACTTATCTAATACGTGCTAGCAGATGCATTTTTAAGTATATATATATAAACCCGTATAATACTTATTCTGTTTTATTTTCATAGTCATTTGGCAAATAATCTCACTTTCTTAACCCCGAATTGCGTGCATTTTACAACAGTGCCTCAGTCCATATAATAGAGAAGGACCATGAAAAGCATTAAATGCATGGTAGTAAAGTACTTAGAATGCGAAATTTACGATCAACCAAAATTGGCATTCAATCTTATAGTTTGGCGATAGATTTTTGGTCGACGGGATAACTAAGTACTATCAAATGTTGTACTGCAATTTAACTTCCATTTAACTTAATCATCTCCATTCTACTATTTTAAGATTTTTAACCTCTAAACATGGCATATTTTCAATTTTTATACCGACGTATTGGGGAGAAAAAGTTTTTTTAAGTGCAATTTGTTTAAAAACTGCATCTCAATTTATTTTTGAAATATTAATTTTTTTGTAGTTTTTAGCCCCATTTGTTAAATTTTGGCAACTCAAGTACTCCATTTCTGTAGAAAGTAGGGGAAAATAGTTGGAAAATAGTAATTAAACCTTTTTGTTGGTTTTTTGCCTTAAGAACTTTTAAAAATATAATTAAAATGCCTGCTATTTTGAAAAAAATTATAAATGAATGATTTCTTTTTCAAAATTTAATTTTAAGTATCTATATTAATATTACAAACAAATGAGGGCATATGAATCATGAGATAGCCGATTTTTTTTTCTTTCTTTTTGTAGAGTTTCTTGAATGACGACATTCTAATAATAAATTTTAAATTTTTTAGAAACCATTCGTAGAGACAATTTTATATTTTCAAACTAACCCGTAGAAAAATTTCAAGTTTTTGGGCTCAGCAGTAACACAGAAGTAGAAAAATTTAGGGCGTTTTTTTGTTTCTGCAGTGTTTTATATAGCGCATTTTAGAAATTATTCTATTGCGAGAATTTACGTCATGATAAATACAGCCATGTCAATTTTCATCTTTATATTCATAACAATTCCATGTACTTCGTTACTTATATCATCTTTAGATCTTTTTCCGCTTTGTTTTGTCTTTTGATTTTTTAGAATTCGTTCTACGACGAGCATTTACATCTTATAAATTACTACCATGCCAAAGTTCTAGTTTCCAACCCCAGAAATTTCAGTATTCCAAATAAATCATAATTTAGAACATTTCTAGAATTTTTTACGTTTATCGGTCAAATTGGATTTTAAAACCTTTTAGAGAGCGTTCATAACGAGTATTTTACATCTTAAAAGTAACCAACACACCGAATTTAAAGTTTCTAACACAATCAATATCACATTAATCGAAATTTTAGAACTTTCTTGCTCCTGCAGCGATGTAGGTTGTTGCACTGACATAAAATATAGTCTTTTTTTCGGAGCAGAGATGGCCACCAACATTTTTTAAGTTCGCTATGTAGTTTCAGAAATAACACCTCACAAACGTACAATCATTAATATTATTGTACACTTTATAATATTATAACGCTTTATAATATTAGCATTAGATATACAGATACAAAAGTCATTTATCTGTTACAAACAAAAGTGTCCGGCGTTGCCTAGAATTTGAACGATGTTTGTTCTGAAAAATCAATTTCAAAATTTAAAATACAACATAAAACAAACATTAAAAAAGCAGTCGAAGTGATGTACGCATTAATCAAATGAAAACACAATATAAAAATGTATAAATGTATATAACAGACGCAAAAAAATACAGCTATAAATGAACTCATTTCAATTTATAATGCGAGCAATAAGATTAAAATACGCCAATATTTCCATAATCGGGTTTTTATCATGCTGCAATATGTTTTTCCCACTGATATGACGTTATACTATATTCACCACGTCTTTTGTATTTCCAATATGAAATAATTTCCTCTTTCACGTGGAAACCTTGAAATAGATAAGTTATGACGTTATATTCACTTTCATTTAAATTCGTCAAACTATTTATTTCATTTTCATTTTTTCATGTGAATATCTTGCAATAGAAAAGTTATGACGTAATATTCAATTTTTTTTTTTTTTTTTTTTTTTTTTTTTTTTTTAATTCGACAATCTATTTATTTCATTTTCACGTGGAAATCTTGCAGTGGAAAATTAATTGGTATAGTAAGAATTTTTTTGTGTATTTTAATTGTTGGCAACTGCTATAACGAAAAATGTTTAAATTTGATAAGAAAGTGCTGTTAAATTGGTGGTTTTTTATTAATTAAAAATTAACTATAAATTATTTCGATTCCGGATTACTTTAGTTGCCTCGGCCGTGTTTTAATACACATGTACGTTTCTTTTCACAATTTTGGCTTCCAAACTGTCGATTTGTATAGAATTACAAACAGACTGATAGACAAATTTTCATTTTTATATATTAGATTATATACAAACATAAATAACTTATCTAATACGTGCTAGCAGATGCATTTTTAAGTATATATATATAAACCCGTATAATACTTATTCTGTTTTATTTTCATAGTCATTTGGCAAATAATCTCACTTTCTTAACCCCGAATTGCGTGCATTTTACAACAGTGCCTCAGTCCATATAATAGAGAAGGACCATGAAAAGCATTAAATGCATGGTAGTAAAGTACTTAGAATGCGAAATTTACGATCAACCAAAATTGGCATTCAATCTTATAGTTTGGCGATAGATTTTTGGTCGACGGGATAACTAAGTACTATCAAATGTTGTACTGCAATTTAACTTCCATTTAACTTAATCATCTCCATTCTACTATTTTAAGATTTTTAACCTCTAAACATGGCATATTTTCAATTTTTATACCGACGTATTGGGGAGAAAAAGTTTTTTTAAGTGCAATTTGTTTAAAAACTGCATCTCAATTTATTTTTGAAATATCAATTTTTTTGTAGTTTTTAGCCCCATTTGTTAAATTTTGGCAACTCAAGTACTCCATTTCTGTAGAAAGTAGGGGAAAATAGCTGGAAAATAGTAATTAAACCTTTTTGTTGGTTTTTTGCCTTAAGAACTTTTAAAAATATAATTAAAATGCCTGCTATTTTGAAAAAAAATATAAATGAATGATTTCTTTTTCAAAATTTAATTTTAAGTATCTATATTAATATTACAAACAAATGAGGGCATATGAATCATGAGATAGCCGATTTTTTTTTCTTTCTTTTTGTAGAGTTTCTTGAATGACGACATTCTTTTCTTTTTTTGGATTTGTATATTATTCAGCGATAGTGACATCCTATGAGTACTTTACTGTAGAAGTTGCTTAAGACTTTATCGTAAATGAAGAATTCTTCAGCGTATATGGATGACGTCATTCTGTACAAAATAAAAGCGTGTATTTTAAAACTAAAATATGTTTTGTACTATCTATATTTATATATTTTATTTTCATCGAGGGTGACACTAAATTCTGAATAAAAAACAGACTTCCCTTTTTCTAGTTTTTTTTTTTTTCAATCTTTGTGCAGTTTCGCCTCAAAAAGTGAGATTTGTAGCAAAAAGATATAAATAGCTGTGAAAACAAACCTGATGAACGTTTATGCTTATTTTTATAAGTAAATACGGCACAGATATCATATACGCACAGAGGTACCTAATTGGCGCCAAAGTGGCGTTATTTTGCATGACATGGTAACCAGTGGCGGCTCATGACTGTCATATTTTGGGGCACTAAATGCATGGCGGACATTATTATTCTTTTTTTTACCATTATTTTTTGAAAGAAAATATTACCTTGTTTAATTGTCGCATATTCTATCAACAAATATGGCAGAGATTTCGTTTAAAGTAATAGTGGTAAGAGAAGAGTAATGTTGGCATCTATGGATTTAGTGCCCCCCAAAATGCCAGTCACGAGCCACCACTGATGTAGCCATATATAATGCTATTATAAATTATTTTGTTCTATAATTATATCATTTATTGGTTGTTATTTCCTTTTTAAAATAATATAAAATGTTTTGTTTATCTCATTATTTTGTTTTCATAATGAAATAAAAAATAACGTACTATTATAGCACGCTATATGTAACTGGTATTCGAAAACGACATTTTCGCCAAATTAGCATAAAAAAATCACGCCAAACGCGGTGCGTTTATGTCATCTGTGTCATAAATATAAACATTTTATTTATATGTAAAATATCATTGCTTTTTATATACAATTTACATTTGTTTGCATATAAAAATGGGTAAGTGGCTTGTTAACACAAAATAAATTGCATAAATCTTTAAAAAATTGCTTGAGTATATCAAACAATGAATAAGTTGCACGAAAATACGCATAAAAAGCTTACTTGTCTCGCCAAACCCATTTTCTCTACCTCGCAAAGGCCCTTATACAGGAAAAGTACCAATTTCATTTTTAAAGACTAAAAAAAAATTAATATAAATGGAAATAGTTTTTTTTTTTTTTTTTTTTTTTTTTTTTTTTTTTTTTTTTTTTTTTTTTTTTTTTTTTTGAAAATCATGCTTTCATTAAAATTCACAAAAATTTAGAAAATATATATGTTTTTTAGATGCACTAAATATTAGAAAAGTCTTGAAAAAAAACTTTAAATACACGGAGTTTAAATTTAATTCGGTGAGTTCAATTATGGAAGATGAATGGATGTAAATGGGAACTTTTCCAAGTTAGCCAGCTATCTCCAATTTGGCTTCATATATAGAATTTTTTTTGTCACCGGAATTCGCGGTATTTTGCCACGTTGGCCAAAGTTTGGCGATATCGTGGTAACTCTGTCATTATAACTTTTCAAAAAATACTCATTGTTGAAGCTAATACTGATTTCTCTATAGAAAATCATCAAACGTAACATTTAAGTATTTCACCCCTCCCCCGCCACCGTTGCCCCCTTAGGTATCGAATTTTAAAAAGACAATATCCAATCCATATATTGCCCTCAGGAATTCATATATGTTCTAAATTTCAAAACTCTATGTCAACAGGAAGTGGGTGAAAAATGAATCACAAGATTTGAGTGCCACAAACAAATATAATTGTAAGTAAAAAAAAAAAAAAAAAAAAAAAAAAAAAAAAAAAAAAAAAAAAAAAAGCATGTAAAAAAAAGAAGAAATGATGCTATAAAGCAAAATATTTTATTATACATCATATAATTGTTTCTAATTTTCACACGCGAAATATATAATATGCTTTTGGCGATTAAAAAATGCTATTGAGAGATTATCGCAAAAACTCAAATCAGAGTTTTTATGCCTTTTTTTACTTTTAAATGGAAAAACAAACATATTTATTTTCCTGTTTGATTAAATTTAAATATGTTTTATGGCACTTCAATGTTATCGCGTGCGTATTTTTTTTTTTTTATTATTTTCTCCATGGGTTCAAACCAGTTGTCAACGAAAACATCAACCGGTGAAAGTGACGCACACCAAATGTGTGTGAGGTATGCAGATAAATTGTGCTTTTTTATCAGTTTTTTCTATATAATTTTCAAACGGTTTAGAACTTAATTTTAATAGTAGGTGCATTCAGTAGGCGACCGTCATAGGTACCTTCTGGTGCAATCAGAAACGAAATCCGTCAAATATTTTTTGAGTTATGCTTGACGAAAGGTTTTTATTAGGCTTTTTTTTTTTTTTTTAGTAGGACATGGCGTTAATATCTATCGTAGCTGTATGTGTCTCTGAGAATTAAACTTCGCTTCGCTCAAACAATTATTATTCTTATGTAAAATAAATTTCTTTTACTATTAATTAAATAAATATTACTCAACTTAGAGTTTATTGCGTTTTGCAATAGCATATATATTTTTATTTACATTTGTAAATTATTCGAAACACTGAATCATAAAGCGATTTTTTTAAATTTAATATAAACGTTTAAACTTTATTAAAATTGTATACTTCATTATTTTTTTTTACTTTCTTCTATCTTCAATAGAAGAAAGTATTGCAATCGATTTTTTTTTCGACATCCGGTTTTCGACGGATTTACACGTTTTAGGGGTCAGAGATCCCCCAAAACATGTTTATAGAAAATGTCAGTCTGTCCGTCTGTCTCTCGCCATTTTACCATCAAAAAGTGTATGAAGTTATGCATAGAATTGAACCAAATTTTTATTTTAAGTTTTTGGCTATGGCAAGCAGATCCTCCCTGAATTTGAAAAAAAAATCGCCGTTAGGGGGCGCTGTAATAGCGATTTTTGTGCAATTTAGAGTATTGTACCATCCAAAAGCGTATGAAGTTGTGCATAGAATTTAACCAAATTTTTATTTTAAGTTTTTGGCTATAGCAAGCAGGTCCTCTCTGAATTTTGAAAGAATTCGCCGGTAGGGGGCGCTGTAATAGCAATATTTGTGCGATTTTGAATATTTTACCATCCTAAAGTGTATGAAGTTATGCATAGAATTGAACCAAATTATTATTTTAAGTTTTTGGATATAGCGAGCAGGTCCTCCCTGAATTTGGAAAAAAATCGCCGGTAGGGGGCGCTGTAATAGCGATTTTTGTGCGATTTTGAATATTGTACCATCCAAAAGTATATGAAGTTATGTATAGAGTTGAACCAAATTTTTATTTTAAGTTTTTGGCTATGGCAAGCAGGTCCTCCCTTAGTTCGTAAAAGAATCGACGGTAAGGGGTGCCGTAATAGCAATTTTTCTTCGATTTTTGTGCCATTTTGAATATTGTATCATCGAGAAGTGTATGAAGTTATGCATATAATTGAACCAATTTTTTGCGTTTGTTTTTGGTCATGGCACGAAGGTCCTCCTTGAATTTTGAAAAATTCTGCCTGTAGGGGACGCTATAATTGCGATGTCTGTACCACTTTCATTATTGTACCAGCGAGAAGTGTATGAAGTTATGCATATAATACAACCAATTTTTTTGTGTATGTTACTGATTATGGCAAGCAAGAGCTCCTTGAACTTGAAAAAATTTCGCCAGAAGGGGCGCTATAATTGCGATCTCTGTGCCATTTTCATTACTGTACCATCGAACAGTGTATAAAATTATGCATGCAATTGAACCAAAATTCTTGTGCATGGTTTTGGCTTTAGCCAACAGTTCCTCCTTGAATTTGGAAATATTGCGCGTTAAAGGGGCTCTGTGATAACGATTTTTGTATAATTTTCTTGATTTTTCGTAGTTCTATTGTGCATCGTCGGCTCGTGCAGCGGCGGGAACTCCCTTCCTGCTAAGCCGGCTATTTGCAAACACCTGATAACAACTGAATAAAGAAAAATTAATAATTTTAACAAATATCATGATATATATTAACTCGTTTTTATTCCGTTTAATTGACTGGAGCAGAACTTTAAAATGAAAATCAAAGTTGGTATAGTATTGAACTGATAATATTGAAGTGTAACATGTGTAACTAGGTTTTGAAATATTAAGATGTATAAGATAGAAGTAAGTTTTAGGATTGGCACATCCAACTAGTTATCAATCAGTCTGTTCTTAATTTTCTAATTACTTTTTTTCGTTAATTTTTATTACTTTTTTCTATCTTTACAAGAAGAAAGTATTGGATTCGTGAAATTTTTCTACTTTCGGTTTTCGACAGATTTACACGTTTTAGGGGTCAGAGTTTCCGTAAAACATGTTTTTACAAAATGTCTGTCTGTGAATCTGTTCATCTGTGTGTCTGTCTGTCTGTGTGTGACACAAATTTTGTGGGCGCTCTTTCTCAAGAACTAATGCACGGAATTTAATAAAAATTTATATTATGTTAGTCCCTGATATTAATTGGTGCTGATTAGCTTTTGGTGTAAATCGCTCAACAGTTGGTACTGCTATGCAGCCTTTATCACGATTACCGCAATAGCTCAATCTCCAGAACTAATGCACGGATTTTCATCAAACTTCAGATTCAGTTTTTCCTTGACATGAATTGAAGTTTTGTATATTTTGGTGTAAATCTCTCAGCAGGTGGCTCTGCTATAAAGCCTTTTTCACGATTTCCGCAATAAATCAATCTCCAGAACTAATGCACGGATTTTCATCAAACTTCAGATTCTGTTAGTCCTTGACATGAATTGAAGTTTTGTTCATTTTGGTGTAAATCGCTTAAAAGGTGGCACTGCTATACTGCATTTTTTACGATTTCCGCAATAGCTCTATCTCAAAAACTAATGCTTGGATTTTCATTGAGCTTCAGATTCAAGTATACTTTGATATGAATTAGTGCTGTTTGTGTTTTGGTGCAAATCTCACAACAGGTGGCGCTGCTATGCTGCACTTTTCAGAATTTCCATTATAGCTGTATCTCAAGAACTAATGCAGTAATTTTCACCAAACTTCAGAATCAGTTAATCCTTGTCATGAATTGACATTTTGTATATTGTGGTGCAAATTGCTCAACAGGTGACGCTGCTATGCTGTATTTTTCAGATTTTTCACTATAAGTGTATATCAAGAACTAATGCACGAATTTACACCAAACTCTAGAATCAGTTAGTCCTTGACATGAATTGACATTTTATACAGTTTGTTGTAAATCGCCCAATAGCTGGCGCTGCTATGCTGTTTTGTGATTTCCGCAATAGCTCTATCTCAAAAACTAATGCTTGGGTTTTCAACGAACTTCAGATCCATGTATACCTGGATATCAATTATTGCTGTTTATGTATTGGTGTAAATAACTTAGCAGGTGGCGCTGCTATGCTATATTTTTCAGAATTTCCGCTATAGCTCTATCTCAAGGTTGGTTGGTTGTGTTTATGACGGCCAATTATCAACACGAGGGATATAGACCCTAAGGGGGGGGTTGTCCTTGGTGGGGGTCTTTCTAAGGGAACCTAACCCGTATTAACGCTTGGAAATCCAAAACTCCGAACGATTAGGTCGACGGGCGCGATTGGGTTCGAACCCAGCAATTCCCGTCTACCAGCTTCGAGAGCAGGACCTCTCGGCTACTGGTTGGAACGCTCTATTTCAAGAACTAAGGCTTATCAAACTTCAAATTCAGATACACTTTGATATGATTTGGTGCTAAATTGATGTAATTTCTTGTACTATTTAAATGATTTAATTGACGTGATTTATATAGAAGAAAGTTTTGTGATGGACACAACATACTAGTTACATTAACTGTGGGTATCCTGTTTTTTGTGAATGTGTGTTTTTTATTCCGTTTTTACTTTCTTCTATCTTTACAAGAAGAAAGTATTGGATTCATCAAAATTTTAGACTTCCGGTTTTTGATGGATTTTACGTTTTAGGGGTCAGAGATTCCGAAAAAGAAGTTTTTGCAAAATGTCTGTCTGTGAGTCTGTGGTTCTGTAAGTCTGTCTCTCTATATGTGACACAAGTTTTGTGGGCGCTCTATCTCAAGAACTAATGAACGGAATTTAATAACAATTTATATTATAGTAGTTCCTAATATAAATTGGTTGTGATTAGTTTTTGGTGTAAATCGCCCAACAGGTGGCGCTGCTATACTTCATATTTCGCGATTTCTGTAATAGCTTTATCTCAACTAATGAACGGATCAAACTTCAGATTCAGTTATTCCATGATATGGATTGGTGTTGGTAACGTTATGGTGTAAATCGCCCAACCGATAGCACTGCTATGCTGCATTATGCAGGATTTACACGATTTTTGCAATAGCTCTATCTCAAGAAATAATGCACGGGTTTTCATCAAATTTCAGATTTAGTTATTCCTTGATATGAATTGGTGCTGGAAACGTTTTGGTGTAAATTGCTCTACAGATGGCGATGCTATGCTGCATTTTGCAGGGTTTACACGATTTTTGCAATAGCTCTATCCCAAGAAATATAGCACGGATTTTCATCAAACTTCAGATTCAGTTAGTCTTTGACATGAATTGACGTTTTGTACATTTTGGTGCAAATCGCTCAACATTTTTTGCGATTTCCGCAATCAATCTCAAGAACTAATGCTTTTGTTTTCAACAAACTTCAAATTTAGATACACCTGGATATGAATTAGTGCCGTTTATGTTACCGCCGTTATGGTGTAAATTGCTCAACAGGTCGCTCTTCTATGCTGCATTTTTGCGATTTACGCAATAGCTCTATCTCAAGAACTAATGATTGGATTTTCAACAAACTTGAGATTCAGGTATACCTCGATATGAATTAGTGCTCTTAATAGTTTGATGCAAATAGCTCAATAGGTAGCGCTGCTACCCTACATTTTTCAGAATTTCCCCTATAGTCTGTCTCAATATCTAATGCACGAATTTTCATCAAACTTGAAATTCAGATATACTTTCATATGCATTAGTACTTATTTAATGTAATTTCTTGTAGGATAATTCCGGGAGTTATGCCGCACATTTCTTTGAATTTGTATATAAATTCCCATGGTGGACATAAAAAAAAAAAAAAAATCATGCTGTGCTATTTAATGGTAAATATACAACGTGTGGAGTGCGACCAAAAAATTCAAAACAGATTATTAATATTTTTGAACAATTTTTTTCGAAAACATTACACTGCGGCGCGTCACCCGTACATTCAGGCTGAGATGACGAACTTGGGGGGTAGTTATGCCGTGCTTGTAATAAGATCAGAACGTGATTATAAATGAAAAAAAAAAAAAAAAAATCATATTTGGCTTTAATTTACGATGTAATAACAAAATAAAACGCTACCGGATTAAACATATCTTATTCGGTTGGTACCACTTTTTTATAAGAAGTTACATTTACTTAAATAATCCTGAAAATGCTCTAATAAAACAAAGCAAATATTACTTTTCTTTTTTACTGGTGCCAAAAACAAATTTTGTAAGCTTTTTATAAAAGTGCTTATATGCACCTATGGTCCCGAATGTGTTAAGAGACCTGTTTTTTTCTACTACAATCGACAAAAAAGTGTCGAAAAAGTACAGTCTTTATGTAACTACATTTAAACACATGATGCAACGAAGCCAATTTCACTTCCTCTTTTTTGGAGTACTTTGCAAAGGACGTCTGCGTTACGCGTAATCCAATTTTTCATTATTATCATCTTGACTTGCATCTTTCTTGCCCTTCTTACTTTTTATTTTCCCCTTTTTCTCCTTCGGTTTTAGTAAACTTGATAACATGCCTAACATCGTTAGTCTGTGCAAAATGATAAGAAAAAGTTAATAATACTTAATCATTCCGTACAAAAGAATCTGCGGCATGTATACCGGAATAGCAGTGCGGCATGTATCCCATTTTGCATGGAGCTGACGTCGGCCACCACAGTTACCTGCCATCGCTAAGGGGAATGACATAACCATACACACAGTACTCTATACAAACGCTACGGATAGTTTTGACTTCGAAATAATGCAAGCATTTAGTAATTAGTGTATTAAAAGTATTTAAACATAATGTGTTTAAAAGTTTGGACAGTGAAATCATGCACTTACATCAGATTAAGGATTGTAATTCTACAAGTAAAAATCGAAATGGGATTCACGCTATACACCAGTTAAAATAATGTCATTGCGCACCTATACTGCGTGTTTGACGACCATCTATCGATAATTACAAGAAATACAAGGGGTGCGGCATCTATCACGGACGTGGCGACTCTCCCGGAGTTACCCTAACCCCTTTTGCCTTGAGAAGCGATGCATCAGCTTGCCTCTGATGAGAACTTTAACTTCATTTATCTGGGAATGAATTTTTTCCCGATATATCAAATTAAAAATATTATAACTAAAGTTCCTTGCAAAATACTAGGTTGTTGGCAAAAAGTTCTGGGAAATCTGTGAAAGCATTTTGTAGCCGAAATTCCTGAACTCCCATGGATCTACCATTAGTACGGCACAAATTCTGGTAACTATTAGATTAAAAATTTCCCAGAACTTTTTGCTCAACGTAATATATGTATGAAATTCTCAGCAGCAATTTTATGCTATATTTCCAACAAATTGTCTTCAGGATTTTTAATTGTGAGTGATAATTGTGAAAATATGCTAATTAATGCAAAACTTAGTCATAAAAATGCTTCATTTTTTTTTTTTTTTACATAAAATATATAATCAATAATTTAAGAAATCCTGAAGACATATTAAAATGGCACATTTTCTATACACAAAAGTGTAAAAATTTTGTAAATCGAGTAAGTATTTCCAGAGTTATATCAAAAATTAAATACATTTAAAATTTTAAAATTTAATTTTTTTTTAATTATATTTAAAAATTTTGGAAGTTTTTGACATGCAATATTCTTATTATATTAAAACATATTTCAGAAAAAATCGTAACAAAACCTCTAAAAGTAAAAAAAAAAAAAGAATTTTGAGCACCGGACCCCCTTAATTTAAAGACAGTGAAGAATTAAGGTTTTTGATCTTTTTTAGTTTTTTTTTTTTTTTTTTTTTTTTTTTTTTTTTTTTTTTTTGCTTTAGTAAAGTTAATTTATTAATCGTTAACAAATGTTGAAGTACCCCAGAAAACAAATTTACAGTTTTTTAAACTATCACTCATTACAATGTAGTTTAAATTCCAAATAGATATTTTATTTGCTACGTACTAGCTATTTCTTATTTGTAATTCATAAAGTGCTTCAGATCTAATGCATCGCTTTTTCGTAATTCATTTTATTCAATCTATTTAAAAGAAAATTTTAATATTATATGTAAATAACCTTTAAATATATTTGTAATAGACCATGTAGGCACTTACATAGTACATAGCGCATTTTTGTTTCCTGATTACTTAAAAATTCGTTATTTTCAATAATTTCCCTATTCCTTTTGGGACACGTTAAGTTAAATAAGAATAATATACGACGAACTGTGTGTTTTAACTTTTTCTTTAATTCTCTGGGTATTTTATTTTTGTATCGTTAGAAAAGAATAAATAATTTTCTTAAAGTCGTTAGATCTGCATATGATTGGTATAAAAAATTTCACAGTTACATGATCTTGACCGACATAATACTGTTCTGAACCTGATGTATTGACCTGGCATTAATGACCTGATTTCATAAACTGCTAGATAATTCGTGCATAATTCGTTATTAATAAGTAACTGTTTCTTTTTTTTCGGATATTCTTTTAGCTAATTTAGTTAAAACTTTATCTTCGTCACGTATTCCCATTTTACTTTTTCCTGTCTTTTAAAATTCTCACTTCTTTGAAGAATTAAGGTTACTGATATTAATCGAAAGCATGAAATAAATCAAATTGTACCGAACACTCTGAACACTAATTCGTATAAAAAATTTTGGAAAAAAAATCTCGGCTTAGAAAATGCTAATATATATTTGTAAAAGTAATTAAAAAATCATTTGTATAATTGTACATTTAAGTTAAATATACTATAAAATGTATTTCAAATATACTGTAAATGATTTAAAATGCATATTTTCGCTTAAAATAAATTTTACTTATAATGCATCTTTTTATCAATTTATGCTTAACTTTTTAGGAAGATTTCGTAAGAAATACTATCTATTACATTCTCCTTTATATTGAAATTTCTGAAAAATTTTTGCAGATCTACGCCGATCATGACACCCAGAACCCCAAATCACCCCCAATTAAAAACTTTATATATATATATATATATATATATGTGTGTGTGTGTGTGTGTGTGTGTATACATATATAAGCGTCTTTTTGCTTTCCTGTATTTTTATGAAAATGCTTATAACAGTAATCTTAATTTAAATTTTCTTTCCTGTTTGTTTCTAAAATACGCTTCATGCCTCTTTGTGTGACACACATTTTAAAATACAAGTTTGTTTAAAATATTTTTTTCTCTACAACAGATTTAATTTGTTTTGGGGAAAACTGAAAAATACGGGTAAACTGCTCAAATGGATAGCTATCACATTTTTATGAAACCATAACTTCTATAACTTCTCTGCACAAATCTCTTCCAAACTGACACATAAAATCAAGTGGCAGAAAATCTCAGTGAACGTCGGGGATGGCAATATAGAGTGGTTTTGTGAAAACAGAAAAAGCCCCAATACATTTTAATTAAAATACATATGAAATTACAGTAAAACCTCCTTAAAGCGACCACGTTCCATTCCAATAAAAATTGGTCGCTTAGAGTGGTGATCTCTTAATGGAGGTCATGTATAAATCTAAATGTTAACTGTTGAAAAAAGGTATTCAATTAATGTGACTAAAATTTATTTTTCGCATTAGGAAAAAAATTTAAAAATTTAAGTATCAAAACAAAAGTTAAAATTACATAAGTTAATTATTGCATAGTTTAAAAAATGAATATGATTATATTGATGATTGCTTTGATTTTACGGTTTTATCTTTTATAACTTTTATTTCCAATTCCTATCGAAGTTCAGTAAATAAATGCAATTTTTTTTTGTGCATGGGAACAAATAATGAGGATTTCATTCATTTCTTTCAGAATTTCCCAACAGAATAGGACAGGGGAGTTTATTCACCGTCATTCTTAATTTGTCATCCGATTTAAATTCATTGCCTAAAAGGGGGTTTAAACAATTAAAAGTTACAGGAATGAAAAAAAAAAAAAGAAATCTAAGCTTAGTTTAGAAGTTTAATGAATAATGCGCTCTCCAGAATTATTTTTCTAATAAAATCGTCTTCAAGCGACCAGGAAAAAAACGGAATTTGTTTCATTTTCTTCAAAGAAATTACTCGCTCGTGGAGGGAGTTCAACTGGGATAGTTTCTGAATGGAGGTAAAATTAGTATTGAGCCTATGAGAATAAATTTCGTTCCATGAAAAAAATGGTCGTTCTGGGGGGTGGTCGCTTAATGGAGGTGGTCGCACAGGGAGGTTTTCCTGTAGTTTAAAATTATTATTTCTTCAAGGAAACGAGCCAAAATTTTATGTGTCACGGATTTTTGATAAAATTTAAAATGGGTTGAGGGGCGAAAAAAATAAAAATTTAGGTAGAAAAACTTCGTCAATTTTCAAAATATCAAATTAACTTAAGTTTATTATAAATCTTCTTAATACTATCTCCAACTTTTATATTGACAAAATTTTGACATTACCAACTTTTACCGCAAAAATAAATAAATAAATAAAAATAAATAAATAAATAAATAAAAACAAACAAAACACGTTGGAAATTGCACGTCAAACTTGGCAAATGAGATGCGTTCGTACTATAACTAGTTGGAACCGAATTTCCTGAAGCAACAGTGCTGGAAACGAAAAAAAAAAAAAAAAAAAAAAAAAAAAAAAAAAAAAAAAAAAAAAGATCGTACTGAAAATTAATTGAACGAAAAATAAAAACACAGACGCTTATAAATCTCTTCAAAAAATCGCGTCAGCAAGTTTCATGTTTTTACTTTTAAAAATGAGTCAGAAAATTTCGAGATGTGGATAGAGGAAACATATTAGGTAGCTTTCTTTACAAAAAAGCTACCTATTGCAGCCGTTCGGAGGAAAGCGATTTCAAAAAATTTTGGTATATTTTCATCGATCATGACCCCCAGACCCCGAAACCACCCTCCGTTCAAAATTTATACATATATATATATATATATATATATCTGACCTATGTCACACTGTAACTCCCGTATTTATGAACCGATTTCGATGTAATTCGGTGTGTACATAGTACATACCAATGTCTCGACCGAGTTCGTTGGCCAGCTTTATCCGCCGTTTTGTTTCAAAATGGCGGCCATTTAAAATTTTTAAAAAAATTTAAAACTTGAAATGTGGTACCAAAAAATTAAAAATGGAAAAATATTTTTTTCTTATGTATTTGACCTTTATACAAAGATTCCGGAGCAGTTTTTGTTTCGTCTATATCTTAAAAAAATGGCTGAGTTATAGCATTTTGAATTTCTAGCGTGGCTGACATTTTGAAACGTCCTGAATTTTGTCACGCGATAAAAGGCGTATTTATGAACCGATTTGGATGTAATTCGGTGTGTACATAGTACATACCAATCACTCGACCGAGTTCGTTGGCCAGCTTCATCCGCCATTTTGTTTCAAAATGGCGGCCATTTAAAATTTTTTAAAAAATTTAAAATTTGAAATGTGGTACCAAAAAATGGAAAATGGAAAAATATTTTTTCTTATGTATTTGACCTTTATACAAAGATTTCGGA
Source organism: Maratus speciosus (assembly GCA_963932465.1). Taxonomy (NCBI): domain Eukaryota; kingdom Metazoa; phylum Arthropoda; class Arachnida; order Araneae; family Salticidae; genus Maratus; species Maratus speciosus. Next base: position 425,633,833 of record OZ010795.1, read on the forward strand.
GCAGTTTTTGTTTCGTCTATATCTTAAAAAATGGCTGAGTTATAGCATTTTGAATTTCTAGCGTGGCTGACATTTTGAAACGTCCTGAATTTTGTCACGCGATAAAAGGCGTATTTATGAACCGATTTGGATGTAACTTCGTTTATACATAGTACATACCAATGCCTCGACCGGGTTCGTTGGCCAGCTTCACCCGCCATCTTGTTTAACAATGGCGGCCATTTAAATTTTTAAGAAAAATTTAAATTTGAAATGTGGCACCAAAAATTGAAAATTGAAAAAATATTTTCTTCTTATGTGTTTGACCTTGATAAAAAGATTCGGGAGCAGTTTTTGTTTCGTCTATATCTTAAGAAATGGCTGATTTATAGCATTTTGAATTTCTAGCGTGGCTGACATTTTGAAACGTCCTGAACTTTGTCACGCGATAACAGGCGTATTTATGAACCGACTTGGATGTACCTTGGTGTGTACATAGTACATACAAATATCTCGACCGAGTTCGTTGGCCAGCTTCATCCGCCATCTTGTTTCAAAATGGCGGCCATTTAAAAAAATTAAAAAATAAAAAAAATTAAATGAGATACCAAAAAATTGGAAAATGAAAAAGATTTTTTTTTGTATGTGTTTGACATTAATACAAAGATTCCGGAACAGTTTTTCTTTCGTCTATATCTAAAAAAAATGGCTGAGTAATAGCATTTTGAACTTCTCTTGTGGCTGACATTTTAAAACGACCTGATTTTTGTCACGCGATAACAGGCGTATTTATGAACCTATTTGGATGTAACTTGGTCTGTACATAGTACATACCAATGTCTCGACCGAGTTCGTTGCCCGGCTTCATTCGCCATCTTGTTTCAAAAGGGTTGCCATTTAAAAAAATTAAATTTAAAATTCAAAATGAGGTATTAAAAAATTGGAAAATGAAACAGATTTTTTTTATATGTTTGGCCTTGATACAAAGATTCCGGAGCAGTTTTTGTTTCTGAAAATTTGTTCTTTTGTTGATATCTTAAAAAATGGTTGATTTATAGCACTTTGAATTTCTAGCATGGCTAACATTTTGAAACGATCTTGTATTTGTCACGCGATAACACACGTATTCGCCTATTTCGATGTAAGAAGGCATGTGGATAGTATACATGAACACCTCAACCAAGTTCGCTGGCCAGATTCATCAGCCATCTTGTTTCAAAATGGCGGCCATTAAATTAAAAAATATATATATATTTAAAGTGAGGTGCAAAAAAAATTAGAAAGTGAAAAAGGTTTCTTTCTTAAGTATTTGATCTTGATATAAGGATTCAGGAGCATTTTTTGTTTGTCTTTACCTTAAAAAATGGCTCAGATATAGCAGTTTCAATTTCTATTGTGGGTGACATTTTGAAAAATCTGATTTTTTGCATGCGACAGCACTCCTATATATTAACCGATTCCGATGTGAGTGAGCATGTGCACAGCAATTACTAAGGTCTCGACGAAGTTCACTGCTTAGCCTCATCCACCATGTTGTCTTAAAATCACAGGCACTTTAAGAAATTGCCGAATTTGGCAGCCAAATATAAGTTACTTTAAAGAAATGCAGCTTGGATAAAGCTGACTAATTTCGCGAAATTCTCATTCATTATATTGATAAAAATTAGTATTGAATCTCCTATATTCGGTTTCCACTAAATTGAGCTTCGTGTGTTTGCATGATATAAGTTGGCTTTTTTTAAATAAGGATTATGAAAGCTACCTCTTCCTCCCGGCACTGGCCGGAAGGACTTTTTTTTTTTTTAATACCGCCTTAACATGATTTGATTAAAACCAGCTCTTAGAGAAAAAAAAAATGAAATTAAAAACTCGTAAAAGCTTCCAGATAAAATTGTTAAACTGGGTTTATCTCTAATCTTGATTAACTTTTTATTGGTAAAATTAGTACTTTAGACGTTTTGTTAAACATCTAGAAAAATACATAAGGAATTAAACTTAAACTGCAGTGGTGTAAACAGTATAGTGTCGGTCATATATTTCCCTGAAGATTTTTTCCCGGAACCCCTTAGGGGACCGTCAACAAATTGAAAAAAACGAATATCGTTTGGATAACCTTGTAAAAACTAATGTAGCAAAAGCGTTCGAACTCGATATTATTAATAGGTGGCTTATTGCAATATACCGTGTTCTTTTTTATGAGGATAGCATGTACACTCGTAGAGAAATTAAGGTTTTTATAAAAACAGTTCCAAATTTCGCCAAGTTTTTTGCTTATAATTTACAGAGTTCTTAATATAAAAATAAGTTTTTTTCAGAAAATATGACAAACAACATTGTATACAATACTCTGCAATCGGAATTAAAAAAGAATAATAATTGGATGAAAATTGATTAGGTATACTAAAACATGTTTCACTGCGCATGCGCGAATGCAATCAAAATATAATGTACATAATGTATTATTTAAGTATATAGAGCAACTTTTGTGAAAGTCTCAAAATCATAGCTTGAAAATTCTGAAAATTATCGTCGATAGAAATAGCTCGAAATCCGTTGTTTCAAAAAGGAAGCAAAAAGATGAGGGCTTGTATCCAAATAGAGTAAAACGTGCAATATTGTGTACGCTATCTCGGAACTAATCAACGGATATTTATGTACAATGTTTTTTTGTCGTATTTTCTGAAAAGAACTTTTTTTATTAAGAAAAATGCAAATAATAAGCAAAAAACTTGGCGAAATTCGGGTTTGTTTTTATAAAAATAAATAATTTCTCCACGAGTATACATTCTATCCTCATAAAAATGAACAACAGTTTATTACAATAAGTCACTTAATCATAATCTCCAGTTTGAACGCTTTTGCTACATTAATTTGTACAGGGTTATCCAAAAGATATTCGTTATTTTTCAATTTGTTGACGGTCCCCTATGGGGTTTAGGGAAAAATAAATATTCAAGGAAATATATGACCTATACTATAATATTTACATACCTTGAGTTTCAGGTTAATTCCTCATGTATTTTTCAAGATATTTAACAAAACGTCAAAAATCGCAAGTGACCGGTCACCTTTGGCCATATAGAGTAAAAAGCTATGAACAAGACTAACAATATCTAAAACTCGTATGATGCTTAATCATCTTGATTTTGGGAATATTTCGCATATTTAAACATAAAACAATACTTAAATCTTTTAATGAATTATTAAATTATTTTAATATACTGCATGATTACGAAGTCTTATGCTTTTTTAATTCGATTAATGCCTACAAATTAATCAATTTAAAAAATACACTTTTTCTATTTGTAATATTCCTTTAAGATTTTTCCCCTTTTTCTTGACACTTAAATCCGACGTTTTTATTATAATTATACGCTTGTATCCGCACACTCTTGCAATTTAGCACTAATGACGTTGTGCAGTATTTTCGCTATACACCAACAAGGAATGGGACGAACAAAATTTAAAATTAATGAAATGGATTATTAATAAAAGTAAAAGTTCATTTTTGTATATTTAGAACGTTTATTTAAGGACTCTTCAATTCTAACTATCATGCAGTTTTTAAAATAGAAATTATTGTTCTTAGTTAGACATTTGACATAAAATGCTTATACCATGCTATGAACCACTGAATTGTATTAACATTCAGTGATGTTACAAAGCATCTGTTCGAATTATTTGGTTCCTAACAACAATCTTACATTTAGCATCACTATTTATTTAAATAATTTGTCATATCTTTAGTCTCTTTAAATATTTATAATCTGGATTAACAGTTTGACTGTAGAACTTCCCTACGATATTCAACTTTCGCCGATACCGGCTATACCGTACAACGTTGTACATAACGAAGAAAAATGTTTTTTAAGCGCGATTAATACAAAAACTAATATTACCTCTACTGAGCTAGCTACGACTCATAAGAGCATTGTTTTACATTTGTAAAACTCAGAAACTAATAAATTTTGTAGATTTAATAAGGTGTTTAATAGACAAAAAGTACTTCGCTGCTGCAAGTTTTGAAATAATTTCCAAGTATTTTTACTGCGCATTAAATAGCTTTATAAACCCAAAATAATTGTTTTATGAATGGTATGTATTTTGAAGCAATTTTTTTTTAACTTGAATATGGCAGCGAAACAAAATATTGTTTTTTTGGGTAATTTTAATGCTTTTAATTCATCCTGTTTGTTGAACATAAAAAAGCTTACTTGAGAACTGACTGCATTCTTATAACAAATGTTCGCATTTAGAAAAATAAATTACACAGTGAAAGCTAATCGGAAAATTCTCCGATAACACAGGCCTGCGAAATTAAAGTTTTTGAAAAATACAAGAGACGTTTTCGCTAATTTTTAAGTTATTCGTTGGGCTGATTTCGAAAATGACCCCCATTTCCCCCCATCAAATCAGAATTTTTTGTAACATCGATATCGATATTTTTGCTAAAATGAAAAGAACAATTTTGGACAATTTTTCATGTGCTATCTTGCAACAGTGATTTTATCCATGTAAATCTATGTAAAAATCTATGTAATCGATTCTCGGTGAGGCAAATTGATTTTTCAGTAATCGAATGTTTTGTTATAGGTTTAAACGGTTTAAAACAACTGGGTCTATCGGAATGTTGTGTCGTGTTGGAAAAATCAATTCGTGTCGGAAAATTCTATCATTTAATTATTAGACATTGATTCCGATATCTAATGTCTTATAATTACCTGGCAGAATTTACCGGTACGAATTGATTTTTCCAACACGGCAAACTTTCCAATCGACCCAATATTTTTCAAGAAAGTCTGACGTGATAGAATTTTTTCATTATTTGTTTTTTAATTAGCACCAAAAAATACATAAAGGTCATCCATCAGTACCCTTGTATTTTCTTCATCGCAGGCCTGTGTAATTATTTGAGTATTAAAAACTTTTATTTAGAAACGATTCCTTAAATCTTGTAATTATATTGCTTTCTGGCGTTTCTGAATATAATACAATGGATTTCAGAATCGTTGGAAACTCATTATAGATTATCTTATATTTTCGTAATAGACCTTTCTTCTTTTCCAATGCAGTAACAACATTGCACAGGTTTATTGCAACATTCCACAAATAATATGAAGATAAAAGTCAAAATGAAAAAGAAAAAATAAATAAATGCATTAAATATAGTGTGTGAAAATTTTAGCAAAAAATAAAAATAATAAAATGCCGAATACTTTGAAGTACATAAGTTATGATTTTAAATACTCTTCATATTTTTTAATACTTTATTTTTAACTCTTAATTTATTAATTCAAGTATTTGTTTACTTAATCTTAATTTTTAAATTAATTTGATAACTTCAATAGAAATCCTTAAAGATTCGAATTATAACTTCTCTCAGCCAACGAAATTCTTTTTTTCTTCTTAAACTTCTCTTTTTCCCAGCAGCTATTTATATACCCTCTCTGGGAGTGCGGTGTCCATTTCATCCCCATTTCCCTTGGAGTGCACGCCTCTGCGTGTGCTCCGCCTGATGTGAACCCGGTGTGCAAAGGGCTCTTTTCAGAGCCATGGTCTGCGCATATCGGGGAGAGTATTAGCACCCCCCCCCCCGACCACTCCTTTATATTAATTTAATTAAATTTAATTATTGCATTCCTTAAACTCATTAAGTACTTTTTCTCTAATTTTAATTTTCTTTTTAAGTACTTTTTCTCTAATTGTTTTTTTTTTCTTTTTCTTTTTTATTAACCATTTGGAAAAATGGTTATTGTCCTCGTCAGGGTAGGAAACCAAAAGCTTATCTGAAGGTTTTTATTTGTTTAATCTGCAATTTATTCGTTTTCTGATTGGTCTATACAGTAATAAGTATTTCCCTTTACTTTCAACAGAGATGGGCAACAGAGTGTTGCCACTATGACAAAAAAGTAATACAAACTACAAAAAAAAAAAAATTATAATAATAATAATAATAATAATAATAATAATAATAATAACTCAGAAACAAATTGAGATACAGCTTTCAAACAAATTGCATTTAAAAGTACATTTTTGTCTCTATCCGACGATATAAAAAATAATATTGTCGGATGTTTAGAAGTTTAAGAATGAAATTTCATTTAAAATTGGCATTCAGATTTCTTGGAAATCTGACGATGGAAATGCCTTTGCCCGAACAGCCAATAAAATGCTCGGTTAATACTTAAGTTTCAGGGGGATAATATGTACGAGTTGCAGGCGATTTCTGTCGCTTGCAACTTTTACGTGTAATAACACTATTAATGTTACATTCATGACGTACGTAATGTATGATCAACTCCGTGCTATTTTTTATGTCTTAAATTTTAGTCTTTGAAAAAATCATTTTCCAAATGGTCGTTGTAATTTGTTAAATTGCATTTTTTTTTTAAATTTATTTATTTATTTATTTATTTATTTATTTTTTAATTCGAGAACTTAAGTCTTATACCTTTACTCTCCCCCTTCTTTTTTTTTTTTTTTTGTTGTTTTTTTCATTGCTGTCCAAAGAATTGCACCTTCTCATCCAACACAAGTGTCCAGTATCCGGGGATGTGGTACATAGCTCGCGGGCTCCTTGGCAAAAAATTCTTCGCATCGTCGTCCTTGTTTTTTACGAATGAATTTAAATGCGCTACATATTTTTTTTTTAATTTTTAATATTACATTTATATTATTTTTCGTATTAATATTTAAAAAAGGTTTAACTTCTGCCAGTTTTCAGCATAGTCCAATGACGTCATGCAGTAACTCCTCCCTTAGCATCCCCCTATCTGGCTTTATAAGAGCGTCATTTTCGGCTGGTCTGCCATTTCGTCAGTTGCTGACGACGCTTGCACTTGTGTCCGTGTGGGGATCCGGTTTGACGAAACTTTCTTTTAAGAACCAGACGATCTGAGTCATATCGAGAGACCGTGGGTACATGTGCTACTTACAATTTTTACAAAATTGGCAAGCTGTTTATAAATCTAAATTGTCTCTGATATTTTAGTTTTTCTTTTTTTTTTTTAAATCTAAAACAAAAATTTTTGCTTCACTGCCAAAATACTCTTTTCCAGTCGTTGCGGACATGTTATGGTGTTGCAAATTGCTTTTTTCAATGCTGATTTCTGTGCGCACCCTAGGCAACTTCGGCTGCTGGAGGGTACAAGGCAACGGCTTTTTAAAATCGCCTGGAAGTCCTCGCGTTTCATTGTCATGATAAAAATAATCAACATTTCATTATATTTGAGATAACAGGACTATAAGTGAAAATAAAAGTAAAGAACATTATATTAGCCACTAACATTGCATCACCTATCGTAGTTTGTTATCTTTTTTATTTATATGATACCTTTTATCATTTTATATATATGTACCTAAAAGCTAACAAGTCCGTTAACGTCATTCTTAGGCTGCTGCTAAGAGGCATTGCTCTATGTAGAATAGATATTCTAAAATTTGCGCAAACGGAACGCTTTAGAGTACTGTGCTAAGATTATATAGAACGATTTAAAATATTTTTTTATTTACTTTTTTCACATGTTTCCTTTTATATTTCGTCCATTTGCTTACCTAGTTGTTACGCCGATAACTACCCGAAAAACTTTGCCTGCCTTAATCCAGACACAAACATGGATTTTAATAGCGGGATGATTCCACTTTAAACGTAGTCCCTTGTTAGTTTTGTCTTCTTGTGCGAAGGTGGAATGTAGCTCCTACAGGCAACCAATATTTAAATCCACTAGAATACTTAAAAATTTATCATTAGTAGTAAATTGATTTAAAATCTCATTTAAATATATTAGATACTTTTATTATTCACATAGCGCATGAAATATTAGTAAGACGGATGGAATACATTTAAAAATGAATACTGTTATACTGTTTTTAAATTCATTCATAAAATATGTAAAAGAAAGTGCAGTAACAGTGTACATATATATATAAACATGTAGAATACCCAGATGAAGAACTAAAAATGTTAGAAATAAGATCACAAATTAAGAGGGGTGATAGAAGGCATCAAGAGGATGAAAAATTACAATAGGTCGCAAACCACTTATTTAATCAAAAATACAGGGTGTACTACCTAATTCAATTTGTGTTGACGTCAATAACTTACAGAAAACTGGAAAATATTATAATAAAACTTTTAATAGACATCCTCACCTTTCTTGTAAATGTGATAATATCGAAAAAATTCCCAACCGGCTCGGCGACAGGCGGAGGTAGATTTCGAAGTTAAGTACTAATTTCACCAGCAAAAAATATACCAAGATTAGAGATAAATGCAGTTTAACAATTATACCTAGCCGTTTTTGAAGCGTTTTAAATTTCATTTTACACTAACAGCTAGTTTTATCAGAATCGTGTTAAAGCGGTACTCAAAAATTTTAACCCTACCCATTTTCACCTCATTGGGACGATTTTGCATAGTCGGGTTTTTATCAGGTTTCAAGACGTCTTTTAAGACTCACATGATGCTACATATGCACCTGCTGAAGCCCGTTGTATATTCCACGTGACGTTAATATTACATTTTTTTTTAAATTCGTCAACATTTTTATTTTTTCATTTTTTACGTGGAAATATTATTATACAAAATCTATGACGTAATATTCACTTTTTTTTTCCTTCGTCAAAGTATTTATTTCAAATTTCACGTGGAAATCTCGTAATAGAAATGTAATTGCTGTGGTAAGGATTTTGTTGTGATTTTTTAATTGTTGGTAACAATGTAAACGAAAAATGTTTAAAATTTTCTTTCATTTTTCTATAAGAGCTGGTTTTATATGAATCATGTTAAGGCTGTATTCAAAATTTTTAACCCACACCCCCATTTCCATCCCCTTGGGCCGAGTTTGTCCATTTGCAATTACCGCCGAGATATTAGCCATCTCAATGTGTTTGTCGAGTTTGAACACGTTCCGTGCATAATTTCGACTTTTATCGTGCGGACAAAATTTAGTACATACACTGGTTTCCAAAAACTAAGGAAAATTAACAAAAATAGCGATTACTCAAAATGTTACAAGTAGATTTTAATAAAACTGAGCCACAATGTTCAACACATAGTAAGGAATAAAATAACATTAAAAGCAATTACCAGGCGATTGCGGTGTTTCAGAAATTAATACAATTATAAAATAAACAAAATAAATGTGTCAGTTTGGTATAGGAAAAGTACCTTTAATATGGAGTATGATAACCTTAGAAGCAATACACCACATACAGCGATGTGTGATACTGTCAGTTATGCGATCTGTAAGTTCGCTGGGAAGTGCGAGCCATTGCTTTTGTAAAGCAGTTGTAAGCGTGGCAAGGGTCTGAGGAAAGGGATTGAGAGCAACCACACATCTTCCTAAAGCATCCCAAACATGTTCGATGGTATTCAAGTCCAGTGATCGCGCTGGCCATTCCATGCGCTGAATTGTTTGGTGCTGAAGATAATCTTCTACGATGTGAGCCCTGTACGGTCTAACGTTATCGTCCTGTAACAGGAAATCATTACATATTGCACCGGCATAAGGGTGCACATAAGCGTCAAGAATGTCATCACTATAGACGTGAGCATTCACAGCTCCACGGAGAAAGACATGGAGGTCTGTACGTCCGTCCAAACAGATACCATCACAAACACAGACACTGCCTTCTCCATATGAACCTCTTTTATGAATGTTTGATGGATGATAGCGTGTTCCCTGTTCTCTCCATATCAAACAATGCCTACTATCGCTTTGGAGGCTAAACTGGAATTCATCTGTGAAGAGAACGCGCCTCCATTAATCAGCCGCCCTGTAGACATGTTCACTTGCCCCCTTAAACGTTCCCTCCGGTGAGATGAGGTTAGCAGCACACAAATGTCTGGTCGCATCGAGTAAAAACCACCTTCATGAAGCATTCTACGCTGATACGTTGATACGTACACGTTGATACAAACCTTCTAGTGACTGCAACAAGAGAGGATCTAAGATGAGAGGGGGTCGCTGTGCTATTCCTTCGTACACATAACCGCAAATATCAGTTATCGGTGCTTATCGTAGCTCTTGTCCGTCTTTGGCTAAACCTTCTAGAGGCCGAACCAGTGGTTTGAAATTGTTTCCAAAGCCTATGAACAACAGAAGGACTCAGATATAGCCATCTGGCCTCCTCTGCCTGACTTTGGCCTACACCCAGTCTTCCAATAGATCTATATCGCAATTATGCGGACATATGATACCTCGAGGTCATGCTAATGAATTGGCTATCTCAGTTTTCTTATCTCATAATTACAGCAACACCAGCAGCCGTACTCTCTAGCATGCATTTTTATGCTCCTCACAGATGACGCAATCCAATTGCAGCGCCAAAAATTTGCATTTTGCAATTTTATTCAGCATCTTTTAGTTAACAACATATGCAAATTTCATATGGATAGTTTCATTTTTGAGCGAGTTATCGCTCTTTTTGTGATTTTTCCTTAATTTTTGGAAACCAGTGTATGAATATGTATATAGTTTTTTTAGGCGAGGGTGGTCTTGGGTTCCTGGGTTCATATAAGGAAAAGTTATGACAGAATTTTTCAAAAGTCGCACCATGGTAACGACTGCAATATGTAGTATTTCTTATGAAATCTATCTAAAAGTGGTAGACGTTTCCATTATTCACACCAGCAGTATGCACTTGACTCTCCACATTTAGGACAGCGATTGCTAGTTCATACGGTATCATCCATTGCTTAAACAGCGTTTTTTTTTTTTTTCCCAAGAAGTTTTTGTGTTGTAATAACATTTCATACAAAATAAGGTACAGTCGTGGGAAAAAAAAAAGTAAGCACCCCTACCAGCTCCTCAACAAATTATCGTAGACAAAAGTTACTGGTACCGAACGATTGGAAATAAAGTCTACTTTTAAATGATGTATATAAAATTTGCTTATGGGGCCATCTACATATTAAAACGAATCCAAAATTCATTTTTTTTTCAATGGCAATACCCAAATTTAACAAGATATTTCAAATCTTCGGTTCAAACTATGCCTAGAAACGAAATTTCATGTCATTCGAATAGTAAGTTTTTGAATTATAGACATTCAAAATTGAGTGCTTCTAATGTTAAATTACATTTTCATATATTTTATTTATATCTCCTAAAATTATGCACCTAATGTACTATTTTTTTGTGTAGCAATAATACTAATATACCCAAGCATAAATACAATGAATTTGTAATTTTTATAATTTTATGACATGAATTATGAATTATGAAATTAATATTCGAAAAAATTAGGAATTGCAACCTACAATTCTTTTGATAGATTTAGATTTATTAAGTTCTGCTTTATGAAAATCCAAAATTTCACATTTTACTTCCAAGTAGTTTTCAAATTATGCTTAACAAATGGCAAAATGACGGTTTAAGGCCGTCTATGATAGAAGTGACTAGATATTTTGAAACTTCTTCTGCTGTCCTGTAATCTAGCTTCATTGACTGCTTGAGTGTTGCTTAAGGTGCCTTCATCAAGAAAGGGGCTCTCTCGGTTAATAATCGAGTACCGAAGTTCAATTTGGATACAGCCCTTAAAATACGTTCGTTTTAAAACAATTAATTTCTCGTAAACTTATCGTACGAATTTCATAAAAATTTGTTTTTAGGCTAATTGAAAGGTGTAGAGTTCATTTATGCTGTCAGAATTGTGTACTGCTATTGAAAATAAACAAAGTTATGGTTCGTTTTAATATGTAGATGGTCCCTAAGCAAATTTTATATGCATCATTTAAAAGTAGACTTAATTTCCAATCGTCCGGTACCAGTAACTTTTTTCTACGATAATTTGTTGAGAAGTTAGTAGGGGGTGTTCCTTTTTTTTCCACAACTGTACATGTTGTTGCATTTTCATTGTAATGTTTTAATTTTTCTCAAATGTGTCACCGTCATCGCAAGTCAGTTAGACTAAATCACCCTGTATTTGGGACTAAATACATGTTTTGCTATACCATGTACTGTGGTAATTTTGCATCCTTTTGATGCCCTCTATCACCACTCTTAACTTGTCAGTCTAATTTTGGAACACACTGTATATATATAAATTAAAATTAAAGTAAACTTTTTAGCGTATATTTTTTTAATTATATAAAATCAATTTTAAGAAGATAACAGTGCAGGATTTCCACATAAAAACTTTCGTATATAAAATTGTAATTTCTGGTCTTCACAAATGAATTTATTTTCAAAGCACTAAAAATTGTAACAGAACTTTGTAATTATTTTTGAAACATCTTAATAATATATAATAAAGAATGGGGTTCTATTTGATATTTAAATAGGAAATACAAAAATGTAGAATTTTAAGAATTAAGAATTTTAACAACTATGACCTTTTTCTTAATTTATTTTTAGCTCTATGGACAAAAAACCAAAAATCTGGGCAGGGGAAATATTAAAAAATAAATACATCTGTATTCCGCAGCCCAGACCGCGTTTTTTAAAATGAAGAATATATATATGAAATAAGTTAAATTAAGGAATGCACTTGACATAGGGAGGGTGAAGCTCCCAATGTAAAATTATAAGCGATTTGCTGTTTTAGAATGGCAGTATTTTTTCTGCGCTGTCACGTCCGAAAATTCTGTTCAAAACACCAATTTTGATAAGTTCTATGTTCATTTTTTACTCTACGGAAAGGAAAAAAAATATATCGAGGGGAAATATTAAAAATAAATGCATCTGTACAGCGTTTACTAAAATGAAGAATATATATATGAAATAAGTTACGAAATACACTTGACCAGGGGTGATTCTAAATTAAAATAAAAATCTGAAAGTTTACAAGAAAAGTTTCTGAGCATTTGCTTCCTTCTAAAAAAAATCAGTAACTTTATTTACAATCATTCTTTCTTTACAATGAATTGTTTTCCCTTTTGAGGACATGAAAAAAAAAAAAGTTTAAAAGTGGCAAGGTAAAGTAAATAACAGAGAAATGGTAAAACACAGCTAACCGAGAGAGGGGAACAGATTTCTGTGAAGGAATGAGCAAGTTATTGGGAAACTTATTTCATTGCGACCCTTAGCTCTTTGTGGTGATTGGTCAAACTGGTTGGTTGGATGTGTTTATGAAGGTCAATTATCAACATGGGAGGTATAGGCCCTAAGGGGGGAGTGCCCTTCGTGGGGGTCTTTCTAAGGGAACATAACAGGTATTTACGCAAGGAAAACCAAGTTTCGAAGAAAACTACGGAAAACTCCGAACGATTGAACCGACGGGCGCGATTGCGCTCGAACCGAGCACTTCTCGTCTTCCAGCGAATGGTCAAACCTGAATCGCGGGGTTATTTTTCCTCTCGACTTTCGCCTAGTACACCTTCCGTAAAATAGACTCATCTAAAAGTGGGAGTTTCCCAAGTCTCATCTCGTGGTGGGTCAATAATACCAATAACTTTCTTCTACATTAATTTGTTGCAAATTTATAGGTGTGTTTACTTTAATTTTTCCACGACTGTACGTTAGTGTTGCGAGTTCGCAACTTTTATTTTATCTTTTCAGATTTATTGATTACAACCAGATTTTTCAATAAGTAACATTTGCCTTACTTAATGGCAAATTAAATAAGGTAAAAAGATGATCAATTATAACATTAAAAAAACTGGTACCTATGAAGCAATCGGAAATTTAACAAAATAGAACACTGACAGTGCATATACGCCTTTATAGACTTTTGCATTGAATTGGTATTAATTGAATTGTTACATCTAAAAATATACGAAATGTAGCGAAATACTTTATTAATGCTTTGAATTCTGCGATCTGTTTTGCCGTATATTTAAAATAATTACATGTAATATCAGGATTTTAATGAGTGATTATGTCTTAATTTTATTTAAAAAACATAATGCATATCATACAAATTTTAGAATTACATATAAGAATTGTTTTTGATGTTTTGTGACTAATAAAAACGAAAGCAAATATATATTTAAATATTTCTCTATATAATTTCGCTTCTACATTAACAGTTTTTATTCCAAGTCTTTAGTTAAAGAAGAAATAAATAACTCTCTCAAAGTTTGATATTTTTATTTATTCGTTATACTATGTTATTTTACAATTTATGGTCACACATTTCAACTTCTTCTATAAAAAGAAAGAAAACGCCATTTTTTCAGTATATCCTATAATTGTTAATTCCATACATCCCACTTTCCCCGCTTTTTGGTATTTTTGACAATGTTTTTTTTTTTTTTTTTTTTTTTTTTTTTTTCCTTTGAGACGCAAAGAAAAAAAAAAGAAAGAAAGTTCTAAATGCTCTTAATTGGAGCAAGAATAACATTTAGAAGAGAATAAGTAAAAATTCTCTTGAGAATAGAAGAAATGAAAGCATTTCTTTCCTGCTTAAAGAAGAAGAAGAATAAAAAAAACTGCAACTCGGTTTTATTTTCTGGTGAAGAAAGCGAATAAAACTTTGTTTTTACCATGCCTTCAAAATATTTTTATTAATGTTTTACAAAGTAAGATTTCCGAATGTTGTTTATTGGAATGAAATTCCTAAAAATGTCGTATTTTTAGAAGGATTTTAATAATGCATATTATTTTAATCTGGTTACAAACGTTTTAAAAAATACATTTTTATCAAAAAGAACTGTTCCTGTTATTATCTTGTAAATTCTGTAAAACAATTTATTGAATATACGGATGTTTTTATGTGAAATGTTCTGCCCATTTTTTTTATTTTATTTTATTTTATTTTATTTTATTTTATTTTTATTTATTTATTTATTTATTTTTATTTATTTTTATTTTATTTATTTTTTTTTTTTTACTGTGATTACAAAACGTTTGAAAAATTACATTGTTTATCAAAAATCACTGTTCCTGTTAATATTCTGTAATCTCTGTAAAACAATTTCTTGCACATACGGATTTTTTAAATGTGAAACAGAAATTTTTATACGAGACTTTTCTTTTTTTAAATGAAAAACGTATTTCATTCGTATTCAGTACTTATATTTACTTTTATTTCTAAAATGTTAAATGCTAAAAAGAAAAGAGTTCCTTTCAGGAAAGTAGAATGATCTATGAATATTGTGTTTGTGGAAACGAGGAGTGACCGATAAACGCCCCCTTTACATCCCAGTCTGGAAGAAGTGGGATAAGCACAAATAGACATAAACGGATGTTACCATTTCGAAATGAAAAATATTAAAAACTCTATAGCGTTGACAACAATCTGGAAATTGCAATTGCTGACTGTCTATGAACGATCATAACGATTTAGAAGTAAGAATGTGTTACCCCGTATACGCGATCATGACGATGAAAGGGTTCATGCACCAAGCATATCGATAAACGTATAACAATTCTACAATAGTATCTATAATATCACAAATTAGAGACTATGCCAGATTGAAACGTCTTCAAACCACATCATATAATAGGTCACAAATATTTCATAATTATGCGTGATGAGGGAATAGCTTCCCATACTTTTGATACCTTTTCTGTTTTCTTTATACTTGGAAAAAAAATCCACGTAATATCTATTACTCTGTAACAAAGCAAAATCTATATAATATCTCTTACTATGTAACAACTACAAATTCTGTTTTGAAATGCATCTAATTTTAGTTATCCTGTGCCTTTTGCAACTTGATTTATTTAGACCACTCTTCATTCTGCTTTAAATTGTGCTTAACATAATTATCTTAAATTATTTTTACTCATCTAATATAACACTTAATTTTATAATGTTTACTTTCAACTTATCTTTAGAGTCTTAATAATTTATATTGCATTCAGAAATTTCTTATTAACAGTAACACTTTTTTTCTTTTTTACTAAGTATTTTAAGACCGTAAGACATTTTTCTTTCCAATTGATCATAAGAGACTCATCTGAAGATTGATGTCAGCTTGAAATCTAATCAAATCTGCTTACACTGATTAGAACTGTTTATGTATTAAAAAATTTCAATATTGATTGAATATAATATTTATAATTTTCTTTCTTTTCTTTTTCTTCTTTTTCGTTTTTTTTTCTCTTTTTCTACTTTTATATATTTTTATTTTTATTTTCTTATAAACTTTCATTACTTTATTAAAACATTAAATAGATAGATAAAATTCATATATTTTATTTCTTACTTTTATAATCATTATGATACTACTAACATAAATAATCTACGTCTATCAAAGAAAAATGTCTTTATTCATAAATTTTTCCCGTTTAACCTTCCTGCCCTGAATGAGTGTAATCAACCCATTTAAAAAGGTTATTTCATGATAGCTCCCATGGTTTTTGATTACGATACCTCACATTTAAAGTATTCTTCAAATAAATAAATTTCCTTAGTTTACAACTTTTCAGAAGAATTTATTTTATAAATATAAATATTTAAAAATGTCGTTATACCAGGCCCATATCACGAATAAGCATAGGAATATACACACCAGAAAAATTATTGTATGATGATTTGCATTTTGATTGATTACTGATAGATAAGAAACATATATACTGATGTAATGTACTACATGTCCGATGCCTGTTTTGTATTTTATTGTGAAATATGACTTGTAAACAGCGTATGCTTACTAAAGATAATATCAGGAATTCTGCTTAAGAGCTCAGTGATCAATATGATAAAAGATGTGATAATTAATTGAATGTAAAGTATTAATCTGATCATTTTTTAATCGAAGAGAATAATGAGAAGATTTTTAATATTTCCATAGTACATTTATGAATGTTTTAAAACTGCTTTTTTATGTTACAAATTAATATTTGCCCATTTGTTTTACTGAAATTAATTCAGTATAATAAATAATTTTAATAAAAAGTGCGATTTCAAAAATAAAGTTTTGTATGTTAAAGTTCACCCAATATTTATTCGTTATTTAGAACATTCTCTGAAGTTTTAAAACCGCCTTTCTAAGACACAAATTAACATATACTCATTAATTTAGAGAAGTTAGTCAAATGTAACAAATAACTTTAGCAATATGTGCTATTTCATAAATAATTTAAATCTTAAAAAGAAAATAAATAAATAAATAAATAAACTGAAACATAATGCATTTAGTAATCCCTCAGATATATTTAGGTATAAAACAACCTGCAATTGTACTTCATTTCTACAGGAACAACGCGTTTGAATAGTAGTTTATTATGTCATTGTCCTGGAATGTAACATTCTAAGTAGCATTATGGCAAGTAGCTGCTTCCGAAAATTACTCTCTAACACAAAATTTTATTAATGCCACACATTGCGCCTGATAATTGTATCAATAAATTTAAATTACGGCCAAGCTGTTGTTCACTGAAATTATTATGTTTTGATTTGAGAAGCCCATGTCCTATTATTATTCCTGAATTATATTGCTGAAAATCAGTCGTTTATAAAAATTTTATTTTTTAATTCCGATTGCGATCATGGCAGGAAATATATCAGAATTTTGACTTTTATACACGATGTGATTATTAATGTATTTAATAGGGTAAATATAAATTTCAATAATAATGCATTAATAAAATAAGAAATGTATACTTCAAATTAAAAAAAATTAAGAAAGCTTTATCAAATATATGTATAATACGTTTAAAATAAAGCACAAGAATGTACGCATACAAGTAATAGCATAGTTCTTTTTATACAGGAAATATTTTAGATAGTAATTTTCATTACAATATAAATACCCATTCATAGTTATAAGGTGTTTATGTGAGTTTATGTGTGTAGTGTATGTTTGGAATTGCCACCCCTTTAAAATTAGTAGAAAACTATGCTGAAAGAAACCAAATTTAGAAAAAAATAAATGAAAGTTCTTGGATTTTATATCCTGTATAAATAAAATAAATGCAATACAAATAAAATTATTTGTAGAAAAAGGAATAAACGACGATATGTATTTTATCATTTTTTCACAGTCTGTAACACAGTCTTTCCACATTTGTAATCATAAAATTGAGTATATATCATTCGGAAATAATGGTAAAAGATTGAAATAATGACATTAAAGTGACAAAAACAGAACCTTTGTACAGCAAACAGTACTATTTTACAATATGTATGACTTTTTTAACATATATATATATATATATATATAAACGTAAAGTATATTAATTACCAACAAAAAACAAGTAATATTCATGAGAAATGCGCCAAAAAGCTGCAGTAAAACACATAAATTCAATATAAACCAGTATAAGATTATATTTAGCCTGAACCAGCGCACGCCCACCCTCACAGAACAAGAATAACAAGAAAAAAAATAACTGTATGTAATTAAAATTTTAACAAAAACTAGGAAAAAATAGGCTGCGGCCTCATCGGCAGTGGGTTATATTTCAAAAGCAGCCGCACACTAAAAAAAAAAAAAAAAAAAAAAAAAAAAAAAAAAAAAATGTGGACAAAATATGCATTAGTAGTAGTGGGTTTCGGCAAGAACAGTGATAGCAAAATCAAATGTTTAACATTTGGTGGCTATTATCACATGCTCCCCCACCGGACCCTACGCCAATATTATTAAATGAAAGCCTCACCTGGAACACAGTAAAAGATGCTAAAAATATGTTCGTTGAAAAAAAACACACTCAACCAACTGAGCCACATTGCCACAACCCAAATATAAAACATAAAACAAACTAAACAAGGCAGAATCCAGCATCTAATCTACCAATCCAAATTCATTCCAGGACTGTTGCCAATCGACACAGCACATCATCATAAAACCGTCCTTGAACAGGCTTTAGGAAATATGAGTCATTTACTGACGTCGAAAAGCAATCGATCAGTAACTAAGAAAATCAGCAAAATCTGAATATATATATATATATTAATTTAAAGGAATATTGTTTTTGTAATATAGTTTACTTTTAAAATGAAACAATTCCTTCTTAAACATATGTTTATCTGTACAAATTCTAAAAAAGCGAAATATTTGACTAATAATTATATCAATATATATACGTTTGTAAATATTGGAGAACCATTGAACAAGTTGATTAACCTGAAATTGAAAACTATTACGTTTATTGTAGATTGAAATATGTACTATATATATATATATATATATATATAATAGATATAATAGAGATTTATTTTTAAGCTTATGTCATTTCTGTTTTTATAATAATTATGTAACTTTTAACAATAATACCTTTAATCAGATATGTGGTACAGGGATGGGGACAAACTATTCTAGTACAGCAGCAAATTTATTTTTGTTTTATTATGAATATAAGTATACTATAAAATATAACAGGTCTTTAAAGGTCTTTGGGTATATTGATGATATTTTGATTTTTAATTTTGATATTTCTAATGAATATGATAATATTATATATCGAAATTGCTTAAAATTGAATAGAGCAAACAGTGATAATTATAATGCAGAATTTTTGGATATTTTATTTAAAATTATTGATAATAAATTTATATTGGATTTGTACGATAAGAAAAATAGTTTTCAATCTTTTACTAGAAGCATGCCACATTGGTTTTCAAATTTACATAAAAAAATTACATAAATATTATCATTAATCAATTAATACGTTTCAATAAAATTTGTGGCAGAGACAATAATTTTTATAAACAGATCTTTAAGTTGTTGCTAATTTATTTTACAATAATTTTTACCCTATAAAGTTTTTGAAATATTATTTAAAGACAGTTCTAAAAAGTGAATGGCAACGATGTGGACTAGCGGCGTGAACATGCGATGGCAGCTTTCTGGAATTTTCTGTATGAAATATGCATCCTAAAGTCTTGTTAAAAGAACGGGTGTGTATTGATGAAGTGAAACGAAAGAAAGTTGCAGACCTGGAATTCTGGTACTTGACAATGGCTTTGGAAGAAAAATTATTTGTTTATTGTTGACGGGTGAGAAACATTATACAGGTATTACTGTTTTTCATGTTTTGAGAAATTTTATTTTGCGGGTTTGGGGGGGGGGGGCGCACGTTTATTCTGCATTCATGCATGTTAACTTAATTTCTTTTGTTTTTATTTTAATGGCAATTTTTTAAATATTTCTCTAAAAAACTTTTTATCGGGCCTGTCGGGCATTGCACGCAGGAGGCAGTAGTATATATATACATACATACATATATGTATATGTATGTATGTATGTATGTATACATAACAGTAATTTTAACATTTGCAATAGTTTTGTTTGTGTTTTCTAAGCTTTTGTTACACGAAATTCACATTAATTTAATACATGGCAGTTTTCAGTTTTCTCACATATTACTTCAGACAAAATTAAAATATATTTTAAATACATATATTTCTATATCGAGCACAAACATAATAAATGTCAGCAATGAAAACATTTTAAAATAAAAATAGCAGTAATAATAAAAAAACTTCTTTACAGAACAAAATATAAAAATTTTACCTATACAAAAGTGAAATAGTGAATTATTGTGCATTGATATAAAATATCATAGTAATTATTGAGTGAAATAGAAATGTATGATAAAACATTGAGTTCTGTAAAATATTTTTTTAAAGAATTTAAATATTTTAAACACACTTTTAAGTTATATAATGGTCGATCTTATTAGAATATTGTATAAAAAATATTATAAACGGTGTTTTAATAGTAAATTTCAACAATGTAAAAATTTTCAGAAAAAAATAAATAAAATAAAATCTTTTGTAACAAAACTAAACTGTTCAGACAAAGAGAAGAATTTTATAAGTTTTGTTAAAATTTTTGTAAAATACAAATGTAAATAAGTACAATGACATTAGGTTAATAGTATGTTTTTCTATAGATGTTTGTTGCACATGCACGTGTCAATTTTTTATTCATTTTCTATAAAAGGAATAAGTTTCTTAATCAATGTCTTCTAGTATATTGAATGCTTTGAACTGTGTTTGAATAAATGACTTTGTAATTTAATCGTCATTTTAGAAATAAGTTATGAAACACTGGCGTATATTGTTAATTTTAAAAAGTATTTTTTTATTGTTTAATTAGTCTTTGCTTCCATTGAATCGTTAAAATTTTATTTTCCCTCGTAAACGTTGATTCACGAATTTAATATGACAATTAAATCAGAATTAACGAAATTTATATCATTTTACTCGATCACCCTAATTTAATATGTCCAGTAAACTCACATTTTGGAATGAAACTTCATTTTTAATATCGTGGCATCCTCTATTCTTAATACAGGTAGATTTTCGGAGATTAAAATTAATCATGCAAAATCTGATTCATAAGCTACGTTTTTATTTCAAAATACGACTTGTGCATTTCAGGTTAAATTGAGATTAAAAAGGGAATATTGATGTGAAATTTTTAGATCAAATTTCGTTGTAAAATGCAGTTAATAAGTTTCAGTGTTATTTTAAATATTATTCCACGCTTTTAATAAATTTGCATGAAATGCAATGTGGAACTTCAGAATAAAATAGCGAAATTAAATTTGAACAATTTTAAATGCAGTCTTGCTATTATTGAAACTAAATTTTATACTTTTCCTCAAGATTCAATAAGATATTGAATAAATGTATGTTATAATATTTTATTTTTTGATTTGAGAAGTTTACACCTTATTCTTGAGGGCTAGAAGACTTTTATTTATTCATGATTTTACTATTGTTAATGGAAGTATTTTCGTTTCTTATAATGTATATTCACTGTATCTTTAATCTAGCTCTCAGTTTAATAGTATTACTAAAGATCAATAAATAGTAATTTTTGAAACTGAGTTGCATACATTCACTCTAAATAAAAAGGAATGTATATTCACTCCGGAGGGGTGAATAGTAACTTTATCGCAGAGTCAAAATATGAACAACATCTTTAAGAGTGACTACTCACTCTGAGCAAAAGTGAAATTTTTGACTCTCCGAAAGAGTGAATATTCGCTCCTGGGAAGTGAATATTCACTCTAAACAGGGGTGGATAATCACTCTTTCGTAGAAGTGACTATTCACTCTTCCTAAAGGAGTGCGGATTTTCACTCCTATTAGGAGTGAATAGTCACTCTTTTATAGGAGCGAATGTTCATTTTTTATGGAGTCAATTCTTTTTTTATTTTGCTTTTATGGGCTTTTTAAAAGAATCACATCTTTTACAGCATGCAATGAAAATAGATACAAGCATAATAAAGATTGGAATAAAATACTTTATTCGCAATATTTATTTAATTCATGGTTTCTGACATTAATTGAACTTTTAATTAAAAATTCAGTTAAACAGGGTTCGTACAGGTCCTTGAATTTTCAGACTAAGAAATGTTTCGGTACCAGTATTTTCTTATGGAAAATCTCTCCTTAAATAAGGCGAAATTTCGTCCGTTTAAACTAGATTTATTTTTCTAAAAAAAAGTACTGATATTCAGCCTTGAAAATAACGGTAACCGTACGAACAATGTTAAAGTTACACGTGGATTTAAATTAGATTACTGACAGAAATAAACTAATATATTTTATTCCAATCTTATTATTTGTGTTTACTTTTATTGCATGCCCTATAAAAATATTACTTTTAAAGTTTTATAAATAACTTTTTAATAGGTGAATATGTTATATGTATAACAATGTTTGATTTCATTTTAATTTTTTTGTTTTAAATATAAATTTCTATCTTTTTAACGTACTTTTTCCGTGAATTATTGCTATTTTTGAAAAGTCCTATCGTTATAAAATATTTTTCTTTTTTGCATTTATAAAACAATGCTTATAAACTCACATCTTTTAAAAATGAGTTCTAAGAATGATTTAAATATTAAAAATGCGCATTTTTTTTATCCGCTGTGATTTGTTTTTGCTTCCTTTAAAATGGTCATAGAGTCTAAATTTTAAGTTCTTTGGAATATGCCCTTTTAAACATATTCTTTATCTTAATCATGATCCAGTCACTTTTAGCCAAACAGTTAATTTGGATTTGAAAGATTTTCATGTGCAAGAGGAAAATGAAATATAAAAATAGACATGAATAAGTCTTCATATTGGAAATAAAACGAAAATACCAAAAGAAGGTGAATTTCATCTCATATATCAAAAATAAAACGAATACGCTTTGGGGTTGAAATAAAAGGGGCTTGTGCTATGATATTAATTCTTATTATTAAAAAAAAAATGTTACTAACATCTCATGGTTTATCGTCTGAACACAGCTAACAGAAATGTTTAATTTTTAATAACAAATTTCAATGATAAAAAAAAAAAAAAAAAATGATAAGCAAATTGATAATAAACTTCAAAATTATGCACCGCAAAATTATCGCTATGAAAATGACATCATTGTATCGGGAAATAAATATTTTCATCCTTAAAAACCAAATATTAACTAGATTGCCTGAAAAAAAAAAATCAAGAGTGTTACTCCTTAATTCCGCCTCATTTCAGAAAATATGAATGAAAATTATTTTATTTTTAAAAGGAAATTACGTTTTCATTCATAAAGCCTAAACATTTAATATAATTGTGTCAATGTAAATAATTTTCTGTCTGCCAGTATTGAAAAATATGGCTCGGAAGTGTAAAAAGAAATCTAAGATTTGCAATAACCATTAGTGCAATCAATAAAAAGTTACATATGTAAATTAATGAGGCCTCGGGAGGCTAAGAGGGGCTCCACTCCTTTGAAGACTTTATTATTTAAAATAATACCAGAATTAGTAGCTCATGAAAACTTCAAAATATCCTTCCATAACAACGTTTTTTATTTAACGCTTCTAATGTCTGAAAGCTTCTTATTTTTTATTCTTATAAATAATTACATAATTTGAAAAGTTTAAATTGCGGTTTGCAGGAAATTGAATATTACCAGAGTGTGTCTAAAAACAATGACTTGCAGAGCTGACGTTGAGACTCCTGGTCTGCAGATTTACTAGTATTTTTATATTTGAAAGACAGATGGTAGCTCCAGAAAACATTAATTTCAGTAATTCAGATATGTAAACGGGATTGATTTTACAAGATCTAATTAAAAAATTGAAGGTAATTAATTATTTTCTAAATATATAACTAAATAAAACATGTTATATAAAAATTTAAAAGTTATATTTCACTAAATGCTAGTTGTAAAGAATATGTATCAGTTTTTTAAATCGTGTAAGTAATTTATTCGTTTTATTCGTGTAAGTAAACCGCTTCTGCTTATTTTACGTCGCATATGGGGGGGGGGGGGGGGAGGGTTGCGGATTAATGGGATTTTACGGTTATAATAGACAATATTCCGCTTTACGCAAATTGGTAAAAAAAAAAGACTGTGGCGATTTTTTTCCGTTTGTAATCTTCAGAATGTGTTTTAAAGTGAAATATTAATTAGTAATACTTCTTAAGTTTGTAACAACAACAACAACAACAACAACAACAAACATGAGCTTGTGAATTTATTTATAATCTATTTTACACACAGATAGAGTTTAAAATATGAAGTTTCCATTTTATGAATTTAATGAAAAGTAAAACAGAAAAATGTGCGCATTTTATTTGATCAATCGACATTTTCCTTTTATTTACAGTTTTTTACACATAAAAATTCGTATTTTCCTCAGCGAAACGGATTAAAATACGATACATATAAATAAACCATACAATTTATTTTTTTTTCAATTATCCTAAAAATTTAAAAATTATAGGTTTTTTAAAAATGTATTTTATAAAATTTTGAATGTATGACATTTTCTTTAAAATCTTGTAGTCATCCATTTACAGTTAGAATAACGGCATGTATTTATTATTATTATTATTATTATTATAACGGTAATGGAAGAATAATGACCTGTTTTTTTTTCTGTTTTTATTATAAGGGTAACGGAAAAAAAACCCCGCATAATTTAAATTTATATACAGTAGAAAAACAGAAATGTATTTGTGTTAAAAATTGTAAATAAAAAGAAACTGTTCTAGGCTGAACAAATACAAACTGCTTTTCCTTATCATTAAATCTGAAAAAATTCAAAATTAAAATTCTCTCTCTGTGCACAAATGAATGCGTAAAAATGTGATTTTATTTATATTTGTATTTTAGATGTATTTATTTATTATATGCATTTGATCTATCTATCAGTTTTAAAGTTTCATTTACCGAATGCTTTTTGGTTTTAAAATATTCTTTTTTTTCCGTCTTATGTAAAAATTTGCTTTCGGCGGAACTTAAAAACTTTCCGTTTCTGCGATAGGCAGATTCCGACTTATGGAGTACGTATTCATGTTATTTTGAATGGATTCGCCGGGACTTGAAAGTGTTGCCGCGGTAGGCAGATTTCCTGCTTACACAGAATCCGTCTTAGGCAGATTTTACAGTATTTTTATTGTCTGAAGAATTGTCACAAAATAGTGATGTGTGAAACTCTTAAGGAAATAAAATCTAAATAAACAAATACATTTTTATAGAAACATAAAATCAAATTTACTTTATTAACTAACACAAAAAGGATAAAAAAAATGCTTTCTGCTTCAAAGAGGACAGACCTCGCAACCTGTGTATTGCGAGGCCAGTGCTTAACCCACTGAGCTACAGAAGGTACAGTCGTGGAAAAAAAAAAGTAAACACCCCCTACTAACTCCTCAACAAATTACCGTAGAAGAAAGTTACTGGTAACGAACGATCGGAAATAAAGTCTACTTTTAAACGATGCATCTAAAATTTGCTTAGGGGCCATCTACATATTAAAACGAACCATAACTTTGTTTTTTTTCAATAGCTGTACGCAATTCTGACAGCATAAATGACTTCTACACCATTCAATTAGCCTAAAAACAAATTTATGCAATTCGTACCATAAGTTTCCGAGAATAATTATTTTAAAAGGAGCGTATTTTAAGGGCTGCATCCATCAGTTAGGTACTCAATTGTTAACCCAGAGAGCCCCCTTCTTGATCAAGGCACCTTAAGCGTCACTCAAGCAGTCAATGAAATCTGCTAGATTACAGGACAGCATAAGAAATTTCAAAGTATCTAGTTACTTCTATCATAGACGGTTGGTTGTGTTTATGACGGTCAATTATAAACACGAGGGATATAGGCCCTAAGGGTGGGGAGTGCTCGTCGTGGGGGTCTTTCTAAGGGAACCTAACCCGTATTAACGCTTCGAAATCCAAGGTTCGAAGGAAACCACGAAAACTCCGAACAATTAGGCCGATGGGTGCGATTGGGTTCGAACCCAGCACTTCCCGTCTACCAGCTTCGAGAGAAGAACCTCTCGGCCACTGGTGAGGCTCTATCATAGAAGGCCCCTTAAACCATCATTTTACCGTTTTTTAAGCATAATTTGAAAATTAATTGGAAGAAAAATGTGAAATTTTGGATTTCCATAAAGCAGGAGTTAATAAATCTAAATCCAGCAAAAAAATTGTAGGTTACAATACGAATATTAATTTCATAATTTATAATTCATATCATAAAATTATAAAAGTTGCAAATTCAGCATATTTATATGTTCGGGTATATTAGTATTACTGCTACACAAAAAATTAGCACATTAGGAGCGTAATTTCAGGAGATAGGAATAAAAATATGAAAATGTAATTTAACATTAGAAGCACTAAATTCTGAATGTTTATAATTCAAAAACTTATTATTCAAATGACTTGAAATTTGGTGCCTAGGTATAGTTTGAAACGAAAATTTGAAATATCTCGTTAAAATTTGGTATTGCTACAGAAAAAAAATGAAGTTTGGATTCGTTTTATTATGTAGATGGCCCCCTAAGCAAATTTTATATACATCATTTAAAAGAAGACTTTATTTCCAATCGTTCGGTACCAGTAACATTCGTCTACGATAATTTGTCGAGGAGTTAGTAAGGGTGTTTACTTTTTTTTTTCCACGACTGTACGTAAAATTTCCACTAAAAGCTGATCAGAAGAAATTAAGCGCACGAATACCGGACACATTTTCAGTGAAATTCCTATAAATGGTGGAAAAATATAGTCCGTTTTTTCATGCTTATTATATAATGAATAAGAATTTTCCTGCAAACAAACATGATCTTATTCGATTCATCTAAAATAGATTCATATTATATATTAATTTTAATACGATCGCCCATGTCATTTTCGGAGGTAAAAAAATGTGAATTAAAAAGAAAACTAGAGTTTTACCGGAAACAACTGTTATCTTATTCCCTTCACCTAAAACATATTTATATTATACATATTAATTTAAAGAAAATATCCCGGGCCATTTTCAAGAAATCGACATTAAGAATTTGTACCATCACTTTTACTTTAAAAATGGGTATTTAGATCTCAAAATATACTGCACGTAGAAATTTAAAAATTTCAGAATATGATTAGACTGCAGATATAAGAATGTTCTAAAAAATGAGAATAATAGAGCTATATTTGCTTAGTTATTGAAAGGCGGCTTTTCGCGTTTTCTTTGTAGCCGAGTTAGCTGTATATATGAGTTCCGCCATCTACGAATTCTACGGCAAGATACGATACGATTTTAGGCTTAAGGCTGCGTCACTAGAATATTATCGTCTTCCATGATTATAATTGGCAGCGCATCAAAAATTTGTATTTTTTCGTTATTTAAATTAAGTGATCAAAACCTGAATTCTCTGGATACAGTATACAATCAGATTTTGTTTTCTTTTTCTAATCGATATTTTATATTTTGTATATATACTTTTTTATTATTGACAACTAACAGCACCAAAAATCCCTTTTCTGTGAAAGATAGCATTTATGAATAAATATAAAGTTACGGAATTTACTAAAACCGATTTTTTCGTATTAGCTGCATGTCAGCAGTTAATTTACAAAGAAATCTTCAAAGGATTCGTTAATTACAACAAGCGTTCTAATTCTTATAGTTGTAGTTTCAGTAGTTGTTTAGCTCGTAATACGATTGCATGTCTGTTAAACTTTTGTTTCATATATAGTGTTTTATTATTTTATTTATTATTTATGAAGTTTTAATTTTATTATAGGATATTAGCCAAAATCCTTTCCTTATATATTTATATTGTTTAAAGTGCAAATGCGTTAATATCGTTGGTAGTCTTGTTGCCCGTGATCGAGATCTATTTAGAAGATGAATACCATGCCTAAAAATTAGAAAAAAAGCATAGTAAATCAATAAATTGAGATGCAATTTTCAAACTACCTTCAAAAAAACTTTTTTTTTTTTTTTTTTTTTTTTTCGTCGAACGGTGTAAAATTTGATAATGTCCGAAGTTTAGAAATTACGTATGTGTAAAAAAAACACCTTTTATATGATTTTTTTTTTGCAATAGAATTCTACGACTCATAACGGAAGCAACATTTGAATGAAAAAACTAATGTTGCAGCCAGGGGCCGCAACCCATTTCAGCGCTTGCTGTCAGAACTCTAATAGCTGGCACGCACATGAATCTTCACAGAAAGGCAAAAGGGTAGCCATTTTGCATTGAAATCCGAACCCAACTGACTGCGCACAAGCTCCTCGTAGAAGAGGAGGAAAGGGGTTGCTATAATACTTGAAACACGCCAATTTGGCGGAACAAACATACAAGCGCCCTGCGTTGGCATAAATTGCAATGCTAAAGCATATAAAAACTGCTTTAAATTTGAGGAAATTTTATAGATTTCATAAAGATAAGACGCCAAATAATAGTAAAGTGTTACACTTTTTGAAACTACGTATTAAACGGATTTAAATTTTATCGGCTAAGTGGCGGAGCTACAAAAGGAAATGATATCTGAAAAAGAAAGATATGGAATGTTCCAGATCATTCTTTTACCGGAAGTACAGATTTGAAAACTACATTTATCATTTTTAAATAAACGAAATGTTACGTCAGAAAGAAATGCTTACAGGAGAAGTTTGAAAAAAGAGGAATTAAAATAATTTTAGAATGCGAATATTAAAATTAAATGAATAAAGATTAATAAAAATACATTCTAAATCAAATTAAATAAAAATATGGCAGTGGTTGTAAGTAACCACAACATATTACCCCCTGCCTCCCCAAAAGAAAATATTGTTAAGATGGAGAAATTTAATAATTTTGACTTTAAGCCAATATTTTCTAAACTATATACACATACAACATGCATATAACTTCAAATATTGAGAAACAAAATAAAAATAATAATGGGTTACATTCTTCTGACAAAAGGTACGCAAAGTCTTTCGAATAAAGTTGCTAAAAGTTCATTCACTGATATGTGAAATAGCAAATACAACACTGTAAAGTAAGATAAGTGCATATTAAAAGAGTAGGGGAAAACTGTAATAATGTACACATAAACAAATATTATATGATACAAATTGAGAATCATATTAATAATGACTTTGCATCCTTCAATATAATACTATGTATGAGTAATAAAACATTTCTATTTTTGAAAAAAAAAAGCAATAATTCAAAGTAGTACCTTTAAATCACAACTCTATTTCAAGTCACAGTCGATGAACTACATTTCAATTTTTCTATCAATTCTTCAATAAATTAGTCATCTGAGAATTTTCCATAACAAAAATTCAAAATGTAAGTAAATTGTCATGAGAGAATATTTACACTCTCATTAAAAATATTTACATATAAATATAGCACTTTTTAAGAAATCAACTTTTCTTAGATGAATAACTAATATCGTGTTATTCTACAACTACAATAATAATACTTTGAAAGAAAATAAATGGAAAGAGAGGATTTTTAAGCTATCATAAATGTAGTACCACATAACATTAATAACATTGGTATTACAAAAAACTATCACACAAAATATTTATACTAAATATTTTCAAGTGCTCATTGAATTATGTTTAATTCAAACATCTGTAAGAATAAATATGTGATTATTTTTTTTTATGTAAAATAGAAAAGTATTTTTTGTTTGTAAAGACTTAAAACAATCTTTGTAAATATAAACATGTTACTATAAGTATAAATATGTTAAGTATAAGTTAAGTATAAGTTAAGTATAAGTTAAGTTAATTATAAGTTAAGTATAAGTTAAGATAAGTTAAGTAAGTATAAATATGTTACTTTTTTTCATGTAAAATACATAAGTATTTTTTTTTTTTTTTTTTTTTTTTTGTAAAGACTTAAAATAATCTTTTGATCCAAAGTACAAAATTTTCATGTGCACAAATATTTTTTTCAATTTGTGAATTTTCAAACACTTACAAAGCTTAATGTATTTTTTCAACCACTTTACATAATACTCCAATAATAATAGTAGAAGTATTAGCATGCATAACTTTTATCATTATTATTGTTTTTAGATGTTAGAAAGAGGTTAGATGTTAGAACATGCATGAAATTATAATTAGGATAAAGTAATATTTCAAATACTCTAAAAGTCACAATAAAGAAAGGGATGACATATGTACTCATATTATATTTTATATCAATAACAATTTACTTTTTTTTAAAGATAAATACCATATCAAAATAAAGCAATCAATGACATTTCATTTGCAACTAAAATAGTGAATTATAAAAATTTGATTAGATTTTTTTAAAAATCTTTCTTATTATTTAAATCAAATACTGAAATTAAAAATTTTCAGTTATCAGCACATTTTACATTAACCATAATTTATAAAAACGAATAAGATTTTGAAGAAAATATTTCAGTGAGCATCATAGTGAGCAGGAAGAAAAAAAGATTTACATACTTTTGCAGGATGACAATTCCACAGTGTCAAGGTGAAGGCGACTTTAAAAATAACAAAAAAAAAAAAAACATGAAATTTGCGCAAATGCTGCCTGCAGCTTTGGTAGAAGTAAAAAATAAAATAAACAGTCAGTCTTCGTATTTGACAACCCAATCCAGCTATCATAGGCTACATTTTTTTTTTTTTTTTTTTTACAATGGTAAAGGCATCCTAAATAAAAATGAAGATTAAATTATATTTTATAGTGTTTAAGACTGCGAGGGCGAAGATCATAATGTTTTTTTACTTTGAGTAGATTTATTTAGAACTGTAGAGGAAGTTTTACTATCAGATGCTTGAGAATGCACTGAACTATGTGAATGCGAAGATGTTTGTTGGCACTTTGAAGAGGTGTGAATTGGAGGTGAATCACAATTAGTAGTATGAGTCGGAATATGTCGTTTCACAGGAGAAGAAGACGTACTATCAACAGGTGTTTGATCATGTGTTGCACTTCTAGATGAATCAGATGGATGAAACAATGCTTCATTTCTTTTCTGGAGTTTCAAGATTCTGTTAGTATGAATTAATATAGGTGATGCTTCATTATTATTGCAATCTTGAGTTTGAATAAGTGCAGGTGAAATTATTTTATTTACCATATAAAGTCCTTGTACCTTTTTGTTAAATACACTGGTAAATTTTAAATAAACAGTATCATCAACTTTGATATTAGCAAATTTTAATTTTTCCCTTGATTTTTGATACACTTTTTGTCAAGAAGACTCGTTATTTTTGTAAGCTTGGTAGTATACTTTTTCAATTACATCCATTAATTTGCGGATTTCATATGCTAAGAGCTTTCAGTGTTAAGAATTTTCCAGGAAGAATGAGTTTTATAATTGGCATAAATATCATTCACCTCCCTTCCAAAATGAAGAAGGTTTGAAGTAGTAAATTTTGCGGTTGGATGAGGTGTAGCGTTGTATATGGACTGGAGAATTTTTAAAGCAGTTGGAACATCAAATTCTTAGGAAGCCATTGTATTCACAGATGACTTTATTTGAGTATTACATCTCACAATCAATCCATTAGCCTGTGGATGCGCTACTGTACCGTGCTCTAGTTTTAGGCCATTTTTTCTGTTGAAATAAGAAAACAAATCTCTAGTGAACAGGGAACCATGATCTGTAAGAGTTAACTCAGGTTTTACATGAGTAGAAATGTAATTCAACAGAGCTTTAGTGACCGACTCAGAATGAATGCAATTCAAGGCATATAATTCAAGATGACCAGAAAAATGGTCGATTACAGTCATAACAAACTGGTGGTTTCTCAAAGGACCAATTAAATCCATCGAAACTTTCTGGTTGGGAGCTGTAGGAATTTGTGCTGGCAGATATGGAGAAGTGTTTTTCTTATGATTTTTATTTACTAAACAAATTTCACAAGTTTTGACATAATTTATTGTATCAGAAACTAGTTTTCCAAGTGAATTTTTTCTTTAAATTAACAATGGTTTTATGATAATAATTTGATGATAATATGATGGTAATTTATAATTCTTAAAGCTTTAGTTCTATGTGAAGATGGTAAAACAACTCTATGTAATTAAATGTCTTCTGAAGAGAAGTGTCCATTATAACAAAGCAACTCATTACTTGGATTAATGCAATAAATATTTAAAATTTTAGATTTTTTATTAGTTTTAATATCGTCATAATTTTTCTTAATTTGAGGATTTTTTGTTGTTCAGAAAGGATGGTTTGATCAAAAATTTCTAAGAATGGGTCTTCATTACTAGCACTATTTGTAGATGGAGGGACACTTTGAAGATGGCAGTTATGTTGTTTTTTAACAATTAATCCACATGGATACTGAGCAAATTCATTATGTAGGTCATTTTGATCATCAACAATAGGCAGTACGTCTTGTTCAAAATGAGATCAGAGTTAGTATGGAGATCTTCAGTAGGAATATGTTGTGTCCTACTTAGAAAATCTGCTAGCACATTCTCTTTGCCTGGAACATTCTGGAATGTGTAAGTGTATTCTGATAGTTCTAACATCCAACGTGTAGTGATGTCAGCAGGAGATGTTCATTTTTTTAAGTTATTGAGAGGTTTAGCATCAGACAAAAGAATGAAGGGTCTGCCAAAAATGTAATATTTAAAAGCCGTTATACCTTTAAAAATCGCATAAATTTCCAGTTTATTGGCTGGGTACTGTTTTTCAGACTGAGATATAGTTTTAGAATAATAAGAAATGCGGCGAAGTTCATCTTGAATTTTTTGCATAAGAACAGCTAAGATTGCTGTCTTTGAGGCATCTGTATTAACATAGAAGGTCTCATTCCAATTTGGAAGATTGAGCATGGGTTTATGGAAGAAAATTTCTTGCAATTTATTAAATGCATGTTCTTGTTCCGATTTCCAACATAATTTCTTTTTAGGTTTGGTGATTTCAATAAGAGGGGTAATCAATCTAGCAAAATGAGTTATAATTGACCTGTAAAATGAACATAAGCCAATAAAACTCTTTGTCTGCCTCGTAGTTTTTGGCTTTGGAAAAGAAGTAATTTTCAAAATATTGCTTGAAATTGGTACTTCCAGCTGTCGTGTACTGCAGTATTTAAATTTTGACAATTGTACTAAGAGGCTTTGAATGCGAGGTAGAGGATATGAAGAATGAATAATAATAGAATTTAATAATCGTAGATCTAAAGCTAAACGATATTTTTTAGGTTTTGACATGCCAGTTCTTTTCTTTTTATCTAACAGCATGGGGCAATCCCAAGATGAATTTGATCTTTCTATAATGCCAGCATTTAGCATTTGATTAATCTGGTCAAGAGCTTCTATCTCTGGTACCTGTGGCACAGGAAAAGGTCGGGTTTTCACCGGATGAGAATTCATCATTGAAAACTGAGGGTTAACTAGGTCTGTATGACCCAAAGTGTCTAAGGATTTAGAAAATGCTTGAGCTTTATTGCACAATAATTTTAGTAAACAGTCTCTTTGATGTGGGGATAAGTGCTTTAAGTCAAAATCATGACAGTTGGTGACAGTTCTTGTATCCGTTTTCTTTTAATTTTCTCAGATGGTAAAATTAAATTATCATATTCATTTTCTAAATCTGTATCAAAGGTATATTTTTCAATATCGTTATCATCTACATTAATGCACTCAAAAAGAATTGTATGTTTTTTAAATGATGTAAGTGGATGTCACTTTGGATACATTCTGACATACAACTAAGAAAAAATCTTTTTGAATTGAAGATTTAGAATGCAATGATTCATGCAAAATAAGAGCTTTACTTTTCAAATCAGGCTTAAAAATAAAATATTCAGATGTTGAATTCAAGTGTTTGACATGTAAATAAACAGAAGAATTAGGGGGAATCAACTCTCTATTTATAGTTTGTACCATGTTAGAATTCAATACTTTTCCATTGCCATTTTTCAAATTGGGGTACTTTTACCAACATAACTAATGTCATTGTCATCTTCAGATGTGACATTTTTGTCGTCAGAGGTAATTTTGGTATTGGTATTAGAAATATTATTTATAACATTAGGATAATCAAAGTTTGCATAAGTGGGAAAATAATTAGGAAACTGAGTGAAAACTTGAACATGACCTTCTAAATTTCTGATATTGAGATTAGCCTTCATAAAAGAATTATCATAATTCATAGCAGTATTACCAACACTATTTATAAACAAACCATCATATGGAAAACTGCGATTGTAAGAATTGTTTTCATAGTTATTTACCAAATTCAAATAATTATCACCAAAATTTCCATTCACACAATCAAAAAGGTACTATTATTTGTGTCAACTGACATAGAATTTTCATAAATAGGCGCATTGTTAGCATCCAAAGAATATGGCACTGTTATATTGTCATTATTATACTGAGAATTCAAATAAAAATTGGTAGTAGACTCTTTTTGAATGTTAAAAGGTATACGATTATCTTTAATTAATGTAGATTTAAACGTTGGAGAGATGGTTATAGAATGCTTGTTTATAAACTCAAAACCAAGTATGACTTCAAAATCAACAATCTTTATATCAGTAAGGTAAAAGACATGATGAAAAAAAAAATATCTATTTTGAATGCAATTTCGATACATCCTTTAAAAAAACTTTAGAATTTATAGTTGATACAGAAACATTTCTAGATAAACATTTATAATGGATTTCTGATTTAATGCTATTAAAACACTCATGATCCAGCAAACTTAAAGTTGAGCCTGTATCGATGAGAGTTGATATCTCATTATATTGAACATTCATAATTATACATGGAAGTTAATAAGTGTCGTCAAAAGTGTTGCTAATTACGTGTCGTTGTTGCACACAAACATCAATTTGAGAAGAATACCTAGATGAAGAATTTTCAGAACAGCAAGGTCTGTTCATTCTTGGCACCATTGGTAATGTCTGTGTAACAGCGCTTGAAAAGGTAGTAGTTGAAGAAGAACTTTTGTCAATCTGACATTCGTTTGAATTGTCAGAGGAGTGTACTGACCCTAACGAGTAAGATTGGGAGAGAAAGCGGTCAGTTGGACTAATCTCCCTTATTTGTTTAAATGATAATTTTTATCATCATTTTTATTTTTAGAAAAATAAGTAAAGTTTTTCTTTCTTTCCCTGAGAAGAATTCGAAGAAAAATTGGAGTTTTGATTGTGGTTGGCATTTTGCCTAGAAGAGTCAAGTAGATTTCTAAATATGTAACATGACTCCATAAGATGGTTAAAGCGACCACAAAAAGCACAATGGATAACATTTTGTTTTCGAAAATACTCTGAAAAGTTTTTCTTGTGAGAAAACTTGTCAAACTTTGGCCGAAGGAAAGATTGTTTCTTATCTGGCTTATGCTGAATAAAGTTTTTTTTTTTTCTAGAAGCAACGTTTTTCCTAATAGGTGAAGGAGAGTAAGTTACACGCTTTTTTTAACATCTCTATGTCTAGGAGAATGTTCATTATGAGATTCAGATGGCGAGAATGCTATTTGCGAATTTCTATAGACTCTGTCCTTTTTATGTCTGATAGGAGCTTGTTCAACAAAACTATCAGGAAATTTTGAACTTTCACCATTATTTTCATTATTCAGAGTATAAACTTGGTCATAATATTGATTGCATTTTTGAGTAGGTGGTGAATGATAGATATCTTGTAAAAATTGTGCTCGTTCAAGAGCTAACTCAAATGTGGAAATGTTTTCTTCTAGAATTTTCCTTTTAATTTGCTTAGGTAAAGCTTGAATAAAATGAGTAAATTTCAAAGAATCTAGAGCAGCTGGATCTAACTTAGGATAAGCAAGTCGAAGCTGTTTAGCCAGATGATATTAAAAATTTTTTACTGACTCATTAGAATCCAATTTTAAATTTTGAAGAGACTTCAGAGTGTCAGATTTTTTACTTGGCAGAAAATAGTTATTAAATTCTTTTCGAATCGTTTGAAGGTTAGAATTTTGGAATTGAAATTGTGTTTCGAGAAAGAAATGTAATGCAGTACCCTGTAATTTTGACTTGAAAAGAGCAAAAAGTTTTTTGTCAGGGTAATTATATAATTTCTGCAAATCTGATAATTGATCGAAGAAAAATTCGACCGTCTGAGGGTTTCCATCAAAAGGTTGAATGCAAAGGTTTAAATGTCCTTTTGGAGGCATGGTGACAAATTTCAAAATAATTTTGAAAAAAATTCAAAACAATGTCATTTAGGAGTTAACTGAAGAGAAGTAAAAAAAAAAAAATCTCATATGAAATCACCTTTTAAAAAAAATGTCAATTCAACAGAATAATGCAATAATTGTTCTCAAAATATTATCCAAACAAAATGGCATCAATAAATCAATCATTTAATTATAAGTAAGAAAATTATTTTTTCTTAACTCATCTTACTTCTGTAAATAACATCATAAGCAACCATTTCTCCTTAATAATAAAATGTAAATATTCCATGATAAGAACACCTTAGATTTTGTAGAAGCACATGAAAACGTTTTGTTTCAAAATAAAAATCTTACTATAATTCTAGAATTTTTAGAATAAAATTACATCTTCCTCATAAAATTTGCAAACATATGCATTAATCATTACCAAAATGACTTATGAATAGCAAATAACATACAAAATGCAATTATCTGGCAAAATTGTCTGAAATCAAATCACTTAAAAATATTGATTCGAATTCTTTCTACAAAAGGAAATGATATCAGAAAAAGAAAGTTATGGAATGTTCCAGATAATTCTTTTACCGGAAGTACAGATTTCAAAACTACGTTCATCATTTTTAAATAAACGATATGTTACGCAAGAAAGAAAAGCTTAACAGGTGAAGTTTGAAAAAAGAGGAATTAAAATAATTTTAGAATGCGAATATTAAAATTAAATGAATAAAGATTAATAAAAATGTTTTCTAAATCAAATTAAATAAAAATATGGCAGTGGTTGTAAGTAACCACAACAATTGCCAAAACACACACACATGTTTATGTTATAAACTCGGTTTTGGAGTCGTGACTGGCGACATTCTTGCAAAAACACACACACAGCTCGTTCATGCATTGTTTTATTGGGCTAAGAGGGCGTGTTAGAAGGAGATCACAGTCTCCAAGCCGATACCCGCCGGGATTCATCCTAGCAGTCCCAATCTCGTGTTTGTTCATTAGGGTTGTAGTTGGGATTCTGCGTGAATTTAAAGTTCTAAAAGAAAATCACCGTTTGAAAAAATACTTTATTATAATTTATAGGCTTAGACCATTTCACATAAGATGCTTGTGCGTCATTTTGGATAATTGTCTTTCATTTTAGTATAGGTTACGTGTTCATACTCTCTTAGATATAAAATTTAAAAATACTCGATAATTGGTCCATGCGTTGCTAGTTACTTACGAATTTAATTGGGAATTGATGTACCCGAGAAATTGTAGTGCTTGAAAAATGTCAAAAACGTTGAACATATTTCTGCTCTGATGATTATCGAAAATAGGCTATACTTGATAATATCCATTATGGGGGTTCTAACGATTTGAAGTGCTAATTTGGACATATTTAAAAATTGAGTTAGCAAATACGGGGAAAGTATACTAATTGAAGAATACTATAGAGCATCTTATCAGTATTATACATAAAATTTCTAAAATATCCCACCCCCTATGACAACATAAGTGGTGGCAATTAACAACATTAGTAAAAATGGTGAGGTGGTTTCTAAACAGAATTTTCTTTAGTATTTCCTCAATACTACCTTTTAACAAAAAAATCGGTTAACAGAATTTAATTGGTACATGATAAGCAATAATCCATAAATATTCGAAATAAAATATTCTAAGAAATTTTAAAATATGTTTAATTGTCTGAGCGAAGCGAAGGCTAATACTCAGCGAAATATTACTATCCGGACACATTACAGCTACAATGGATATTAACGCCATGTCCTACTAAAAAAAAGCCTAATAAAAACATTTCGTCAAGCATAACTCAAAAAATATTTGTCGGATTTCGTTTTTGATTGCACAAGAAGGTACCTATGAGGGCCACCTACTGAATGCACCTACTATGAAAAATAAGTTCAAAACCGTTTAAAATTTATATTAAAAAAACTGATAGAAAAACACAATTCATCTGCATACGTCACAGAAATTTCGTGTGCGTCACTTTCACCAATGGATGTTTTCATAGACAACTGGTTTGAACACATGGAGAAAAAAAAAAAAAATACGCACACAGTAATATTGAATAGATCAGTTTCAACCACGTGATCACAAACCTTGCAACATCCCGTGGCAACCAGTTTTGGTGGGCAAACAAATAATAATACAGTACTTCAGTACCACGGTGACCATTTTTAGCCTGTTGTATAAAATCTGGCTTGTTGTATGACATACAACAAGCTAAATCCAGCTAAAAACTCAAGCTAAAAGATAGTTGTCAGTCTATCGACTGGAAATTAACAGATTTTTTTAATACTCGTATAACGAAATTTAGAAACGACTGTGGATGATTAAAACAAAAGACATGAGTATTTATTGCTCCGGGAGGTTATCTTTCTCTGGATGTATGTCTGTCTATCATACAGTATGCAACTTTCTTGTAAAGGATGATATTATTATGGAGTAAAACCTCCATAACGGACACACCCGATTAGTGGACACCCCTATTTAGCAGTTATTTTTTCGATTACCAACCCTTAAATAACTGTAAATTTTTTACTCTCAGTAGCGGACACCTTCAAATAGAGGACAAATTCTGAGCTCCCGAGGTGTTCGCTATTCAAAGGTTTTACTGGTAAAACCTCCATAACGGACATACCCGATTAGCGGATACCTTTATTTAGCGGACATTTTTTCGATTACCAACACTTAAATAATTGTACATGTTTTACTCTCAGTAGCGGACACCTCCAAATAGAAGACAAATTCTGCATTCTCGAGGTTTTCGCTATTCAGAGGTTTTATTGTATATATTATTGATAGTTATTTTAAAGGGCCGCACAAAAGAATAATAATATATGAAACAAATATAAACTAAATTCGGGATTGGTAGACCGCTGATGGTAATGTAATTTTAGGGTGTTGTTACAGTCATCCGCAGCATGTTTTTAGAGTTCGTTCATCTAACGAAACCCTATTTGTCTCACTCCTTTGTCTGCCTGTCTGTCTGTCCGTCTGTCACAGAGCCCGTTCTAAGAAACTATATATGTCGGAGACTTGAAAATTTGCATACTTATAGCTGAACACCACACATCAAACGGCAAATAATAAAATTTTGAAAAAGTCTAATATTTAACCCTCTGGGCTCTAACTTGTGTATTTTAAGCAATTTTTTCTAACTCAGTTCCTAATTAAGTTGGAGACTTGAAATTTTGCATACTCATAGCTGAACGCCTCACATCAAACGACAAATAATAAAATTTTGAAAAAGTCCAATATTTAACCCTCTGGGCTCTAACTTATGTATTTTAAACAATTTTTCTAACTCAGCCTGTAATTAAGTTGGATACATGAAATTTTGCATACTTATAGCTGAACACCTCACATCAAACAACAAATAATAAAATTTTGAAAAAGTCTATTATTTAACCCTCTGGGCTCTAATTTGTGTATTTTAGGCAATTTTTCTAACTCAGCCCTTAATTAAGTTGGAGACATGAAAGTTTGCATACTTATAGCTGAACACTTGCAATCACACGATAAATCATAAAATTTTGAAAAGTCATATTTAACCATCCGGTCTCTAACTTATGTATTTTAAGCAATTTTTCTAACTCATCCCCTAATTAAGTTGGAGACAT
This sequence comes from Maratus speciosus, assembly GCA_963932465.1. Lineage (NCBI taxonomy): Eukaryota > Metazoa > Arthropoda > Arachnida > Araneae > Salticidae > Maratus > Maratus speciosus. The sequence continues at coordinate 425,673,636 of OZ010795.1, forward strand.
GAAATTTCGCATACTTATAGCTGAACACCTCACATCAAACGACAAACAATAAAATTTTGAAAAAGTCTAACATTTAGCATCTAATATTTTGTCTCGCGCAATTTTTAAATTTAAACTGTTTTGCAATATTATTTTTTGTTCATGTTGCATAATAAGTGTAATCTGACGCAATTTCATCTATTTAAGACTTCTAACGCATGTTAATGAATTTATTTTATAATATCCTTTCTCTTTTAAAATTCACATGTAAATATAGTTTTTATGGCGTAATTTCCAATAAGTGCCTGCTTTTTATACCTAAATATTTAATTCTAATTTGAAGGTATTTTTCTGTTTATAATAGTAACGTGTAAATATTTTTTTTTATTTGAAGCAAACATTATTGTTTGCGTTGTTTATACAGTTGGGAACAGTTTAAATTAATACCATTTTCTAAAATATGTAAAAAAATATCTGTCGAAATGCCGAATATTTGAATTTAAAATAGAAATAAAACCTCAAAAAATGTGTCAAATAAAAAAAAAATAATGGAATCTGCACACCGGGATCTTCTCTTGAATAAAACGATCTAAAAATGATTAAATTCCCATGTATAGCTTTTGCTCCTATAAAACTTTTTTAAAGGAACGATTTTGTCCAACTTTAACATTAAATATCTCTTAAAATAATTCTTCTATTTGAAAACTGTATGCATCAGCGTGTTGATCAAACATTTCTCTATAATACCACCAATTTTCATATTTCTGTATGCAATAGTTTTCTTAATATTAACGAAGAAAGACCTCCGGTCACAAAAAATTCAAATCCGGCGGCGGCGGTGACAGCGTTGTTTACTTTTTTTAGAATAGAGAGATATATAAAAATGAAAGTTTGTCTATCTGTCGGTTTGTAATTCTATAAAAATCCACACTTTGGAAGCCAAAATTGTGAAAAGATACGTCCATGTGTATTAAAACATGGCCGAGGCAGCTAATCCGGAATAGAAATATTTTATAGTTAATTTTTAATTAATAAAAAACCACCAATTTAACAGCAATTTCTTATCAAATTTAAACATTTTTCGTTATAGCATTTGCCAACAATTAAAATACACAATAAAATTATTACTACAACAATTAATTTTCTACTGCAAGATTTCCACGTGAAAAATGAAAGTGAAATAAATAGTTTGCTGAATTTTTTAAAAAAAGTTAATATTACATCATATCTTTTCTATTACAATATATTCTCGTGAAAAATGAAAATGAAATAAATAGTTTGACGAATTTAAATGAAAGTGAATATAACTTCATAACTTTTCTATTTCAAGGTTTCCACGTGAAAGAGGAAAATTTTACGTCATATTGGAAATATAAAGGACGTGGTGGATATAGTATAACGTCAAATGAGTGTGAAAAATGTATTGAAGCATGATAACAACCCGATTAGGGATATATTGGCGTATTTTAAGATTATTGCTCCTATTATAAATTGAAATAAGTTCATTTATAGCTGTATTCTTTTGCGTCTGTTATATACATTTATACATTTTTATGTAGCGTTTTCATACGATTCATTCATAAAACATTTCGACTGATTTTTTTAATGTTTGTTTTGTGTTGTATGTTAAAGTTTGAAATTGATTTTTCAGAACAAACATCCTTCAAATTGTGGGCAACGCAGCACTGTGGGGTATTTGAAGAATCTGGCCGGCCAAAAGTCGATTTCATAAAGTACAGCGCAGGATCGAACGGATGGATATAAGTTGAAACTGAATCATTGGGGAATCACGTGATGCGATTTTTATCTCCTTTAAGTGAACGATGACCTCCTGTTATCAGTTGAAACTGGAGTATTGCGTTAAGTGTATGAGTGTCAAATCGTTCTTCATTGTGACTTCCTATTTTTGAATGTGAATAACTTTGGTTTTGGAAGTATTTAAAATCTAATCGTTATGGATAGTGACGAGGCAGGTATGTATCATTATTATCATTAACTTTGAATTGAGAAAGAAATAGTTTTAGTATTTACAAAGTTAATTTAAAATAACGCATATTTTTCTATTATTTTTTCCCTTGTTTCCCAATTCACGAAGGGTTTAGTTATATTTCCAAACATTTCTAAGCAAAGGTACTTATTGTACCAATAAATATACACCCTTCTATTTGTGTTTTCGTTTAAAGCAGTTCCACCTTCGCCCCCTTTTTAAAATGAAGGCGATATAAATATGCTCTTCCAAAATTCTGAGTAAGCATACAAAAGTACTATATTGATTTCTAACTGATATTTATCATATACATTTTAATATTAAAAAAATTGTTATGATTCATTAGAAAGTGATCACATTTGTTTATTTTTCAGTCATTCTGATTGAAATTAAATTTATATATTAAAAAAAAAATGCTTTAAAATAATGTATTCATTCCCTTTTATCTTTTGTTAAGCACTTTTCACAAAATTGAAATAATTTATTGCTCGTTATTAACATTAGTTTACCTAAAAAATAAGTCGAGGCAATTTTCCATATGTTTTTGTTAAAAGTTAGTGAAAGATTGTGAGATTTTTTTTTAAATAAGGGTTAAAATGATGTTATCTATCTAAATTGCATATAACTATTATGCATTCTTTTTTTGTTTATATTTTGTATTTATTTTTGTTTAGGGCCTTCGAATGTCAGAGTAATGACTCGAAAAGAGTTTTTAAACATTATGCAACAGCAGAATTTGCCAAACATTAATCATAGATTAAATTTCCTTGAAAATTACCTTCTTAATAGCCATAATTTTGACGATGAGGAAATTAAAAACCTCAAGCACAATTTCTCCCAATTTAAATCTCAGTTCCTAGAGCAAATCGATCGAAGCCCATTATATGTTAGATAAATTTGTGAAAAATAATAAGGAATGACTTGAAGGTACAGTAGAAATTTCAAAAAAAGTAAATAGACCAGGAAGGCCAGCAAAAGCTTTCACTGAATCAAGTGTCAGGTCAAAGCGGAGAAAGTCTGAAAGTTTGAAGAAATGACTGATGTGGAAGTACTTACACATGCCGCTCAGATAAAGTTAAAAACCTCAGGGAAGAGAGATGCTGCCCATGTTCTAAAGGAATTAACATGTTCACCAAAGCGAGCAACAAAATATAAAAAAGCATATTTGAGAACTCAGCAGACGGAATAGAAAACACAAATATCGCCTTTACAAGCGTTATCATTATTCGTCGAAGCTAACCTTTCAAGGAATCAATACGAAATTATAAGACGATATCAAAAAAAAATGTATACCCTTGTTATAGTCTTCTACAACGGTCTAAAATTGATTGCTATCCAGACAAATTCTCTTTTAAAATTACTGAAACTTGCGCTGAAATTAATATTCAATATTTACTTAATTTAACAGTGACACGATTATTCATTTATTTGAAAGAAGTTTTGGAAAGTTTAAAAGAAGATGAAAGAAATGCATTAATTCTTATATATAAATGGGGCTGCGATGGATCGCAACAAGCACAATACAAACAAAAATTTGAGAGTGATTCCTCTTCCGATGCGCATATATTCCAGAGCTCGTTTGTTCCAATTCAGCTAATTTGCAGTATAAACAACAAGACTATCTGGCAAAATCCATTGCCTTCATCACCACGTTATAGACGACCACGAATAAGATTTGTAAAAGAAACAACAGAAATTATTAATGATGAGATTAATCACATAAAAAATGCATTAAAATCTGCACAGCCCTCAAAAATCACATTAGAGGAAAATACATTTTTAGTAAAACATAAAATGATACGTACTATGGTCGATGGAAAAATATGTAACGCAGTCACAAGTACAAAATCGACAATGCGTTGCTACATTTGTGGACTGACATCCACAGATTTTAATGATCTCTCTAAAAAGAAAAAAATGTGAAGCCAGAAACATTAGAATTTGGACTATCGATTTTGCATGCTAGAATTCGATTATTTGAAAATTTGTTGCATTTAGCTTACAAACTACCGATAAAAAAGTGGACATTGAATGCAGAAGACGATAATGCTTTCTTTAATGAAACAAAATTGCGCATTCAAGAAAATTTCAAAACAAAGTTAGGTTTGCTTGTAGATATTCCTAAGCCTGGATATGGTAATACAAATGATGGAAATAGCAGCAGAAGATTCTTTACTGACCCATCTCTAGCAGCAGAAATTACCGGCATTGATGAAAGTTTAATATATCGATTTAAAGTTATTCTTGAAACCATATCCAGAGGCCACAAATTTCACCTTGATAAATTTAAGGAATATACAGAAAAAACAGCAGAGCTCTACGTCCAGTTATATAAATGGTATCCAATGTCACCCACAATGCATAAAATATTAATCCATGGACCCATTGTGATAGAGAAAGCTTTACTATCAATAGGCCAATTGTCTGAAGAAGCAGCCGAAGCACGGAACAAACATTTTCGATTATTTCGCCAAAATCTGTCGCGTAAATTTTCAAGAATTTCTTGTAACCGTCATGTTCTCAACAGATTGCTTTTGAGTTCAGATCCAGTTTTCACTGGAATGAGACCCACGATAAGAAAAAAATCAAAATTGTTCCTTAAAGAAACTCTAGAAATGTTACTGCCTATGGAATCTTCTGAAGCTCGTGATCCAAAGGATTCTGATTATGAAGAAACAGATTACGATTCTGAATTATCATCTGAGTAAAAGATCCCACCTTGGGGATTTACAAACTAATTGTTCTTATCATAAATAATCTGTTTTTATAATTTATTCAATTATTAAATACATTATTCCACTTTTTTATCATAATTATCATTTATTTTATAATACTATTTATCATGATTATCATTTATTTTATAATACTACTTATCATGATTATCATTTATTTTATAACACTATTTATCATAATTATCATTTATTTTATAATACTATTTATCATAATTATCATTTATTTTATAATACTGATTTTGATCAATAAAAATCACTACGAAGTTGCAAAACATCCATGATTTTTAAGCTATTGAACAATATTTATTTTTAAAAATGCATTTATTTACTGCTTTAAACGTTTAAAATAGTTTAAAAGAAAAAAAATAATTTTGGCCGCCCAGATTTGTGAAATACCCCACTGTGCGCCGGGCACTTTAGTTTGTAACAGATAAATGGCTTTTGTATCTGTATATCTTATGATAATATTATAAAGCGTTATAATATTATAAAGTGTGTAATATTATTAATGCTTCTACGTTTGTGAGGTGTTATCTCTGAAACTACATAGTCAACTTAAAAAAGTGTTGGCGGCCATCTCTGCTCCGAAAAAAAGACTGTATTTTATGTCAGTGTAAGAACCTACATCGCTGCAGGAGCAAAAAAGTTGTAAAATTGCGATTCCTGCGATATTGATTGGGTTAGAAACTTTAAATTTGGTGTAGTAGTTACTTTTAAGATGTAAATACTCGTAATGAACGCTCTCTAAAAGGTTCAATTTGACGGATAAACATAAAAATTTCTAGAAAGGTTCTAAACTATGATTTATTTGGAATACTGAAATTTTTGGGATACTGTTGGGGTTAGAAACTAGAACTTTGGCATGGTAGTAATTTATAAGATGTAAATGCTCGTTGTAGAACGAATTGTAAAAAATCGAAAGACTATACAAAGCGGAAAAAGGTCTAAAGATGATCTAAGTAACGAAGTAGTACATGAAATTGTTAGTAATATAAACATGAAAATTGACATGGCTGTATTTATCATGACGTAAATTCTCGCAATAGAACAATTTCTGAAAATGTCGCTATATAAAACAGTGCAGAAACAAAAAAACTTTCGAAAATTTTCTATTTCTGTGCTACTGCTGAGCCCAAAATCTTGAAATTTTGCTTCGGGTTAGTTTTGAAATATACAATTGTCTCTATGAATGGTTTCTAAAAAAATTAAAATTTAAAAATATGAAATTAACGGAAAGCGATCTCAATTACCATTAATTTGGAATTATTAGGTATAGCAACTTTAAATATTTCATAATGCTGCATTTCCTCCGCAAAACATGCAATTTAAATGCAACAAAACTGATAGGTACCCACCTAGCATTAAATAAATTGTGTATATATTGAATAAAGACCTGTATGAAACAGTGAGTAAATTGCCCGAAAGTCCTTGTTAAAGTGTTCCTTCTCTAGGCTTTTCTCTCTATCGCCAAGGCCACTAACACTAAGTGCCGTTTTAAATGTGATATAAATTTTTTATCTGATTCAATTTTGTAGACATTTTATCATAAGGTCATATTCTCAAATATCATTAGTAGATTTTTTATATATTAACTTATTCTGGTGAAATTTCATAATCGGGTTCATATTGGCTTATGTTAGCTTGCATGATTTTCTGAATAAATATGTATGGATTTGTAAATTACTTCAAATGACACTTTGACAGCTCAAAAGTTATGCAGTCGATATATTCAGATCTTATGTCATACTTTATGTTGCAGTCATTGCCGATTTCTTTTATTTAATACATGCTAAATACAGCTCAACTTGTGAAGAATATGTTTGAAAACAAAACAATACAGCGTATGTAGTGGCCAGCATAATCTCATCATTTAAATCCGATCGAGCATATCTAAAACACACTCTAACGAATCATTATTGCGACTGTTGATGTATTCGGTACTTCGATACTATATCAGATTTGAGGAGGGAATTCCTTAACTGTTATCAACAACCTCATTGCATTCGTAGAAAACATATATTGTAGAATATTAACTATTCCGGGGGAGCACACACGATATAAAGTATAGTCCGTTCTTTTTAAACATCATATATTTGTCATTTAAAGTTACTCAAATTGGTGCAGATCTTCTGAATATGCTCTTGACATCATTTTATACATTTAAGATTCCGTTATAAGGTAATTTAGTGTTTCATTTTCTATTTTACTTTTAATATTATGCGTACTTTCAATTTTATATCCATGCATGGCTGTCTTGCATGGTTTGATTTCCCATTTTTTAAACAGTGTATACGAATTTATATATAAGATTTTGTAATTCTACGATTCGTTTATTTTCATCATTTCAATTTATCGCAGTATATGGACAATTAAATATAACATCTCATTATCTTTGCTTCCACATGTTATTATTAAATCTATGTTCTCAGCAACATCGCTCAGACTAATCCCTCTGAGGGAAGTCCTAGTATAAACAAAATTTAATAATCAAATAATCCTCTTAATATTGATATTTCCTTTTTAGAGAGAGATAAACTATTCAAATTCTAATTTTACGCACAAAAAGGATTCTCTGAATGTGTCAGAAAATTCGCTTTCTTTGAGAGAATTGGAAAGAAATTATTGAGCTTCAAGCAAACAGAAAAATATAATAGTAAAGGAAAAAGAAAAACGAAACTCGTTTTTTCTTTAGAATAAAAAAAAAGAAGAAGAATGTGGACTGAAGAGCAACTGTAAAGAAAAAGAAGACTATCTGGAATTTTTGTATTGTTTATTCATCTACGTGAAGTCGGAAGTCGAAAATTATCAGTCAGATCATCAGCTTTGTTTGGATATTATGTTTGCTTAGTTATGCAGAACTAAACCATGCGTATATTTTATTTATTTTTTAATTAAAAAAAATCTCACGTGTGTTTCCACAAAATAAGAAAAGCAAAAAAAAAAAAAAATGATGTTGCAAAGAAAAGCCTTTAAAAGGGTGCAAGGATAATTTTCTACGACTAAGAAGGACATCACTCATTGGCACTTAACCCTCCGACTGTCTTGGAAAAGGGCACAATTGTAATGTTGTTTTCTCAACATTTAGTTTTAAATATTAGAAAAAAATGATTCTTTGAACATTTTATAAAAAAAAACTTAATAACGAATATGAATGCAATCCTTGGAAATATTAATCATTGTTCAATGTATTAAAAATACATTAAATGAATAGAATTATATTACTTTAAATATTGCTTGAATTGCAGTGAAACCTGGAGCTTAGTGAACGTATTAACACGGGCTTGTCAGTGAGGGGGTGCAAAAAGGACAGTTCACGGCGCACTCAGAAAAAAACGTAAATCGGGATCTCTAGGGGGTATGAGAACAAGTAAACTAACATTGTCACATTTATAAAATCCTTAATAATTTCGTAGTCAAGGGGTGGATGAAAACACATTCCAAAGAAAGATTTTTGGCAGGGGCGGGGTTGTTATAAACGGATTTTTTCGAAAAATGAAATTTGTTGAATATTGATAAGTAGGTTTACATTTGGATATATATATATATATATATACGCGTGTGTGTGTGTGTATATGGGTTTTAATGTGAGTACTATATTACTTAATCGAAGCTGATACTCTTCAAACTGCCAATATGTATAAAAAGGTTTAATACATCACCAAACATACAGCTTAATATTCAAAATTACATTGTATACCTCGCAAAAGCTTCCCCGAGCCTTGCGTTAAAAATCACCAACCAACTCCTTTGCTGAAAAGTCTATAGAACAACTACATCTCGCTCTGCAATTTTGAGTTCACGTTTTACGAGTCTCGCTTGAGATATCATGTTCATTTAACCCTTGAGACTTGTATTTTATTCCCTCATTTTCGGTTATCCTGACGTTTCTGGTGACCTCGTCAGCTACTTTTGATAAAAATTTAGAAATATAAATTTAGCCTAATAAGCAGATAAACACAAAACAAAGACATCACACGTCATGCAATTACGTTACCTCACGGCTTCATATATTATGCAGAAGTTTATATCTTTTTGGGACCATCATGATCTCCAATTTTCTCTACATCATAACGATCGCATGTCTTTACTTTAGTGACTTTATAGGGTCCATGGAATTTTTCCTTTAACTTCAGACCTCTGCCGTACTGCATTCTTTGGATTGCCACGAGATCATTTAATTTATATCTGTTTGGCTCTTTCCTGTTCTGGTTAAATTGTTTTCTATTTTCTTCTTGTATTTTCAAAATATTTTTTCTGTAATTTCTTTCCACATATTGATCTCTATCTTTAGAATCAGAATAGCTATTTTCCCTGTAATTTCTATCTGGATATCGATCTCTATCTTTAGAATCTGTATACCTATTACCTCTAGAATTATAAGAAATGGAATAAGCATCTCTTCCACTATAAGCTCCTATATATACTTGATGAGAATTATTTATACCGTCATTATACCTTTGTTTTCCATAGTACCTATTATCATGTCTGTAACATCCAGACCTATAATCCGATTTGTAATTATTATCATCATGAGCTCTAAGATAATTTTCATATATATATTTTTTAATTTGTTAAACGTGTCTTCAGTTCACTGTGCACGATATCTGTATGATGGTTGGAAATTTTTTTGCTCATTATAGCTAACTGTACCTGATCGTCGGCCATCATAATTATAATTATTTTGACCATGATAGTAGCCTCTATTTTTGCACCTTGGAGAAAAATTTGGATTATACTTTGCTTTTGAAGTAAGTGAAGCAATTTCTAGCATTTAAAATGCATCATTAGGTTCAAACATATCCGATGAACTATTCACCAAACCTTCACTTTCTGTCATATCTTGAGATATCAAAGAATCTTTAGTCTCAAAATTTTGGGGAATCTCTGATTCATCTTGGTAATAATTTTCTGAACTCTATTTCCCATATCTATATTTATTGTAACTTCCATAGTTAAATGACTGTTTAACACATCTTTGGCCATAACTATTATTGCTTCTGTTATCAATTGGTCTATTAAAATTTTGGTTCTTTTGCCTATGATCGAAATTCCTACGGTAATATTTTACATAGTATTTTCTATCATGTGCAGGACTGTCAATTTCATCAGATAAAATTATGCTCATCCATAATACTGTATCTTTTGATTTATTTTGTTTGTATTCCTTTACTAATTTATTTATTTCTTTTCTTATTTTCAAATTTATCACGTGATTAAAACCAATTTCATCATCATCTATTACGCTCACTAAATTAATCAAGAAATTATCTCATGAATTATTATCATCAGCAACTATAATATTTTCATAACATGAATTATCTAACGATGACGCTTTCATTTCATTATTACTTCTGGTAGTGTGATTCAATTTTATAATAGAATTCTTTAGAACTTCAATGTAACCTATTTGAAAATTGTTTCGTTTGCCAACGATTTTAATTCCGATCTCGTCTATCGCTAAAATTAATTTACTAATCACATCATGTCCCAATACCATATCATATGCAATAGATTTTAATACATACAAATTTGCTGCGATTAGAAAACTGTCAATACTGAATTCATGTGGAAAGTATCCTTTAGGATAAACAACAACTTCATCTATGCCTGACAAAGCTATATCATTTGAATATAATTTCGGCGATCCATTCTTCATACTCCCCATCTTCAATATTCATACTCACCAAACTGATATTACTTCCAGTATCAATTAAAACTTGTGCCTTTTCCCCGTTACTATCAATATCTATCATCCGATCCGTCTTGCCACTGTTTTTTACCTTGATTACTGCGCAATTCACTTCTTTGTGATTGGATTATCGCGGGTTTTAGCTGCTGTTATTTATAGATTGTTGTTTTCTTAAATTATCATAACATTGAACTGGTAACCATGGTTTTGTATGAAGGTACCTGTACCCAATATGGACATCCTAAGAAAAATTGATTTTTTCACCCCCGTGTACACGTCATAGGACTCCAGAAATATATGACCACTATCCCTGGACTGTTGGCTATCATTAATAAAATTAGCGGCCTTGTAATTATTCTGGTTTAATTTTAATGGTAAAAACGAAAAAAATGTTTACAAGTGTCCAAATAAGGAACACCATGTCACTATTATGGACATGCATGTCCATATTAGGGACAGTGACTCCCCATTGACCTACTGCACATGACACTGCACTTTAGAAGGAGGGTCATTTTAGGTTGTGGCTCTTCGAAGACCCAAGCAAAGAACATCAGTTACGACAAAATATTACGAAATAATATAGTTGGTTTTACTTAGATTTATTGCATCTGTCTGCAGAATTTACATTTGTTATTACTCAGCCCTCACCGGATGGACAAATAAGAACTTCTTCATCATGGGCGGTAAATCCCACACTGTCATCATGGACATATCTGCAACATGTGATGCATACCTGCATAGTACTTCATAAGAAGCAGTACCAGCTCCCCTTTATTGAGGAAGTCGTATCGCTGGTACCTGCGATTTCGCCAACAGATACCCTACTGAGGGAGGCTTCTTTTGATTTTTCTGCAAGAGCTTTTTGGAGGATTTTTTTTCTTGGGGAGTTTTCTTGGAGGATTGTTCAGATGACATTAAACAGATATTTTACAAATTTGTGAATCTGAAGATTCGCTTGATGTATTTACAATGTGAACATAAGATGTCTATATTAGGAATCGGGAATAGTTTTACTAAATCTTGTAATAAATAGAGAAAGAAAACATTTTAAAGCAATATATGCAATAGCAATCGAAAATATGTTTTATCAGCTTTCTAAAACACTCCACTTTTCAATATTTAAAGTAATTTTACCATATCTAATAAGAATTTAAACTTACCTGCAATTACGATGAGCACACCACGAAACAAAGAGTTTCCTTCCAAATGGCGAACAGCGCAATTTTTTGCACTTTCGAGGTATAATTTTTTTTTCAACTGCTTTTCTTCACGGACAAGTAACGCCATCTCTCGATAAAAATTGTTACTTTTAAAGATATTAGTAGTATCTATATTGAGAGCACTGTCCATATTGGGTACAAGTACCTTACAATTTTCACGCATTTTCGATTTGCTATCTTCAAATTTGTGTGAATTTTTAAACAGGATTTTAACATTACGTCTTGCTGTTTCATAATCGTCTAATTTATTCACTAGTACTTCTGCGTTTTTATTTTTTTGAAGATGATCGATAAAATGTTTCTGGCGTCATTTTGAATCTTTTAAGAAGCAAGTTTTTTACGTAATCGTAGTCATTTGTTAACGTTTCTGGTTCTCCATCTGTAACATTAGTAATTTCTAATGGAATTAAACTTAATAAGTGCATTACTAAATTTTCGTTTACTATATTCTTCCTAGAAATTTGTATCTCAAATAAAGCTACATAGATACTAATATCACCCTTCCCGTCAAAATGTGGCATTAATTTAAAAAAATCTGGTTGCTTACCTGAACCAGTTAGTGCCGAACCGTCAGTTATAGTTGTCATATTGCCTTGAAGCTCAATATTTCTTAATTCTTATTACGTTTGCAATTACTTTACTTCTCTTTCATACTCTATCGCTAATTTCATTTCCTCTAATCTTCTTTCTGCTTCTAGCCTTCTTTCTTCCTTTTCTGCTTCTGTCTGTTTCATCTCTTCTCTCTCAGCAGCAATAAATTCAAATCGAATTTTAACAAAATTTTCTTCACAGTCATTTGATTCAGTCACCAACTTTATCAAATCTATAATTCTTAAACTATGAGGCGCAACTATACCTAAGTCATCACTCAATATAAACAAATTTGCATTTCTAGCTTTATTCAGGACGGACATTATTCAATTTGTTGACACTTCAACAGAACAAAATATTACACTAGTTCGTAGGCTTGATTACGGATCATCTCTAATCATTATACATCAGGCGAACAGTTCATTTTTCCGTATTATAAATTTCAGTTCAGAAAAATACTTTTCTTTTTTGATTCAAGTACAAAATAGCTTCGTTATTCAAATTCAAATCATCCATATCATGCAAAAAGTCCAAATCTTGGCCCGAGACCGCAAAACTGTGGGTTTTAATGTGAGTACTATATTATTTAATCGAAAATGATACTCTTCAAACTGTGAATGTGTATAAGAAGGTTTAATACATCTCCAGATATACAGCTTAATATTCAAAATGATACTGTATTACTCGCAAAAGCTTCTCTGAGCCTTGCGTTAAAAATCACTAACCAATTCCATTGCTGAAAAATCTATAGGACAACCACATCTCGCTCTGCAATTTTGAGTTCACGTTTTAGGAGTCTCGCTTGAAATATCACGTTCATTTAACCCTTGAGTCTTATAGATTTTATTCCCATATATAAATGTATATGGAATATATATATATACCATATATATATATATATATATATATATATACACTATATATATATATATATATATATATATATACACTATATATATATATAGATAGATAGATTGATTGATAGATAGATAGATAGGAAGTATATAAGTCGATGTAATGTAATTTCCACCTATAAAAATTCCTTAAATACAACCTACATCTCCTTAGTTGAATTTCACTATTTTATTTCAAACATTTTTTTTTTAAATATCGCTTTCTTTTAAGTGCCCTTTACCGTTTAACAGGTGATTTTTATTTGGGGAAGTCACCTTTTCATGTATTCCGCCAATTTACATATTTTAAGTTGAATGTAACTTTTGATGCAAATATTAAATGAAAATTAACGTTGTATAAAATTTTCTGCGTTAATAAGCATCTAAAACTTCACGTTCCGCTGATTCACATTTAAAACTAGAACTGCGTTTGAAAAGTTGTGACTTTCTGTAATATAAATACATAACAAAGTGATATGTCATGAGAATAAAATAAATTATGCAAAAGTTATTATACTACGCTTACTTTTTAACATATTATTTCGGTATTTCTGGTTAAACACTCAGGAAATGCACAGGGCCGTTTTGTGAATGATTTTTTGAATATGACTTTCTTTTACTTTTGGAAAATTTTTAATGCATTTTGAGAAATTTATTTGAATTAAAATTTGTATTAAATTGAGGTAAAATCAAATATTTCTGCATTGTTATACATTTTTAAACGCATGTTAACTGAAGAGCTGAGTGGAAGAACTTGTTATGCTACATTCTCTTAAAAATTTGTTTTATCTTTTGGACGAATGTGTTATCAGGTATTCTATCACGTGGTGAAGCTAAAATACCAAAGTTTTATTTAGCCTTGAAGATTTAAGACATTATTCAATATTATTTAATATTTTAATATTTAATAATGCAAATAATGTTAACATTTTTTTTATATTTAGAAATTAAATATGAATAACAGTTTTTGATATAGTTTAGTACCACACCAGTTAATATTTTAAACACGTAGTAGCAAATAGAAAATAAGTCATTAAAATTAACAACAAAAACTTCCACATCAAATATTCTTCAAATGTAATTTTGTTACTTAACATGTTCTTCAACTAACTCTCCTGCTATTTTGCGAATGTAATTAATTTTGATAGGTCATGTGTTGAATTTTATTTTATAAGCACATATATATTTTTATTTTTCTAGATGGCTTATGTACATAATTAAGCTTATTAATATAGTTTTTTACAATCAGTATATAAATCTAGGGCCTTATTTCTGACACAAAAACCACCGGAGCTCTAACATTCTTCAGTAATAACAACTCTTGTGTACCTCCTAGTCCCCTACACCCATATTTATAATTCATACATTATTTCAAAATACATAAAAAAAAATTGTATTCAGTAAAAGAAAATTTTGGATATAAAGGAGACTAGGGAGGGTTGACCCACTTTTTACAAAATTATTTTTTATTTTTTAAATATTGAACGTAGAATAAAGTTTTATATATCATTTTATTCGATATACAATCTGTTATCAAAAGAAAATTACGACATAAGTGTAGCATATAAGAACTTTGAAAAATGATTGATTTTAATCATGAAAAAATAATGGGTCAATGCTTACCACGTATGGGAGGGTTGACCCACTATATGGGAGGCTTGACCTGCTTTGTTTTATATTGCAATATTTGTGAAGAAATATAAAATCAGTTTAAAAAATGCAAAATAACTTTATACTACATGCTTTAATTATTATAAAAAAAAAATATTTTTTTTTAAATATGATGCCTAAACAAACCTGTTGAGACGCCATCGCAAGTCAGAGGAGAAAAATTTTGTTCTAAACAGGATTTTGTCTGAGCAGGTATAATTGTATAGCAGTGAAAATGAAATTTTAACATTTAAGGCAGTAATCTGTTAGAGAAATTTTCCGTTTTCATAGTGTTTCATTTCCTTATGTTCGGAATTAGGAGCCACTGTTCCGCTTTTTTTCTCTCCTTGTCCTATTTTCTTTACACTCGACATGGCAATGTAAACTATGTGACAACTCTAGATGTCAAATAGCTTGACTTCATCTCACTGTAGTCACAACCCTGGTGAAATTTGTCTACATACCTTCCTAAAGTTTTTCGATCGATGCAATGTTCTTTTGCAGCCGTATGAGTACTTAACTTATCATTAGCATGACTTAAACCTTTAAAGGGCAAAGTCATTTCAGTATTAAAATGTTGAAATAAATGACTAACATCGGAATTTACGAACAAATTTATTTGGAAATAAGGAAAAGTCTGTATTTCACATACATATTAAATGGAAAAGATTTTAGCAAAATTCTAGTGCCATTGTGACGTTTTGGAATTAAAATTAAGTGGTTTTATAAGCATACCTCTACCACTGAAAGGGTTAAGACTGTTGCTTTCATCCTTTCTAGTCTTTCCCACTGTTTCTATTTACCTATTATTCTATTTAAATTTGTCTACATACCTTCCTAAAGTTTTTCGATCGATGCAATGTTCTTTTGCAGCCGTATGAGTACTTAACTTATCATTAGCATGATTTAAACCTTTAAAGGGCAAAGTAATTTCAGTATTAAAATGTTGAAATAAATGCCTAACATCGGAATTTACGAACAAATTTATCTGGAAATAAGGAAAAGTCTATATTTCACATACATATTAAATGGAAAAGATTTTAGCAAAATTCTAGTGACATTGTGACGTTTTAGAATTCAAATTAAGTGGTTTTATAAGCATACCTCTACCACTGAAAGGGTTAAGACTGTTGCTTTCATCCTTTCTAGTCTTTCCCACTGTTTCTATTTACCTATTGTAAGTAATATTTAAATGGAAAAAAGTTCCTATCAACTTTCCCATTTTCTAGCATTTTTTCACATCTATCTTTAGTCAGTTTTAAACATTCTCTTTTCCATGACACCATTTTACTGTAGCTTTACAAAATAAATTTACATTATTTTATATATATATAACTATTAATTTTTCATTATGCACGGCACGGTCCAAATAAAAATATTACCAGAACCGCTCAATTAATGGAGCCTTTAGCATCTGGTCAACCCTCCCTCACATTGACTGGGTAAATCTACCCTACATAGACCTTTTCTAAAGAAGAGCACATTGTTATGTCAAGCCTAACTTACTGTACAATCTTTATGCCTGGAATGAAAGCTCGATATTTCTGCATTGCTTTAAACCTACTTACTTAAATTTATGTGAAATAATTTACCTGAAAAAAGCTTACAAAATATTTCTAAAAAACACAACTTTTAGGTTGAAAACACCTCCCCATTGATTTTTTCCACACCTATTTCGATTATTTCTGTGAAACGAAGACTGTCGTTTAAGCATTCCAGTAGCTTTGGTTGACACCTATTGATAAAACTCTGAAATCCTTTTAAATATGAAAAATTATGGGTGGGTCAAGCCTCCCGTATGGTCAACCGTCCCTAGTCACCCCTATATTAAGTACATTTTATATGCATTTAAATAAAACAAGATCTAATAAATATTACTTTATTTAAGGATTGTTTCCATTATTTATTATACTATTAAATGGTTCTTTTTGCAATCACTAGAAACAAAATTATGCAAATGTGTATTTAAAACATGTTTCTTTGTATTTCTGTTTTCTTTATTGTTCAATGATATACAGTATGCCCCCTTAAGTCCCATGCCACCTTTTAACTTTGTCACGAAACTTGAACGGAAGGAAAAATGATTATTTTTAGAATCAATTTGCATCCAAATGAGCATTGCAGCTGACGGTGAGAAATTTGAACATCACAAATAAATGTATATTATTATAACTCGGCCTTTCTTTCTTTCAAAGATCGCTTTGTCACGTCCAGTGTTAGAAATCACAAAAATAAATGCGTGTTTTAATAGTTCTGCTCTTCCCATTAATGTCCACAAGGTGTCTTTTAGTACTAAATCGACGATTCCCTACAATTTTTTGAATAACGTTTTCCCCCTATCTCTTTCCATGTTCTAGATAGGAATGCTAACCTATCCGTTTTCTACCAGGTGACACCGTAAGCGATTTCATTCAGTAGCGCATGGCTACTTTACTATACCTAGACACCACTCTAATGAATATAGCAACAGCCGTTGCGAAGAGGGTTACAATGGACTTTAGTGGGCATACTGTATAATATTTTGTTCTATAAACTCTTTGTTGCGTGAAAAATTTTATCTTGATTGTATTGGACTTTT
This sequence comes from Maratus speciosus, assembly GCA_963932465.1. Lineage (NCBI taxonomy): Eukaryota > Metazoa > Arthropoda > Arachnida > Araneae > Salticidae > Maratus > Maratus speciosus. The sequence continues at coordinate 425,690,955 of OZ010795.1, forward strand.
CGAAAACTTTGCATGTTTTTTTTCGGCAATACACATAAAAAAACAAATATTAATTACTTTAATGCTTTGAATTATATTGGTATATAGCAAAACTATTTTCCACAGCAAAAAAATATTGAATTCGACACATTTTGTTTTGTTGCTGTTTTTGTTCTATATGAGGGAATTTTGGTTTGCGCTAAATAATTTCTAGTTTTGATTCTCAATAAGAACATTAATAAAATGTCCCTTTATGGCTCATATTGTGTTAATGTGCCTAATATTGATTTATATAAAAATAATTACTTATCCAATGCCAATAATTGTTAGTGCATTTAAACTTTGAGGATTGTTTTAGGTAGCTTTCTTTACAAAAAAGCTACCTATTGCAGCCGTTCGGAGGAAAGCGATTTCAAAAAATTTTGGTATATTTTCATCGATCATGACCCCCAGACCCCGAAACCACCCTCCGTTCAAAATTGATATATATATATATATCTGACCTATGTCACACTGTAACTCCCGTAATTATGAACCGATTTCGATGTAATTCGGTGTGTACATAGTACATACCAATGTCTCGACCGAGTTCGTTGGCCAGCTTCATCCGCCGTTTTGTTTCAAAATGGCGGCCATTTAAAAAATTTAAAAAAATTTAAAACTTGAAATGTGGTACCAAAAAATTAAAAATGGAAAAATGTTCTTTTCTTATGTATTTGACCTTTATACAAAGATTCCGGAGCAGTTTTTGTTTCGTCTATATCTTAAAAAATGGCTGAGTTATAGCATTTTGAATTTCTAGCGTGGCTGACATTTTGAAACGTCCTGAAATTTGTCACGCGATAAAAGGCGTATTTATGAACCGATTTGGATGTAATTCGGTGTGTACATAGTACATACCAATGTCTCGACCGGGTTCGTTGGCCAGCTTCATCCGCCATCTTGTTTAAAAATGGCGGCCATTTAAATTTTTAAGAAAAATTTAAATTTGAAATGTGGTACCAAAAATTGAAAATTGAAAAAATATTTTCTTCTTATGTGTTTGACCTTGATAAAAAGATTCGGGAGCAGTTTTTGTTTCGTCTATATCTTAAGAAATGGCTGAGTTATAGCATTTTGAATTTCTAGCGTGGCTGACATTTTGAAACGTCCTGATTTTTCTCACGTAATAACAGGCGTATTTATGAACCGACTTTGATGTACCTTGGTGTGTACATAGTACATACAAATATCTCGACCGAGTTCGTTGGCCAGCTTCATCCGCCATCTTGTTTCAAAATGGCGGCCATTTAAAAAAATTAAAATATAAAAAAATTTAAATGAGATACCAAAAAATTGGAAAATGAAAAAGATTTTTTTGTATGTGTTTGACCTTAATACAAAGATTCCGGAACAGTTTTTCTTTCGTCTATATCTAAAAAAAAATGGCAGAGTAATAGCATTTTGAATTTCTCTTGTGGCTGACATTTTAAAACGACCTGATTTTTGTCACGCGATAACAGGCGTATTTATGAACCTATTTGGATGTAACTTGGTCTGTACATAGTACATACCAATGTCTCGACCGAGTTCGTTGGCCAGCTTCATTCGCCATCTTGTTTCAAAAGGGTTGCCATTTAAAAAAAATTAAATTTAAAATTCAAAATGAGGTATTAAAAAATTGGAAAATGAAAAAGATTTTTTTTATGTGTTTGGCCTTGATACAAAGATTCCGGAGCAGTTTTTGTTTCTGAAAATTTGTTCTTTTGTTGATATCTTAAAAAATGGTTGATTTATAGCAGTTTGAATTTCTAGCATGGCTAACATTTTGAAACGATCTTGTATTTGTCACGCGATAACACACGTATTCGCCTATTTCGATGTAAGAAGGCCTGTGGATAGTATACATCAACACATCGACCAAGTTCGCTGGCCAGATTCATCAGCCATCTTGTTTCAAAATGGCGGCCATTAAATTAAAATATATATATATATTTAAAGTGAGGTGCAAAAAAATTAGAAATTGAAAAAGGTTTCTTTCTTAAGTATTTGATCTTGATATAAGGATTCAGGAGCATTTTTTGTTTGTCTTTACCTTAAAAAATGGCTCAGATATAGCAGTTTCCATTTCTATTGTGGGTGACATTTTGAAAAATCTGATTTTTTTGCATGCGACAGCACTCCTATATATTAATCGATTCCGATGTGAGTGACCATGTGCACAGCAATTACTAAGGTCTCGACCAAGTTCACTGCTTAGCCTCATCCACCATGTTGTCTTAAAATGACAGGCACTTTAAGAAATTGCCGAATTTGGCAGTCAAATATAAGTTACTTTAAAGAAAAGCAGCTTGGATAAAGCTGACTAATTTCGCGAAATTCTCATTCATTATATTGATAAAAATTAGTATTGAATCTCCTATATTCGGTTTCCACTAAATTGAGCTTCGTGTGTTTGCATGATATAAGTTGGCTTTTTTTAAATAAGGATTATGAAAGCTACCTCTTCCTCCCGGCACTGGCCGGAAGGACTTTTTTAATTTTGTAAAAAGTGTCTTTCTAGCTTGCGTTTTTTAAAAGATCTGTATATTTTTGTATTTATATCGCTTTTAAGTATATTTCAATTGAAAATCAAGTATTTATTTACCATTTAAAACTAATTCATCCATATATCTGTTACTTAAAGAAAAAAAAATAGTTAAATCAGTCAACAAATAATATATATAAATTCTAAAATCACCAATACATTTTGTGAACATTCTCACCTAATGTGTCAAACATTTGATAACAACGTTCCACGTCGATCTTATCCCTTCTGTATGCTTTCATTTCATGCCCTATAAATATAGGATAATTTTAAAATGCCATTAAAGGCAAGTAATTAACCGAGATCTTAATCAGTTAGTGCCATTTCTTTCTTTTCAGATACCAATTTAGTATTTTAATAATTCCCGTGATGTACGTTAAATATGTTCTTTTTTTTTCATTTGTAACTCAAATTGAAATATTTAGATCTCAAAATTCATAGCTAATGAATTTAAATCTAATCAAGCGTGTCGTTTACTGCATTTTAGTGACTTTTAAATTTTTATTAATAACTGCATAATACACTGGTTATCAAAAATTAAGGAAAAGTCATAAAATGCTAATTTTCAAATACGCGAACACTCAAAAGGAAATAATATAATTCAAGTAATTACAATCTCTGCAACACAGCTAGTCCATATAACATCTCATTCATGTCACAAATGGTCACAAATGTCACAGCCACTACGGTGAAGCAAAAAAATAGGAAATTCTATACATCTCATTATGAGTCTCAAATGATCACTATATGTGACTCCACTGAGACGTCACTGTGACTGCTGCTTTGGGATGAAACACCATGTGACTTTACAATATAGTTACATTGTGACTCTCAAGTTACTTTCATTTGTAGACTCAATTTCAAAGTTATCGTGAACGCTGCATTGTGATAAGTTACCAAATAATGCCACATTAAAGTCACATGATGACTTTCAGGTGTCAGAGAGACTACTGTGAAGTCAGCATTGTGCTCTTTTGGGAAAAGTCTCCATGTGACTATAATATGATATTATTTGGTGACTTATCATAATGCAACATTCATGATGACTATGAAATTGAGTCACAAAATGACAGTCACATGAGAGTCACAATTTAACTACATAGTAAAGTCACCTGGTGACTTTTCACAAAGCAGCAGTCACATTGACTTCTTAGTGGAGTCACATATAGTGATCATTTGAGACTCATATTGAGATGTATAGAATTTCCTATTTTTTTGCTTCACCGTAGTGACTGTGACACTTGTGACCATGTGTGACATGAATGAGATGTTATATGGGCTAGCAGTGTTGTAGAGATAGTAATTATTCGAATTATATTATTTCCTTTTGAGTATTCGCGTGTTTGAAAATTAGCATTTTGTGAGTTTTCCTTAATTTTTGATAACCAGTGTAGATGGATGTTATATGATTTACAACGTGTGATTTCATTTTAATTTTTGTTTTAAATGAAAAATCTTATCTTTTTAGCGCTATTTTGCAGAACCCTATTGTTATAAAACATTTTTAATTTTTCCACCAGAAACACAATGCTTATCAACTCACATCTTTTTTTTTTTTTAATAAGTTCTAAGCTTGATCTAAATATTAAAAATGTGTAAGATTTCTTTTTATGTGTTGTGATCTGCCATTCTGGAGTCTAAATTTGTATGTTCTGTGGAATATGTTTATATATTTTTTTTAAACATATTCCTTAACTTAATGATGAAAAATATATGATAAGCCTTGTTTAATTTAATTTTTCCCCCGCATATATTGTACTTTGGGAATATGAGCTAAATAAATTTCTCACGTTTCATAGGAAAAAAAAATATCTCGGAAATAGAAAAAAAGAAATAAATATAAAAAGTAAAAATAATAACTGGATATGTAGTGTTCTTATTGTTTGAAAACTATTTTAATGTAAAAAGTAGTTATTTATCTCTTTCAAATATATTCGATCTTTATATTATATAAGTGATACTATGAACATTAAAACATATATACTAAAACAGTTTTATCTATAAATTTCATATCTGGCATAAAAACACTTTATTTCAATGCTCACTTATCATGTGTTATTTTATAATGCCAATAATTATGTGTATTATAACTATTTAACACATAAGCCTAATATACAGTTTCTACCAGAAATTAAAAGTTAAAATTTAATAACTATTACCTTTACAATAATATGCATATGTTTTAATCCTAAAATTGTTGGACGGCTTTTTCGTATCTTAAAAATAGCATCGTAAACTTTTTCTTTTTAGATTACCTGATAAGTAATACGAATACATATAAATAGAGATGCACAGAAAAATCGGTTTCATTTTCGTCCCAAAATCTAAGTTGTATTGGCCCAAATGAGACACTCTTTATTTAATACTTTACACTTCACTGTGTATATCATTCATGACAGGATGGAGAGGAAGTAAAAATAATGCAAGAAATGCATTATGACTTAACTTTGATAATACATTTTCGCGAAAAAAAAAAAAAAAAAAAAAAAAAAAAAAAACTGCAGATAACTGTAAGGAAGTTTCAAACCGCAAAACCCTTTCGAATGCTGTTTGAGAATATTCTTCTGTATCCTATATCAATTAATTTTATTTAACTTTATATGAAAATAAAAAGTTCCCTAAATAATCGCTTTAATAATATCCGTATACTTTTATTCTAAAATGGCGAGCGTCTTTCTCTTGTCGTAAAAAAATGATCGTAGACAAAACTGTTCTGATAGGCTGATTATAAATACCCATATACTTACTCTTGCTTCGAGTGAATAGTCACGCTTTGAGAGGAGTGACTATTCACTCTCGAGAAGGACTGCGTTTAGTGCGTAATTTTCAAATTTACATTATGAAATGGAGTTTTCTTAAATTAAGAATTGACATATTTTGATGCTTTTTTCATTATTTTACTCCATATATTTGTTCAAAGTTGAATAGAAATTATTTTTAATGTGTCTAATGCTAGGCTTTCACTCTTCAGCGGAGTGAGACATTTCATTCTCCGAAATGGAGTGAAATATCTCACACCTTTCTAGACAGTGAAAAAATGTACCCTTTAAGTTTGTGTATTTGTATAAAATTCACTCCAAAAAGAGTGAAAATACCTGTCACTCTTTCAAAGAGTGAACTTTTCACTCCTTCCAACTTTAGAGCGGTCATACGAGTCGAATTGAGAACCTCTTCTTTTTTTGAATTAATTTAAAAACATATATTAATTACATTATAATTTAAATTTAAGCATTTAATTCTTAAAATATTTAATTCTTGAAAGTTCAAATTCATTTAATTATATTTCATATATTACATTTAAAAATACTGTAAACAAATAAATGTATATTAAGTTTTCTCTCATTAATATCGATATTCCTTAATAATATAAGACTTTTAATTGGATGAACAGAAACTGTACTAAGGATCATTCATATCTCACATCTCTTCTGCTTAATAAAATTATCTAAATTAAATGAGATTATGTTATTGATTGCTTAACTTGATACATTTTAAGTAGTAAAATTTGTTTGATCTTCGAATCGTGAAAGCGTAGTTACTCCAAAGGACGTTAGAAACTATTGTTTCAAGAGCTTATAAATTCTGAAATATTAATTATTATTGTATTTCAAAATAAATTGAAAATCTTTAAAGAAGACTAATAATCCGTAGTCAAATTACAATATTTTGTACAGAAATGAAAACAATTTTATAAGTAACAATGAACTTTTATATGAATGTCTGTGATATGAAACATGGAAAATAGCATTTTGTTTTTCCTGCAAAATTATTTCACTGCATCCTGACATATATTTAAAGTTAAAAAAAAAAAAAAAAGAAAAAAAAAAGAAATAAAAAAGGTGATTATTTACTGTCGTGACTGCACGTAAAAGATTTTTCTATAAATAATTCATGTGACCAAGGTACCGATCAAATATCTAAATGTAGTATCTTATCACTTGTACAAACTTCCAGAAAAAATAGCATATGGTCTATTTCATTGAGCACTTGAAGTGTAAGTCACATGCTAAGATTTTTGCTACCATTGTTATAGAACGGGAAAATTTGACTTATTTTATGGGAGATATCTCATTAATTGAATAAAGCCAAGCAAACATTATGAAAATAACGGTGGCCAAAAAGCATATCATTTATCAGCTATGTGATTTACGGTAGAAAAATCCGTGGACTAGCCATATATAAGAACGGCAGTGATTTGATCCTTAATGAAATTTGCATTATAATTCTCTAAACAGCGGTTTAAGAGATTAGTCTAATTATCTCTATTTTGAAAAATCGTGCATTAGAATCATGCATCGGATCGAGTAACAAAGTTTTATAATCATCGACCCGGATCTTTAAATATAATAAACAAGCCGACCTGGGCGACCAGTTTTGTCTCCCTTAAATGTATGCTGAGCATTGTATAGTGTTAATTTTATTCATAATTTAATTTACTTGCTCAATCCTTCCCAAAATAGGAATATTCTGATAGAGAAACCAATAACAGTGTATTTTTATGTTCCACACGTATACATATACATGTACACCCGGCTAACATAAAAGTACCAAGGATTCTTTGCGATCATAGCAACTTTTATGTAGTTTTATTCAAATAAATGATTTCGATCTTTAAATCAAAATGGAAGCTTTGCATATGGAAAGCGAAAGGGTCAACCCCTAACTATTTAATGACAGTGAAATGACTTGGACTATTATAATATAGATGAAATGATGGCGAGGGAGCTATATTTGGCGATTTATCACCTGCGCCTGGCTAAGATTAAAGTACCAAAATGACTGACTGACATAAAATTAGCGAATTGGTCAGCCCGGAACTGTTGATGACAATCAAATGACTTCAACGATTATGATATAGATGAAATGATGGCGATGTAACTATATTTGGCGATTTATCGCCTGTGTCTGAGTAACATTAAGGTACCAGACTGACTGCCTGGTATAAAATTCTTCTGTCAGCCCGGATCTATTGATGACAGTCACATAACTTAGGTTATTACTATAGAGATTGGAGATATTTCTTTTTTGGTTTTGTGTTTAAATAGAATAGGATTTGTGAGTTACTGGCATGTATAAACCAACCATGTTCACTACCCAGTATATACATATATAATTAGTTTTTTAATATAAAAAGTAAATTGAAAATAATCGTTGTGTTGTAGACAATTCTGAATGATATATATATATATTTATTTATATATATATATATATATATATATATATATAAATTAAACTTTTCTTTTTGTAGGAGCAGGGCTTAGGGTCGAACTGTATCGCGTTCGAGTTTTGTCTTCAGATATAATTTACGGGTTCAATTCAAATATAACCGGATACAGAATAGGCTTTCCAATTTATGTGAACTATCATGGTGCGTATTTTTCTCAAAGTCTTTCATACATTTTCAGATATGAAAAAAGTAGGAAATTTCCAAAAATACTTATTTATATTTTTTAGACATTTCTCTCCTCCCCAACCCCCGCTATGTACTCATCTTTATGAAAAGTGATTCTATCAAGCTCTGATAGATTCCGCGATATATTTTTTTTCACCCCAAGAACGACCGAGATTCAAGAGAATTTTGAAAGTTCCGTATGGTATGTAGCATGTATTCCCTGATATAACGTAATAGAAAGTTTTCATCTTCACAACTCTGATAGTTTTCCAGATGTATTTTAGCTGTCACCGTAAGAGCGCCAGTGGGATATCTGAAACAAAATCTTTCGGACTGTGTTTCGGGACTCACCAATGTGTAAAATTATATCTACAACGTCCTAGTACATTGTGAAGTATTAATTTTCTTTTTATTTAACTTCACACTTCCTGACACTCTGAAGAGAAAACAAAACGTTATCTTGTCTCAATTGTAGTATTTGGTTATTAATCGATGACTATTTTGATTCTTATATATATCTACGATGAAGAATATTCTCGATTGTAGAATTATTTTTAATTATTGGGTCGTTCCGAAAATTGTGTCCGTTTGGCAAAATAACTTCGTACCGGAAAATTCTACATTAAATTATTCAACATTGATTCCGATATCTAATGCCTAATGGTTACAGGGCAGAATTTTCCGGTACAAATTGATTTTCCCAAGCAGACACGACTTTCCGAACGACGATATATTAATTTTCAGAAATCACCTACAATGTAAAAAAAAAAAAAACACTGTAGATTTCCCAGAAGAAACTCGATCACAGTGAATGTGCTGTATCTTTCTTTGGTTTCCTGACTATATTAACATGGAAAATACAGTAGTTGCGTAAAATTATCAGCACAATGTGTTGGCAATTTGGACGCCAGCAGTTTGTGCTGTAAAAAAATGCGTCCAAATTGCTAGCACATTGTGCTGTTAATTTTACGCAACTACTGTATTTTCCATGTTAATATAGTCAGTAAACTAAAGAAATATTCAGCACATTTACTGTGATCGAGTTTGTGCGCGAGATGAGCAGTACTTTGTACTATAAAAATGTCTTCTTTTTTTTTACAGTGTATGACAGAATCAGATTCTCAGATGTATTTAATCCGTTGTGAAATATTACTTGTGTTTGAAAACCAATAAAGAACTGACTGTTCGATTACGACAGATTTCTTGTGCGATGTTTGGAATATTATAGAATTTATTCATTTTAAAAATGAAAGTTCGAATTTAACGCAATATTGAAATAGTATGTCAACATCATAAGGAAGTTTTAGATAAACTTTCAATTGGAAGTAATATAATAATAATAATAATAATAATAATAATAATAAGAATAAATTATGTAATAACATTAATTATATATTGGGGAAATATAATAATACCTTTCCTATAGTCTTGAAAAAAATATCAAATATATGTGCACTGCTTCCTCTCAGTTCACATTTTCTATTTTCCTGGTGGGAAATACAACCTAGTTAAGTATTCCTATATATTCAGTATAAATATAATTTGAAGTATATTTTGACAAACTGATATTAATACTCTAAGTATACTTTTTCATAAAAAAAACATTAAATCACACTTACAAATATTTAAAAATATTTTGAAAAGCGATGCATTTCCGATATGTTTTGAGAAACATTTATTGTGTAAGAGTAAATGTAAGAAGAAATCTTTGTATTTCTGAAATCCAAAACACACTTTTTGTACTATGTAAAGTAGAAATCTATAAGTGTATTAAAAAAAAAATCATCTCGTTATTTATCAAATATTTATAAGGAAACGACTTCCCAAATAAAAGAATTGCTATTTTGTGAATCGTCGACGGTTCAGCAAATATTAGGAAAGCAGTTGTCATGACATAGGTTATCTCCATCTGAGTCCCTTAGTATGTATTAATCACCTCTTGAGAATTGAAAGAAGGCACAATTGCGTTAAGATCGCTGATGCCTTAACTATTCGGCCGATTTAATTTCCGACGTTTAGAATATTATAGAAGTCGTTCTTCTTAAAAATAAAAGTACGGATTTACAGAGTAAGTACGCAAAATTTTGCCTAGTATGATTAGTGTTTTTTTAGATAAGCTTTAAATGCGAATAATAAAATAAATATAATAACATCAATGATGATGGCTTGTGGATATCCGCGAGCCAATGAATGATTTTTTTCTTTGTTTTGTCTGCTTTGCGTGACGCTTATCCAAAGGCCAATGAATGATTATTTCACTTTGTTTTGCTTGGTGTGTGTGGAATTTTGTGACTCGTGTCAAGGCTTTATCAAATATTTAGGGGGCTTTGGTTAGACCCCCCCACTTGATCGGAATAGATGCTCCAGCAACTTTGAAGATATAAACAAATATGTCCTACACTCTCAGAAAAAAACTGTAAATTTATGAGCGTTTGCTTTTCAATTTAAGCTTTATTTGATGAAAAACGGTCTGATCCACTAAAAAATACGATACGACCCCATACATTTTCCTCCGCTAGGTTTTATCCCTTCATTTTAGTCGTGTTTCGAAAAATAATGTCATTTAACCGCGACTGTAACATATTTTTAACCCCCCAAAAAAGCGATTCTGTGATGATTATCTAACGTACTACGTGCTACGGAATAGTAAGTAAAGAGTTATTGTGCTTAGAAATGTATTATATCTTTGTCCCGTAAAACTACGGGCTGCACAAAATGATGGGCATGGATATATATATATATATTTATTTATTTATTTATTTATTTTTTTTTTTTTTACGGTGTATGACTGGAATCTCTGCTGCAGGCCACTGCCTGTAATTTTACAGGGGTATTTTTAGATACTTAGAAAATTAAGGGCAATACACATATCCTTGCAGTTCTAGTCCACCTGTTAGCAAAAATACGGTACGACCCCATACATTTTCCTTCGCTAGTGTGTACTCGTTGACACAAAATGATGGGCATGGATCTTTTTTTTTTTTTTTTTTACGAGGTATGACTGGAATCACAGCTGCCGTAATTTTACAGGAATATTTTTAACAGCGTTCAAACCATAAATCTGTAAACTAACACAAAAGAGCAAGTGATGAAGCGTACAATATATTACACAAAAATGACAAAGTAGAAACATTATACTCTCGTAAAACAACTTTACTCTCAGTATATAGGACACATTCCAGTTGCAATAGGAGAAGTTAAAACGATAAAAGAAGTAATAAAATATATATTTTTAAAAATCTAATAGCATAAATCTATATGATCTTACAGTAAGTGGATGCACGGAACAAATGTAAATTTTTGGCACAAAAGAGGAGTTTTTCGTCTGATGGAGCTGAACTCAATAGACCATTACAATGGTTATTTGTTTGCTTCATACAAATAAGCTGCCTTTACGACATTTACTGAATTATTTGCATAGTGCAATATCTGGTTTTATAGCCCTTTGTGGCCAGTTGGTACAGCAATCAAAACCTGCGAGGAGTTATCTGCATTTTCCTTTTCTTCTATAAGTGTGAAGAATATGACAGATAACATACATAGAATGGTTCTACAGAAATGATCAGCAGTATTTACGTGATATTTTTGCATAGCAATATAACCTTGTGAATGTGGTTGCCGCCTGGCATTAAAATTACCTGGTCTAGTTGTTCACTCAAGGTGGCTGACAACTGCAGGTAGAATTTTAAGGATGCATGTGGCTACAGAAAATCCTTCTGAGAATCTCATTATTCTTATAACATGTATTATGAAAGTATATGAAGGTATATGATTCTATATCAAATCAAAACCCTTCATAAATGAAGGAGCACAGCACATTTGGAAAATTATCACATTTTCTAGATATTTAAATCTAATAAAATAGAAAAAGGAAATCAATCTAAGAAAAATAGTAGACGCTACTGCTCAACGATACAGCTTATTTTGCCATCTTAAAAAATTATTAATGTGAATGCTCTCAAATGACAGCGATCATATTAGGTATTCAGCAATACAAAAGCTAATTTGTGCTAAAAATGAAAATAGAGGAACACCAAGAATAAGAATTTTTCAAGTACCAAAATTATAATACAAAGCTATGGATTATTATGAAGTTATTAACTGACAACTAGTTTCACGCGTTGAACCACTTCATTTGATGAATGTGCCTTGCGAACAACTTGAGTCTATGGTAAATGTAGGCAAAAAGGAGGAATGGTCAAAATATCCACGATGCTGAAATATGCATTCGCTTATTGTCTGATGCATCAGAAAGTGTATCTGGACAAGAAAAAAAAAGATAGGATTTCATATCAAATAGAATAACATCAAGAAGTCGTATCAAACATTTTAATACCAAAAAGTATTACAAACTTCAGAAATATATAAATCTTCAGAATAAAAGAAGTAAACAATTTGCTACGTTTGTATGAATTTTTGCTTTTATTTTCAAATTTATAATTAGTGTATTATTATAAAATTATAATTATTTATACGTTTATTCTTTATTAACTAAAAAGTTTGCGAAATTTGAAATAAAAATTCATAAATTAAAAATTTTTAATACATTTTCTTAAAAATCTCAATTTTTAACTAAACTTGGGTTACCGGAAAATATAAATTTATTTTCGATATAGATTTAAAAAAAAATAATGTAAACTACACAATTATGTATTACATTCAATACAGATCATTCTCCCCAGGCTCCGAATGGAATTTAAAATTAATTAATTAATTAATTAAAAAAACATAAAAAAAATTATAAATTTTCATACAAAAGTTCCATATTTAACTATTTTGGGGGCTCTTGGGGCATCGAAAGATATGAATGGATTAAAAAAAAAAATTAAACTAATATACACTGACGGAAAAAAAAATCCCAGCACCATGAAAGACTTGTGTTAGATAAACGTAATTTGGTAGGCGTGTTTATACATCTGAAAGATGACATCGATTGAAATTTCGCGTTTCGCGCATAAGTGTGGCACTGGTAGCGCCACTCAGAACTTGCAGGTCAGGTTTACTTTAAATGCGTTGTTTTTCATCAGAAAACACAACAGATTTCCACTCCGTCCTCCAATGAGCTCTGGCTTGAAACCAATGGCGTCGCAAACGGCAATAGCTTGGAGTCAGTAGAATGCACGCTACAGGGCGCCTGGCTCGGAGCTGTCCTTGAAGTAACCGATTTCTAACAGTTCGTTGTGTCACTTTGGTACCAACTGCAGCTCGAATTTCTGCCGCAGACGCAGTACGATGAGCCACAGTCGTTCGGAGAATACGGCGATCTTCCCTCTCAGGAGTGCCACGTGGTCACCTGGAACCCGGTCTTCTTGAGGCAGTACCATCACTTGACCGCTGCTTCCAACAATCATGCACAGTGGATACATTCTAGACCAGTCTTTCTGCAATATCGTGGAAAGAAAATCCACCTTCTCGTTGCCCGATTATGCGACCTCGTTCAACTCGGTGAGCTGTTGACAGTGGCTTTTTCGTCCTGTTAAAGGCATTCTTGGCTAACATCAACTCAATACGTCACATTTCGAAGCTAAATAACACCCACAAACTTTACAGCACACATTTAAATTAAACCTGACCTGCAAGTTCTGAGTGGCGCTACTAGCGCCACACTTATGCGCGAAGCGCGAAATTTCAATTGATGTCATCTTTCAGATGTATAAACACGCCTACCAAATTTCGTTTATCTAACATAAGTCTTTCTTGGTGTTGGGATTTTTTTTCATCAGTGTACATAAAATACATTTTTCGCACCCCAGAAGATATTAATGGATTTGAACAAAACAAATAGATGTAAACTAATTTGTGTAAAAGACAACTTTTGCACCACGCGACAGAAGTAATTTCGAATAAAAAACTGTACTTTTCGATCCACCATAGTATCCGTGTAAAGTACTTAATCAAATCATTCTTTGTGTTTAATATTTTTAAGTACTCGTAAGAAATACATTGCAAATATATCATTCTCCTGAAATAATCTGTTATTATTTATTCTTTATAAAATTAAACCGTACATAATAAAATTTCTGTTTTAACGCTTAATAAGGGATTTATACCACTGAATCTTTTTGCATTTCATCTGCTTTCCAAATAAATATATAAATAAATAAATATAAGTTTTCTGTAAAATATAAGTATATATATATTTTTTTTTAATTTACTTATTTTTCAAATTAAAAAAGTTCCTTTAACCGTAAAAATTTATATAGTTTTGTTTTCTTATTTAATAGATAAGAGGTAAGCAAAAATGCATAAAATACAACCAATTCCTATTAAAAGTTTCTGTGTCAATTAATTCTTGAGAGTTCATTTTGATATTTTTTTCAAATCTTAAAACATTAAATTATATTTTTATCATGTTTATCTTTAGCAATTATTCTGCTTTTAATTTAAAATGATAATAAAATGGAATTCACAAAAATAACATGCTAATTAATTTAACGGAAATCAAATCGTGCAACTTAATGGCACTTATCGCATTAAATTAAAATAGTTATTTTATCCGCGAGCAATGTTTAAGTCATTCCAAAAAACTACTTATTATTAAATAAATAAATAAATGTAACCTATGTATTCGCCATTTTTTTTCAATAGTCATATTAATATGTCAGACGGAATGTGCAACATTAAACTGGTAGAACAATTGTTATTGTTATTATTATTTTTTTTATTATTTGTAAATCAGTTTCTTTAACATAACACAATTATTACTGTGTGTTGTATATATATTCTATAACAAATGAAAATAAATTAAAATGAGGAGAAAATATTTAGTTTAGTATTTGTTTGATGTTGTGAATGTTTACGTATATTTTATTATATTGTATTATATACTTAAGAAAAAAAATCAACTTTGATTGTAAAAAGCTTCGAAATACGCCTGTTTAACATTTATCTTAAAACATTTGAATGTTTTTCTTATATTTACGAAGTTTTAATTACATTAAAATTCGAATTATCGCATAAATATTACATTAACGTTTCACCGATTTACGTTAAAGATATCTACAACTTGGCATATATGTTTACATTATTAAACTTACATAACTTTGAATATAGAAAGATTCTAAATATGCCTGTTTAACTTTTTAGTATAAAACTTTTGCATATTTTTTTATGTTTAGGAATTTTTAATTATATTATAAATTACATAATTACCGAAATATGGGATTAACGTTTAAAAAAAAAAAAAAAAAAAAATTATTATCTATATCATTGGATATGAGAAAATGCAATCGCCACTGTCAACATTCAGGTCTATTCATACATTCAATACATTCATTCCCAGTTGTTGCATCTTTTCTGAAATCTAATGAATATTCATATATATGATACAAATTTATAATAATAAAACACACATACTAAAATATATATTAAAACACACATACACACATAAATAACGCCTGCATTCAACAGTTAAAGGTATATATAAATATTATACAGACATACATACAATATATTCAATAAACCCAACTGGAGTGAAAAATTAGCCAGAACCAGGAATTGAATCCGGGAACACAGTATACAAAACCACCACTGAGCTGTAACCACTGAGTTACTCCGGCCGATACCACTATGACATACGACTCACCCAACATGAGTTATTAGTGAGAAATTTCAGACCCAGGTATCGGCCGGTTTAGATTAGTGGTTAGAGCTGCAGTCTTATATACTGTGGTCCCAGGTTCGATTCCTGCTTCTGGCTAATTTTTCACTCCAGTTGGATTTATTGTATGTATGTCTGTATAATATTTATTTATACCTTTAAATGATACAAATTTAACTTTAAAAGATTTCTTTATTTTTTGTTCCTCTAGCTATCAATAACCTTTAGATAGCCGAATATGTAAGTATAATAGTATCAGCACACTGGTTTATGCGTTCCAGTTTTCAATCAAAAATTAAAAATACTAGCGAAGATGAAGCTGAAAAACAATTTTCGGTGAAAAAACTGGGTATATTCATGTGATTGAATTGCGAAAATGAAGTCTGACCAATGACCATATTTAATGATTTTAGATCGAAATGATGATATTGAAACTACTGAAGCAGGTGAAGACGAAAATGACACTGCTTTATTTGAAAGTGTTACTAAAAATTTGCTGCATGGGCCTTGCGGTAATAGTTTTCCAACCGCTCCATGTTGGTATAGAAACGCAAATAATTGCAGACGGCGTTGTCTCAAACAATTTTAAGACACAATATGCTTGTTTTAATAAGGCTTTCCTTTATACCGAAGGAGGGGAAACGGCAGATATATTACTGTAAATGGAGCCCAATTAGACAATCGTTGGGTTGTTTCATATAATGCATATTTATGTCGGAAATACAAATGTACATATAAGTATTGAAATATGTAGTACAATTAACCTAGTGAAATACCTTTACAAGTACATGTACGAAGGATCTGGCAATGCATTTTTATAAATTTCTAATTGAAGTGAGCCAAATACAGATGAAGTAAAGCCTTATGTTTATCTCCGATATATTTCGACTTCATTTTCAAGTAAAATCCTAAACCATAGTTTATTCCTTCGTTCAAACTTAATCTAACAGATCCCAAGCAAATTCTTATCTGTATACCACCACTAAACCACAATATTATTAGATAGAATAAATCAAGTAAAACATGGAAAAAAATTATACAGTCTATACAGTTCCTATTGGGCGGGGCGGAGGGGGAGAGCAAACCGAGGAGCTTTTTATTTAAGACTTATGTTACTTTATGTTGCTGAGGCAAAATATTTTGATATGCAATAAGTAAAAGGTTTCACATATGTAACTTATGAATATGCAGCTTTCCATAAAAGCTTTATTGAAAATGATAAAAATCGGATGTTCACTCTTTGAAAAGTATGCTCATCACGCAAAACAAAACAATTGCATGAATTGTTTAAAACAATTTGTGCGTCTTGCAATCCAGAAAACCCGATAATTTAGGGAGTGTAAGATTTTTAGAAGACATACGTAAATTGAATCCCTAAGGTAACAACTTTGCAAGAATGAATTAAAAACGAATTTATGATATAGTTTCTCTTCCTGTTTTAAATTTAAATTCTAAGGTTTATTTTACTGACGGGACAGAAAATAGTACTGGCAAAATATATTTACTTAATACAGTTCTAAAAATGTGTGATCAAATAATATGATTGCATTATCTGTTGCATCTTCGGAGATGACATATTTGTTATTAGATCAGGTTAAAACAACACATTCAATATTAAAAATACCGGTGAATTTGGACGAAACATCTACGTGTGCCATTAGTAAGCAATCTGGCCTTGCTGAATTTATAAGAGAACCGAATTTAATCGTCTTGGTTGAATCACCCATGATGAGTAAATGAGTAATTGAATGTGTTAACCATGCGCTTAAAGGCATAAAAAGTACTGATTCGCCTTTTGATGGAATAGCAGTTCTACTTGCTGGTGACTTGCTGGTGCTAAAGACAAATCTTGCCTTTAGTGAAGCGTGGGAATAGAGATGATATTGTTTTGACCACTTTGAAATTTTCAAATATTTTGCGAAATGATTATATTAATTATCTCATAATAAAATATGAGTGACACAGTTTCAAAATATGAACTTATCTGAATTTTTAATTCCATTGAGCGAAGGTCCAAATGTCGACTTTACGGAATTCACCATTCAACCAAATAGCTTAAAATATCTGATTGAATATATCAGATGATGGAAATACAGAGTATTAATTTTACAAAAAGATGCATTTAACCCCTTTGAACAAAGACGTTGAAAGAATTAACAACATGATAACTGAACAATTTTCCGAATAATAGAGAATTTATAATAGTGCTGATTCAGTTGTAAAAGAAAATCAAGCAATATGATACCCATTTGAATATTTGACAAATTTAAGACCATGCTGCAAAATGTTTCACGACATATAATCGGAATTTCACTTATGTTGTTGAGAAAATGCAATCCCTCCTTGGGTCTTAGCAGTTGAACGAAATTGGTTGGAAAAGATCTAGATAATCGTGGAGTGGAACACTGTAAAAAAAACGACATTTTTACAGTACAATGTACTGTTCATCTCGCGCACAAACTCGATCACAGTGAATGTGCTGTATCTTTCTTTGGTTTCCTGACTATATTAACATGGAAAATACAGTAGTTGCGTAAAATTAACAGCACAATGTGCTGGCAATTTGGACGCCAGCAGTTTGTGCTGGCGTCGAAATTGAAAAAAAATTGCCAGCACATCGTGATGTTAATTTTACGCAACTACTGTATTTTCCATGTTAATATAGTCAGGAAACCAAAGAAAGATACAGCACATTCCCTGTGATCGAGTTTGTTCTGGCAAATTAACAGTGGTTTTTTCACAGTGAAGTTGAAATCATAACAGAAACACACATATGCAATCCAGTTTACATCCCAAGAATAACTTTGATGACTTAAGACTGTGATTACAATTTTAATTTTACCACAAAACTTTTCCTAATCAACCCATATTTTGCTGTGCCAATAAATAAAGCCTAATAGCAAACGTTTGAACATGTTGGCATATATTTGCAAAAACCACAGTTTAGACATGGAAAATTATATGTTGTTTTATTCAAAGTAACATATAAAGAAAACATTTAAA
The DNA here is from genome assembly GCA_963932465.1 of Maratus speciosus. Classification (NCBI taxonomy): domain Eukaryota; kingdom Metazoa; phylum Arthropoda; class Arachnida; order Araneae; family Salticidae; genus Maratus; species Maratus speciosus. The sequence continues at coordinate 425,709,495 of OZ010795.1, forward strand.
GTTTGTGTAACGAATTGTTTGAATCTAAATAATATTCTGTCGAGTGAAATGTTGAAATAAATTTATAAACGATTAAAGATTATTATGTGATATGGGTATTGGTGTAGTTAATGGAAAATCTCAATATATATATATATATATATATATATATATATATATATATATATCAGGCTTAGTAAAATTCAGTCAAGTTTTGCGAAACAAGTGTAGGCTAAACAGAAAGCATTTCGTTATATTCACTGAAAAACTTTAAAAAGTCTTAAATATGTATACGACAGAAAGGGTGATAGAAATCAAATATGAAATAAAAAATTATTTTGATTTCACATGCTATTTAACCCCTTAACCTACGATTTACTTTTAACAGCTCCACGGCTTGGCAAACCCATAGCTAACACTAAAATTTAATAGAGATTTTCGCCTTGTTTAATCATGGAATTTTGACGATTAAATTAAACTATATTTACTGTGAAATTTTAGTGGTAAGAAGAATTTACATTTGGATCGATCATCGTACGCGGGCTATGCCCGTCATTGTAGGTTAAGAGGTTAAAGATATAGAATATAATTCGTTTGTTAAATTTTGATATATATTGCTAATCTTTTGTAATCTCGTCGATGTCAATGGATGATGCCACTCATAAATGATGTTGGCTAGAATATGAATAAAAAATAATAATCTTCATTATAAGCTAAACACATGTATGGATATTGTTAACCTCATTTCGATGATAGCAACGAATTGAATAACAAATTTCGTTTTTACTGCAATATTTTTAAACTTCTAAACATCGCACTATTTCTATTTTTACACCGTCAAATAGTCAAATACTGAAATTTCTCGGAAAACTGTATTTGAAATTACTGATTATTTTATGGTATTTAAAATAATTTGCAACATTAATTATTTTTAAATCTGTCTATATGGCTTGCCGACCGAGTGCGTAAAAGTAATCTGTTTCCATTTAAAACAATCTGAAGAGTAGTATCATTTAATTAGCTTGAAAATTAGCATTTATTCAAGGCTAATTTTCAAGAACAAAATTAAAACTTTATCAAGATATAAATATAAAAAAATAATATCATATAAATAAAATATATATTTAACAGACTTGTCTCGAACTACGCGCTTAAACAGTTCAAATTTTCAGAATTAAAAAACAAGGTTGTTTTGAAAACAGAATGATTATTTTGAATTGAAAACAAAAGAAAAATCCTGTACGATTTCTTTGGTTGTTATCTCCTGGCATATTGCTGATACAAAAATATCGCTTTATTAAAATTCAAAATTTTATTTGACTATATTATTGGTATTTTTCATATAAAAAGGCTATTTGGCCTTGTTAATACACCAGTTTAAAAAATATATAATTATGAAAAATTATTAGAATCTGAAAAGAGATTATTTTCGCCTATGTTCCGTAAAGTGAGAAGCTCGGGTTCAGTCCCCTAGTCATAATTAAACATTATTCTTATTTTAACGAAGAGATGAACCTTGTACAATAACATAGAGATAGTAATATCTTATGCTACATACTATTTCACATATTTCCCATTTCCACACATAATTGGTTACCAAATGAGTCCATTTTTTGAAGGCCTGTTCAGTTTGAAGTATTCTCTGTTTTGTTGCGATAACTATAACTGAAAATATAAAATTATCTCACAATGTTTATCATTTATGGAGTAATGGATGTATTTTAAGGAGTAAATTGATTATATATTTAGGTTACACCATTCCTCTGATTTACTGTTGATACTGAATACATGATTTTATTAAGAATTCATTGTATGAGTTCTTATAGATACTTACTAAACTTATAGAAATTTCATTTGATTCTAGTGCAATATTTTGTCAACTATTTTATGGAACAGTGTCAGTCAATGTAATTTAAACAAAAATTAGAGCTTAAACTCTAATTTTGTACATTGATTTTTAGTTTTGGTAAATACGAACTTCCTTGTCACGTAATTCAGTGCAATAACAACCGTAGATCATACTCAAATTATGATAGTTAGTTTTTTTTGTTGTTGTTGTTGTTTTTTAGCAAAACGATCAAATTCATATAATGAAGTCAAGTAACCCAGATTTGTAAAACTTTTTATAACCCTGAAATTTAATCACGTACATTTGAATAAAATATATAATTTATCTTATACAGGTATATTTAATTTAAAGTGTAATACGCTTAATCTTTGATATACAAAACAAGAATTTTTTTTTCTTTTTTGCTAATTACAATTTTCAAAAACGTCTAATATAATTCAAAATAAAATAACTGTATTTAATTAAATAATTTTATACTAATATAGATATCTCAATTGATAATTTAAAATGATGTATGTATTTTTCTAATTTTTTTTATATAAATGAAGCATTTATGTTATTTTTCCTTGCCACAAAACCAAACTATGTTTGACCAAATTTAATGTCCCAGTCTATTTTTTAAATATTATTCTAGAATGTCTATTTTCTTACGAGTAATTAAATAATAATTTAAAAAAAAATATTTGAGTTTTTAAAAATATATTTTACATAAGAGTTATATAAATGAAAATTCTCTTTCTTTTACTTAATAAAAACTTTTTATAATTTTGTATGTAATTTCAAATTGATATAAACCATGAGTGAAAGTGTCAATTTTTTTGTAACATTTATTAAATATATATATATATATATATTCGAACAATAAAAGATGAAAACGTAATACAAAAAAATTAATGTGAAATATCATATCATAAAAAAATGTTACATATGGACTTAGTTTACTTTTTTTTTAATAAAAATATTAGAAGCAATATGTTTAAGTAATATAATTTATTTAATGGATTTAAATTATTACAAGTTAAAATATCAACAATTAGTAAATATAATAAATAACCATATGTTTTCTCTCTTTTTATCTAAAGTTTTTTGAAAACGGTATTTTTCATAATGTTTAAATAGAAGAAATTTAAAAATATTTTGTGAACATTTGACAGAAAAACTAAAATAAATGCATTTAAAGAACTTTGTTCACATTTGTAATAAATTTTACATTAAACAATAAATATAACTGTACATCAAGATCTGACAGGTATATATATAACTGACAGGTTGCTTAAATGTACTTTTGACTAAATTTTATGTTTTCCTACCAGTAATTTACAATTTTCGTACAAATATTCAAACTCTTCAGATACTCATTTATATTTATTTTTATATATACAATCTTGACTTTATTTCACATTTTGTGGACCAGTAATTTTATGTGAAAGGTCTATTTTCAAGAAAACAAATAGAATCATGTTTAGACATAGAATAGCTTTAATTTATAGCACTTTCTATTGCGATGTTTAAATGAACATCGGGCTTTACTAGTCGAAACAGTTGGCATACACTGACGATGAATTCAGTGTTATGCATTCACTTAAAGCACTGCCATGTGTCTATCGTGGTTATAATTTCATATGTTCCATATTAAAACACACACTCATTTAAATTATAATACAAAATTACATTTAAATTATTTGCCTAAGAAATTTTATTTGGAAAAAATAATTTGCCCAAATTAAATGTATTTATCTAATAAGGATTTCACGCAGGAAATATTTTAATTTTGTTAAGTATGAAGCACGTTGCGAAAATGTTTTGGAAGTTCACAATTATATACACAATGTGAATATCAATTTGGGAGCATATTTATAACCATATTTTTTTTACATTAATATTTTATTTTTAATTCTATTTTTTAATTTTAAATATTTTATCTAATTTAATTTCTTAAAATTGCGAAAAGGTTTTGGAAGTTCACAATAATATACACTATGTGAATATCAATTTGGGAGCATATTTATAACCATATTTTTTTTACATTATTATTTTATTTTTAATTTTATTTTTTAAGTTTAAATATTTTATCTAATTTAATTTCTTAAAATAATATAACATATATTTTTAAGAAATATTTAAAGTAGAAACAGAAACTTTCTCAATATGCTTAAGATTTGATATGACTTAATTTTTTCTTATTATATTAATTAATTATTTTTTTTAACTGTGGCAGTTGTTTTATCTGGTTACAAGGAACTTAATGGAAGCTATATCGAAGCTATATTATTATGAATGATAAATTAATTTGCTGTATTTTATGCATTTTCTAAAGTATCAAAATATTTATATAAATTATTAACTTTTTCATATCACCACAAACATATATTAATATTTTGTAGGTTTGTATATTTATACAAAAATACAAACGTTCGTTTACTTGCTAAGTTTCTAATTTCAAATTATGTGTAATTTTTTTTTCTTATTAAATTTCATAAAATGAAATAATATATATATTTTGAGAAATATTTAAATTAACAGAAACTTTTCTCTATATGCTTATGATATTTTATATATTATTTTACGAACATACAAACGTAAGTTTTCTTCGTAACTCATATCGATTTGTATATATTGTTTTATCCAATAAATTTCTGATAATATAATTAATGGAAAACATTAAATGTACAGCCGTGGAAAAAAAGTAAACACCCCATACTAACTCTGCAACAAAGTATTGTAGAAGAAAGTTACTGGTACTAAACGATTGGAAATAAAGTCTACTTTTTAATTATGTATATAAAATTTGCTTAGGGGGCCATCGACATATCAAAACGAACACATAACTCTTTTTTTTTTTTTTTCAATAGCAACAACCAAGTTTGAGACCATAAATATATTCTACACCTTTCAATTAGCTTAAATCCAAATTTTCATGAAATTTGTAAGAATAGTTTCCGAGCAATTAATTATTTTAAAATGAGCCTATATTACGGATTGTATCCAAAATGAAGTTGTGTCCTCGATTGTTCAAATGCCTTTATTACTGTACTATTGCTTGTCAATATGATCATATCACTCGTTTAATATGTTTCGACTATTGCCATCCCAAATGTTTCAGTACAGTGAGTAAAATATATTTTTCTCAAATTATGCTTTTCTGGACATCATAGACGCATCCTTAAACCGTAATTTTGGCGTTCTTTGCTCATAATTCGAAAACTACTTGAAAGTAAAATTTTAAATTGAGAATTTTCATAAATCAGAAGATAATGGACATAAATCTGTCAAAAAAATGTAAGTTGCACTTCATGTTTTTTTTTCCTAATGTTAATTCATAATTCATATTATAAAAATTTTAAAATTACAAATTCAATGTATTTATATGTTTGAGTTTTTTAGTATTATAATTAAACAAAAATATTATCACATTAGGATTCTAATTTCAGGAGATATTAATAAAAATATGGAAATGTAATTTATCATTAGAAGCTCTAAATTTTGAATGTATATAATTCGAAAATTTATAATTAAAATAATTCGAAATTTCATTTATAGGCATAGTTTGAACAGAATATTTATAATATAATGTCAGAATTGAATGTTGTCATTGAAAAAAACAAAGTTTGGTCTGCTTATGATTTGTAGATGGCCCCCTAAGCAAATTTTATATACATCATTTAAAAGTAGACTTCATTTCCAATCGTTTGTTATATGTATTTTTTTTTTAATCATAATTAGTTGCAGAGCTGTTTAATTTTTTTCCCCACGATTTTACATAATATGTTTTATCACTCTTCAGCAAAA